>CM028358.1:29868942-30402173 GCA_016618105.1 Dendrobium huoshanense | reverse complement strand
GTTGATTTTGGGCATCTTGAATTTAGCGTCTTGTGTTATGCAACCCAATGTGTTCAGGTTTGTTCTATGTAGCTGGCCTAATATTATTTGGTTAAGTCCTGATTAGCTGATGAAATGCTGTTACACCATGTTGAGAGATGAACTCAGAGGAAAAGTTACTGAGCTTTTTTCCATTGCTTTCATAGCTCTGCTTTCTTCTTGGTGCATTTTGGCCTGTTTTCTAATTTAGTCACTACTTTTCTACACTAGAGCTGAAATTCTCTTAATTTTTGGGTTTTGTGCTAGTGCTAAGGTGTTGCTCTTAAATTATTTTGTTGTAAGTATGCATTAGCATATGGTCTATATATATCCTTTTGTTTTTCTCTTAGATGGGGTTCTCTTATTATTATTATTATTATTTTGGCCATTTGATAATAAAAGACAAAACTAGTAAGATAGTTGTATTAAGAGTAAAATGATAGGTTAATGTTTTAACTTTAAAGTGAAGCTATTAAGAAAAGATAAAATGGGAGCAGAATAAGTTTCTTGTCTTGTGTCAAGGCCATAGGCATAGGATGACACTGCTTTGCTTTAACTAGGTATGGAGATCAGCCTAACTTCATTCATTGTCGAACTCTTATCTCTAATTGTATGCTTTGAGACTACATCTATTCTGCTTTAGTGCAACACGGTTATCAACTGAGGAGCTTTTCATGTACACCATGGTTGACTTGGTCATTTTAAGGAATTCACACCAAAGGCGTTCAGTGTATTGAGAAACTAGGATGGCAGCTTTACATGGTACTTTTGAAGAACAAAATATATAAATAAGTACGGCTAATATGAAAAAGAATCTACTTTTGTTTAAAAAAACATATTTAAAAAAAAAAATTTTGGGACCAAGTAAAACATCTATTGAGATATGATGGACAAGACGAGACATGAAAGTAATGCTGTTAGCAATTTTTTAATTAAACGATGAAGGTTAAAGAATGCTGAATAATTTGAATATAAGCACTGAAATGCCAGTATTTCATAATAGTTGGGATGCTGATAATGATAGTAATTTGAGGAGAACTAAGTTTATAAGTAATACAATGAAGTTATTATTGGAGGTGGTAGTGTAAAAAGGTTGACGAGAATCAGTTCAAATTTGAAGCATAATATTTTTGATAAATTAACAGGAAAACTATTTTTTGTAGAAAATTACTATAGAATTATAGAAACTTTAGAATTTTTGTATAATTTTTAATGTTTTTGATAAGGAAGTAATCAAGTACCACTAGAATAGATTTATTGGACATTGTGAGGAGAATGGTGTGTCTCAAGACTAATTATATTGGAGTGAAGAAGGATTAACATGTTTGAATATTAGCTTCAATTGAACGGTTATCAAATATATTTTCATGTGATTTGCATATATCCATTGGAGACTCTGGAGAGTATAACATGGACCAATAAAAAGGCAAAAGAATTAGTGAAATATTAAGGGGCTGTTTGGTTGGAGAAGATTGAATGCAAAGTAAATCAAATGCATTACTTTTTTACTTTTTGGTGTTTGGTTGGAGACAATATAAATAAAATAAATCCTTGATGTATTACAAACTCCCTGCTACAGCTCATTTTTCATGTGAAAGAAACCTACCTGCTTTGAATGAAAAAAGAAAATCACGCGAGAGAAAAAGAGAGAAGCCCGTGGGAAGCTTCTTCATCTCTTCATCTGCATGGTTTATTGCACGTTGGATGCCGTGCCATCATTGGCATCAGGGAAAAGTGCAAATCGATGTTGATTTTCAGATTTGGATGCTCGCGGCATCAAGGAGAAGCGCAGCAATTTCGCATCCTTCGGCGATTCAAGCATTTCACTGCAGCGACTTCACTGCTTTGCACGATGTGTGGTCTCTGGCGAGGCGTTGCATGACGAGCGGATTGAGCAGCTTGGTGAACAAGTGGATCAACCGCATTCCAAGCTCGACGGTCTGTGAGTTCGAGGCCCTCTTTGTGCTCGTAGTTGTACTCATTTCGCGCCTCGTTAACAAGGAACGATGCAGTTTAGTATCACCTCATCTTTTTTCATCTCACTCTAGTTTCTGCTTGCCAATTTCTAGCTTGGAGTCCCTCTCTGGTGTTTCTTCGTGATCAAATATTTGCTTTGAACTCTAATAAGACGAACTATAGGGCATAAGAAGATTATTGAACGGAGCCTAAGCGGCCAAATGTCGAGCTTGAAGCAGTGCAAGGATTAAATTGGCGGTGAGGTCGATGATAATGGGCCAGTAGAGAGCTTTCGAAAGAACTGCCTGCCACCGTCGGCCGCTGCCTGCCACACCACTGGCCATTGCTTTCCACCATCGGTCATCTCCAGCCATCTTCGTTGCCGCTGCCCGCTGCTTCATTCACTTTACTTCAAGTAAAAAAAAATATTGTATTTACTTTACACTCAACCAAATAATTCCAAAGTATTTTAAATACACTGCAATCCTTTTACATTACATTCTTTTTATACTGCATTCTTTTTTCAGGCAACCAAACACCCCTAAGTAAAAGGAAAATACCAAATAGAAATTGATTCAAAGCTTAGAAGCTTTCTTATTCCTCTTCCTCTTTTTCTATGTGTGGATATCCTGCTTTTGGCCACTTAATATACTTATTCGTGTCATGATTTCAGTGCTACTTCTTGAAAAGTATCTCAGGCTAGCGTCTAGTATTGTGATATGAACAAATATCATTATTGAGCATAATGGGGAGTTGATTACAAAGAAGTTGGATCCACACCATTTATTGTTGATTCTTCTTTTTAACGATATTTTCAGGCTGTTAATAAGAGGCATTATTTGATTTTATTTCATTGTTATTCATATGATCTTTTATTGATGCCTCATGGGAGCTTGCCATCCTCATGCTTGGTTGAACCCTATGGTTCGCTTATTATTGCAGTCAACGTGACCTTCGGCTATAGTGTCACTAGGCTTATGTGGTTAGGCTAGAGGTCATTTTGACTGTTGTGTGGCATTGAACTTAACATATGTTGATTCGTGGGTCCTTCTGTGTGACCAACCATTGTTGTTGCTGTCCCGTCATTCATTGACCATTACCTTTATGTGCTCACTATCATAATTTAATTTAAATTTTTTTACTTCTATTACTATTATTTTTTTGGGTATTTTATTTTTTGATTATTGTCATTATCAATCCCTATTCTAGATGAGAAAAAAATTGAGACTTGATGTTAAGTTGATAGCCTTTCATCTCTGATGCACAGACACGGACACGACGACACGGATACGACACAACGCAAACACGGGACATGTCAATTGTTGAAAATATAGGACATGGACACGGTATTATAGGTTTTATATTTAAAAAATAGTGTATAAAAATTAAATAAGTATAATTTTAAAATAATTTAAAAATAATAAGTCATTTACTAGAATTTGTACTTAAAATGATTAGTATTAGGATGTCGAGAGTCAGACGTCGATGCCGTTTATCAAGTCACCGAGAGAGAGATGAAAATACCTTCACTGCCAAAAAGAAATGAAAATGAGAATATTCGATGATTGGGTATTAAGTGCGGACGTTGATTTGGTGTTGTGGATAGGAAATAAGAAATTTAGTTTAAATCCCGCCAAATACAAGAAATTATATTTAAAAAAATTATAAATATTTAAGATACGCGTGTCGGACACGCGTGTCCAATTTATATTTAATATTTTTTAATCAGACACGTTTTCGGCGTGTCCGACACGTGTCGGAGGAGTGTCAGACGAGTGTCGTGTCGGATACGTTGTCGGACACTGCACGCCTCTTTGAGAAGAAGTGTCGATGCATCATAGCCTTTCATTAAACTTACACAAAACTATTAAAAGAAATCCAAATTTAGATTTTGCTAGTGTTAGGGCATTACTCAGAAGTAATTCATTACAATCTAACTTGATTGTGATTAGAAGCTGGCAAGTGTGGGCTAAGACATCACCTTTAAGTGACAAATCACAATTTAACCTGATTATGGTAAAAAGTAATTAATGGCGGGCTAGGGTATCATCCTTAAGTGACAGCATAATTACCAAAGGAAGGGTTGTATAGGTATAATTTTAATATTAAATTTATCACATGAAATCTTGGAACTTTGAATAGGAAATAAGAGGGTTGCTTAATACTATAATAAAAGAATAAATTTAATTTTTTTTTAAAGAAAGCTAATGGAAAGAAGAAAAATCTAAGGATTTTGGAAAGACTAGAGTTGAAAGATAAATTATTGAGATTAAGGGTCTATTTGGGGCAGTTTATTCACGGCTTTGATTTCCAGACTGCTATCATATGTCCATTTAGCTATTGTTTTTTTGTCGCTTTACAAAAATTTCTATGGCAGGAAACTGTTTTTGAGAATCAGATCCACTTAAGTGTGGTAGATGTAAGAAAATTGCTATTCAAAATTTTTTAAAAATAAATATTTATAATACTATATAGAAGTTGTTTTCTCCATAATAGTTAATAATAGAGTAATTGTTATTAATTATCAATAAGGAAATTATGAACATGGTTAGTGCTTATGCTTCTCAAATTGGATGTCAATGTCTTTTAAATCACTTCCAATAGTTAGTTATCTTCTGCTCAGTAGATATAATTTGTGATAAATCATCAATCTCTTTCCAAAAAACAAAAAATTTAAGTATGATCTTACTAGCATCATGATAGGAAATACTTGTAGATCTCAAGTATTTCTATCAATAGAGACAAAATCAGCGAACAAACTCACAAAATCTGAAAGAAAATCACACCAAATAGTAGTTTTATTGCAAGAATCAAACTAACGGAAAGAAGAATCAAAGCAAGATACAATTGATCTTCAATTTGAGAGGAGGATCGATCTCTCCTAATCTCTAGACGATGAATCTAGAGCCTAAGATACCGAGAAGAAAAAAATCAAGAGAACTCAATGATCAAAACATAGCCCTAACCCTAGTTCCCTCATCCTACTTAAAGCATACAATTAATTAATCAAGCCACAATTACTACAAAGCCCTTGCCACCCCTTTCTTTCCCTCCAAGGAGTTTGAATTTGAACTCTTAGTAGACCCCACTCCTCTCCCTCTCTCTTTGTCGCCACCCGTCCTGGAGTAAACAAGAACTGGTCCACTAGGGACCGGTCTAACACATCACATACTTTAAAATACTAGAAAAACACTTGGTTATTTACAGAAGTGGAATCACCAATTCACAAATGGATTTCTTCTTACTTTGTGGAAAAGAGAACCCTTCTTGCAAAGTTGTAAGCTGATTTCAAGACAAACTTGATTGATAGTTTTAGATATTTATCTTCAAAGTTTAAAGAAAATTATCGAATGAATTTATGGCCCTAGGTTAAGATGGTTGAATTTTAAAGTAAAAAATTGTTAATCTTTCCAAATGTATTGTGAAGTTAGTCAAATTGGAATTCTTTAGTTAAGCTAAACTTGATGTGAGATAAGATGACTACTTCCAATTAGGGGATTACCGTGGAAGTTTTATGAGAGCAGAAATTTGATCGTATAATAATGATACTTGGTGATGGAGCGAGAAGGTACAAAGTAATACTAAGGAAAAGAAATAAGCTTTTAAAGAGGGAAAATATTGAATATTAATGAGGCTTATAATGTTTATAATTTGGAAGTCTTGTAAAAAAGATAGATAAAAATAAAGGCTATAGCTTTTTTATCTTTTGATGATTTATATAATGCACTTGATATAGGAATTTTGATCAAATTAGATGCATTAGAGTTGAAAATAATAAGCTCTTGGTTAAAAATGAAAACATCAAGGAGAGATGTAAATATTATTTTGAGAAGACAATAAATTATTAAATGAAAGTTCGTAGGAAGAAATTATTTTGGAAGAGCATAATGAAAAATACAATGAAGTATATTATAAATATCCAAAAAAAATGAAGTGAAATTAGATATGGAAATTATGTATAAAGGTAGGACTTCAAGTCCATATGAGATACTTATTGAGATTTGTGGAGCTATGTGGGACATTTAGATACCAATATTAAAAATAAAGGCAATATTCAATATTGTGCTAATTGTAGATGAATCAAAATTATGAGTCATATAATGAAGCTAAAAGAGAAACTAATGAAACATGTTTGAAAAAAATGACATCAATTTGGTTTTATGCTAAAAAGATCTACTATGAAAATAATTATTGTGTTAAGACTATTAATGGATAAGTATATAAAACAAGGAAATGATCTTTATATGATTTTCATTGATTTTGAGAAAGCATGAGATAGCCTACCATGAGAATAGATGTGGCATGCTTTAAGACAAAAAGATGTTTGCTAATGATATGTTGACATTATTAAAGAAAAGCATGCTGGAGCTTTGACTAGTATTAGAAGTTGTGGAGTGACCCATATGTTTTCATTTAAATTAGGCTTACATCAAGGGTCAACATCAAATCAATATATTTTTGTATTGACATAGAGATGCTTACAAATGAGTTGCCTTGGTGTAATTTTTTTGTAAATGATAGAGTTCTATGTAGAGAGATATTCATCGTAATAAGAGAAAAATTAGAATAATTAAGAAAATATTTAAAAGATAAAAACCTTATAATTAGTCAAACAAAGATTGAGTATATGATATATAGATATGATGTTAATGATTCTCATTCAATCTTATTAGAAAATAAATTGATACTTATATGTATTTTGGATCTATTATACAAAATAATAGCTATGTAGATGATAATATAACTTCTAGTGTTATAGCTTGATTTTTTTTAAAGCTTTTTTTTTCTCGTGTTATAGCTTGATGACTTAAGGAAAGTGCCGCAATTTGGTCTTGAATGTTAGCCTATAAAAATTTTTTAATATTCAAGTTGAGTGTCCACAATGATAATATTAAGTTTAATGTGGCGCAAAGCTAGAAGGACAAATTATAGAATGATTATATTATATGAACGGTTGGAATGACATCTGTTGAAGATAAGATGACTAAAAATGTATATATGTACGCCCAAAGGTGAATCATGAGCTTGTTAGATAATTTGATAAAATTAGCGCTAAAGGACTAGAAAGGAAAATGAGGTAGACCTAATGTTATATTGATAGAAATTATTCAAAATGATTTGCAAAGAATTGGTTTAACATTCAATAGGAACAAATAGAAAAAGAGGATTCATAAAATCGATCTCAAAGTTTGAATAAGGCTAATGATTATGATGATTATGTATATGTTCTGAAATAATAAATAAAAATTATATAACACTAAACTTCAAAATAGTCTCGACTATTTGCATGTGGTCAAATTAATATTAGAGTATTACGTTGCTCTAATTTAGTCCATTAAAGATAAAATGATCATTTTGGGATAAAACTAAGATCAATTTTATCTCACAATTTTAACATGAGGGATCATTTTGGATCAATTTTGTATAGTTAAGTGTCTAAATTAGAGCAATGTGTCCACTATAATAGTCTAGGGACTATTTTGTGATTTTTTATTTAATAATTAAGAAGGATCTATTAGCCAAACCCAAATAATAAATTGAGTTACATTGCATGTTGCGAATTTGGGTGATTTGTTTGCTTTACTTTAAGTAGAAAAGAGAAGAAGGTATCATGTGAACTACCATAGATAATTTTTTCACTTTAGAAGTCATTTAGTTTTCTACTAATATGCACATACACAGACACGACGACACGAACGACTCAATACAAATACAAGACACTGACATGGGTTGGACACGTTATTATAATTTTTATATCTTAAAAATAATGTATAAAAAATTCATAACCAAAATATTAAGAATAATTGAGAAATAATAAGTAATTTAACTATGATTTTTGCTTAAAATAATTAATATTAGGATGTCGAAAGTCGAGCGACGATGTCATGTTAGGCATCGAGAGGAGAGATGATAATGTTCTCGACAGTCGAGCATTTGATAGGAAATACTTGTAGATCTCAAGTATTTTCTATCAATCTTTGGAAAAACAATGAGAATTCTCCACAAAAATCCACACAAACTAGGAAAACAATAGATAATTTGAATTATTTGATGAAATGGAAACAAAAAATACGAGATATAATTGATCCTCTATTCGAGAGGAGGATCTATCTCTCCCAATTCTCTAGGCGCCGCTAGAGCCCAAAACATAAGAGAGATCTCAAATTTCTTCCAAATTCAAGATGCCATAACCCTAGGAAAACGAACTATTTAATGCATACAATCTAAAAAAAATGCACAGTCCTAAAGAAAATCTTCAAACAGTCCCTACATTCAAATTTTTCTACTAACGCCCTAAAAAATCCTTCCTAAACAGCTCTGTTGGATTGGGCACTTTGATCGGCACGTATAGGAGGCGGGGAGACGTTTAGTCTCTGTTGCCCGTAAGCCGGTCCCGTATGGATCAGCTGGATCGGTCTAACAACATCATTGTTGTGTAATGGGCATCAAGTATTGATGTTAAGATGGCGTTGATAATCGATCTCAAGATGACATCGTTCATCAATATTAAGATGATGTTAGACAAAGATGAGATGTCGAGATGGTATAGGGATGTGATTGTTGATTTATAAATTGTTAGCGTCGAGCATCAATGTCAACATAATGTTAGACTTTGATGTTGAGATGGTTTTGAAATACTGATACTATGACGCATCAAACATTAATATGGAGATGATATTGAGAGTTGTTGTGAAACCCTAGCAGCGACCCTCAAGTAATAAATGAAAAAGACAATGTTCAGGAAATGAGATATTGAGTGTGGGTGATTGGTTTGGGACTTTGGAGAAAAAATATTTTTTAGTTTTTTACTAAATAAAAATTTGAGATACAATAAATAATATTTAGAAAAAACATTATAAAATATTTCATACACTCCTAGCGGACATGCGTGTCCAATTATTTTTAATATTTTTTTAATCAGACACATCTTCGGCGTGTCCGACATGAGTCATAGGTGTGTCAGATGTGTGTCTTGTCCGATAAATGTCGGACTCTGCATACCTCTTTGAGAAGTGTCGCCGCGTCATAGGTTATCTATTTTTTTTTTCTTTTATGCAAAAATATTCCATTGGTCTTTTTGTTGACATAAAAGGTCTTCATGGGAGAATTTTCTTGTTTGGTAAAGATTTAAAATTCAAATATATAAGCAAAAGGCCTTTTAATACACGGTAGCAATCCACCAATACCTTCAAGGGAGTGGGTTAAGGGTATAAGTGAGCCGACCTGACTCTAATTTAGCTTGCTAATGTGATCACGAGTCAAGCTTATCGAACTGCAAGCTCGATCTTGAGCTCTATATGATTCAAGCTTGAGTTCAAGTGCATTGAGACTATGCTCGTTGGCTTGATAGCAGACTCATAAAATTTAAATTCCTTTCATTTTCAATGTGCTATTGATCCCATCGATTCCACCTCTTGTGAGTTTCCATTACACAAATTCTTCTTCTTGAAGCAGTAGTGTTGTTTCCATCAATGACTTCTTCAATGAACTCTCTTCATGACTTCTTGTGATCTAGTTGGTTCCGTCTCACATCGATGCTTTATTTAGTGAGCTTCCATCACATTCTCACTTAATGTCGATGATGCATTCTCTAGTGAGTTCTATCACAGCTTCTCTAGAGAGCTCTCATCACGATTTTGTAGTGCTGCTGGTGACGTCAATGCATTCTCTAGCATGTTCCCAACATGGCCCCTTTCGGCCAGCTTTTGTGTTTAGATATTATCCTGCATTGGCTTGAGCTCACGAGTCGAGCTCTAACCTACTGTTATTTCGGTAAGGCGAGCTTGATCTTGTTGTATGAGCTTGAGCTTGCCATTAGGTAGGCGAATTGAGTTTGAGTTAGCTCTGACTCGAGGTCGACTTGATTTTCTTACACCCCTAGTGCGGTTTGATCCAACCATGAAATTTATCATGCCCAAATAATTATATAAACTTGATTGTGTATTGTACAATAAATGAATACACAAAACAACTCCTTTTTTGCCATATTTAGCTCACTAAGAAAACTTTCTATGAGTTTAGTTAGTTCTTTAACCATTCATGTAAATACAAACTTTTTCTTTGTGTACCACGGCAGGGCCAATTTTGATTCCCATTCCAATCTAAATGTTGCGTTGCAACTAAGTCAATTTATCCAAAAGTGGCCTTTTTTTTAAGTCAATTAATTTATTATCTTTTTGGACTCATAAATGGTTAATTTAGTTATATATGAAGTCATTGCATGTAAGAAGGAAAAAAAAAACTCAAATCAAAATTGATTTATTTGGATAAAAGCCCAAAATAGTCTCTACTATTTGTAAGTGGCTAATTTAATCTTATGATATCACATAGCTTCAATTGGTCCCTCAACTATACAAGAATGATCCCAAATGATTACTCAGGGATTAAATGTGATCACTTATGCATAATTGAGAGACTAAATTACGATAAATTTTGTATGCAAAAATTGGATAAATATGATACTCTTGGACTAAATTTGTCTCATATGAATAGTTGGGAATTATTATCAGTTTTTTCTTAGATTTATTTTAAATTAAAAAAAACTAGCTTAGTATATCCTGATCAAATCTTTGGTCATGATGGATCTCAATGTCAGGGAATTTACTTTGAGATAAGTATAATATAAATTTTCATTGACTTTCAATGTATTGCAATAATCTCAAAATAAATCTAATGACATTGAGACTCTTTCATAATCAAAATTTAGTTGGGTTATCCAAACCCAAAAATTTTTCTATTTAAAATGTATTCTTCCTGCCACCTGTCTTGGTGAGTTATAACATGCAAAATTGGTTTAGACTTGCTTGCTGTTCTCGTTTCATTTCAGATTTTTGATTGATGCTGTTGCCTATATTATACCCCTTGCAAAGCAACATCTAAGCTCTCTAATCTTCATATGTGCTAGAAATTTAACTTTTTCATCTAACTTCCTTTTGAGGTAAATCTAGGAATCAATTATTGAACATTTTTGCTCATATTTATGAATTTACGACTGCAGGAACTAATGTGAAGATAGCAAGTGTTCCTTCAAGTGTCGTGATACTTACTCCTGAGAACTTTGATCAGGTTGTCCACGATTCAAACAAAGATGTCCTTGTGGAGTTCTATGCACCTTGGTCAGTTTTTCTTTTCTTTCCATCTTTTGCAGGCGTGGTCACTGTAAAGTTTAACAACATAAAGGATAATTAATTTGTTGTTGTGATAATAAATTACTTTTATGCAGGTGTGGTCACTGTAAAATGCTTGCTCCTGTAAGTGCATAACAACTTCTATTTAGTTTTAGGAGGGTTTACATACATTGCATTCAAAACTGTCCATCTACACCTCCAGCTAATCTTGGTCTTTATATATTGTCTTTAGATTTATGAGAAACTGGCCAATGTCTACAAATTGGACGAAGATGTTGTCATAGCTAATTTAGATGCTGACAAGTACAAAGATTTGGCTGAAAGTAAGTTGAAAACATATTTCTTTGCATTTCAAAATAATTCCTTCTTCCACCCTCTTGCTAATATGCTCATTGAATTGTTCGAATAGGTTCGGAGTTACTGGATATCCTACCCTGAAGTTCTTTCCCAAGACGAACAAAGCTGGTGAAGACTACGATGGTGGCCGCGACTTGGATGCCTTTGTTAGTTTTATCAATGAGAAGAGTGGCGCAAGCCGTGATACAACGGGACAACTAACTTCTCAGGCCAGTAGCCTATGTAACTCTATCGCAGCTTGCAAACACTTAAGATTATTACTTGACTTTTCCTGGTCCCCTTGCTTCAGGCTGGAATTGTGGCAAATATAGATTCGTTAGTGAAGGAACTCATCAGTGTTGCCAACGATGAGCGGAAGGCTGTGCTCTCAAAAATAGAAGAGGAAGTTGAGAAATTAGAGGGATCCTCTGTAAGGTAACGACTCCAATTGCCCTTTTGGAATCCCCTATTGATATTTACTGTCCCATCTCATGTTTTTGAACTGTTAAAATTATGTTATCATTTTGTCAGGTACGGGAAGGTCTACCTGAAGGCCGCCAAGAGTTACATTGATAAAGGTTCGGAATATGCTAACAAGGAAATTGAGCGGCTCCAGCGCATGTTGGAGAAGGTACACAGTACATACTTTACTTTGATAGTGAAATTTTACTAGAAAATTCATTTCGGGCCTAGAGAATTGATTAGGGGTGTCAAAACGGATTAATGGGTTGGGTTCGAATCCGATTCAAAATTGTTACCCGACTAGAATTTGATTAACATGAATCCGACCCATTTAATAAAAGGGTAAAAATGCTAACCCGAACCCAACTTGCTAGCAGATCGAATGATTTGAACCCGACCCCGGATAACTCTTTTTTATTTTAAAAAAAGAAAAATATTTTTTAATATATTTTTAATAATAGATTTTTGATTAATTAAAAAAAATAAGACAATTATACAAACAAATAAAAAATTAATTTAAACTGATCATTTCAGGTGAAAATTAGGTTGACGAGTTAACTCGAACTCGACCTGTTTAATAAACATGTGAAATTTTGAACTCAAATTTAATCCGTTTATTAAACGGGTTAATCCGAACTTGAATTTATTGGATCGGGTTCACGAAATGGGTCATTTTTTGACACCCTATAATAAATTGACGGTAATATTGGGAAAGCTGACTTACATGTAATTTTTCTTTGTAACAGTCGATCAGTCCGGCCAAGGCGGATGAATTTATTATCAAGAAGAACATTCTTTCAACTTTTGTTGCTTGAATATTAAGCAGATTTTGAACTGGACCTGGAGTTTATTTACGTCTAATAACTTTTATTAGAATTTCAAGTTTTGGCTGAGCTTTAATACCTTTTTTAATTATTATTTTTAAAAATTTTCTCCAACGGTTAGGATTCTGACCGGGATCTGTACTTTTGTGATGACCGTATGATCACAAATTAGGTAACATTACAAATTTATTTGCTTTGGAATAATTTTGTAGACTTTTTTTTTTTTGCTTTCAGAAGGTTTTGATACAATTTTATGAGCAGAGAATTTATTAATGATAAATGATCTAATATGAGTGATATATATAAGAATTTAAGGTGTAAATCACTTCTAAATATATTATATAAATTAGTAAAATTTATATTAAATTTATTAGTTCTTATGTGAATTAAATTTATATTACATATGAATTAAATTTAAAATTGAAGGTATTTAGATTTAAAATTATTAATCATAATATTTGTGTATAAATTTTATTTATTTCTTAATTATAAATTTATATTATTAGATAATTATTACATTATTCCTATTTTATTTACATATTATTTTAAAAATTTTAATATTTATTACATAATCTATTCAATCATGATTGAATAATTAAATTTTGAACATCATTTTTTTAGTTCTATACACGATCTAGCTTTCACAGCCTTGTGTAAAATATAATAGGAAATTTAAATTTTTTTAATGTGTTTAATTTATTATAATTTGAGGTATTATATATATATATATATATTTTTTTTGAGGTATCATATATATTATATCAATAAAAAGTAAGAGTTTTGAAGTTTACTTTGATTAATTTATTAGATATATATATTGTTTCGATTGTGTTAAAATTGATTTAAAAAATTATTAGATTTATTTTATATTAGTATACTGTTAATTTTTAAATTAAATTGTGTGGTTCTTAATTTTGTCTTGCCACATATTTTCTCCAAACCTGACAGAAAAAATACAATTCGGCTGTATTGGCTTTAGCAAGAAAGAAGAGAACTCTCCATGATTTTAGTGCTTTGAATTTTTTAGAATATATTCTTGTTTGTTGTTTCTCCTGAAGTTTGCTGAAGTCCATTAAAATGCTGCTCAGGATCCTAGCGACTCAAATGTCTTGTGGTGGAGAAATTAAGAAGGCTAGTAGTGTCAAAAAAAAAAAGATCGGATCTATTAATTTGATCCGAAAAATTCAGGTTCTGATTGACAGGTTTAATAAATTAGTCGGACTTTGATTAGGATTTTCAAACCCTTTTCTTAAACGGGGTAAATCTGGATTGATCCACATGCTTATTTTTTACTCAAAAATGACTTGTTTAATTTTTTTTTTGGCTTGTAAATATAATTTTCTTATTGTTAATTAAATATGTAGTTAATAAATTATAAAAAACTAATTAAAATGAGTTAATGGATCGGGTTTAAATCATTCATATTTTTAGCGGATCGAGTTCGAATTGGTGTTTCTGACCTGTTTATTTAATAGGTCAAGTTCGAGTTGATTAAATTTGATTCAGATCAATTTTGAATCAGACCTGAATCAGACCAGTCAACCCATTTTGAAGCCCGGGTATTTGATGCAATTGGTTGTCCGCATAAATTTTTAAAAGGACTATATGGATGATAGTTTATTAATTCATTCACAATTATTTTGCAAATAATTTAATAAATATAAATATTTCTAATTCAAGAAATATTTGTATAAGAAAGGTACTTAAAAAAAAAAATAAGAAAATTATCACAAACAAAATCTAAATCTCGCATAAATAGAAGGGAGATTTATACCCAGCAAAAAGCTCTAACAATAGCCCAAAATGCTCCAGATACAAAAAAAAAAGAAAAAAAAAAAAAAGAAGCTGATCATAAATTAGATAGCTAAATTAGTTAGCATCAGGATGTACAATACCATAGAGAGAGAGGGAATTAGTTAAAAAACAAGAAAATAGTCCATCTTTAAAAGTTAGCAAAAAGGTAAGGCAAATTTACCTCAAAGATGAACAGAAAGAACCCTAAATCAGTGTCAAGAAAAGGCTGAAGAAGACTTCTGGCTGCACTCACTCCTCGCCAAACTTAGATTCATTTAGGCCATCTACAGAAGAACAATCCTCAATGTAGTCCTCTACTTCCCTTTCTGGGCTCTGATAGCCAGCATCATCTTTCATGAACAAGCATGGCTTCTCTTCCCCCTGTGTTCGAATCTGTACCGACCTGAGAAGAGCAGTTCTTCTCAGATCACCAGTATGGCAAACATCATTGGGTGACGACGGAAACCGGCTGTCATTATCGGAGCCCCGCTGCTGCCGAGAATGGGAGCAGACGACGGCGGCAAGAGTGCAGCTTGGAAGGGGAGGAAACATGGTTGTCACCGGCCCTATTTGAGTTCTTTGGTGCCTGTGAGGAGAAACTGGGCTGGTGTTGCTGGTTGTGGCTTCAGAATGCACAGTGGAACTTATTGGGTTTTCACAAAAGCGCGAGTCATCTGAGTCCTCGGACATGGGAGAGTACTGTGAGGCAATCTCATCTCTGTAACATTTAAGAAAACTGAATAAAATTGCCAGGAGCAAAGCTTGTCATTCAATGAAGTTTAGCTATTAAAAGCTGGTTACGTTGAAAGAAACATAAATAGAGAGAACAGGTTAAGGCCGTTTGAGGCGGCTAACACATGTAAAAATGGTTGAAGAATTGTTGTGATGCAAATGCTGGGAAAACTATGAGCAGGAACAGCTTAAATAGAAGACCATCTCACCGCAAAGAAATAAGCATAATCTTGAAAAGCTATGGAATCTAAGACTTCAAGAGAAACAATGACAAAAATCAGAATTTAAAGGATGTAAATAAATAAAAAAAAGGAACCTATAAATTCTCAAGCAGTTTTAGTATTCCTGCTTTAGTCGATGAGATAAGATTGAGAAGTTCCCAAATATAGAACTTTCAAAACATACACCCAAGATTTCAAATAATGTTTTTATGGTTTTTGTCAGGACCTCAGAGAGAATTATCCACTAAAATTGAATTATCTGTTCCAAATTTAGGCTTTCTTTGGGACAAGCTTTAGACAAGAACTTTTTTTCTACTTTCAAGTGTTTTTTTACTAAAAATCAACTTTATAAAATAATAAAAAAGTCATTCCAAAAGAAGCTCAAATTTCTTAAGCTTCCACCCAAGATATGCTGCATGGATGAAATCACACAAAATTTGATTTGCATACTTAGCGGCAGAACAGCACAAGCATCTTAGAGTTATAGTCATAAAGGTGTACTTACCAAGAAGACCATAGAGGCGGAACCTAAAATCATATCCAGGTAAATTTCGGCTCCTCGTGTGGGGCCCAACAAAGCAATAATTCTTTATGTAAGAAGGGTAATTAAGGAGATAATTTATGAGGGAAAGATCTCCTATTTGAATTCAAATATGAGAAGAAAAATTAATAAGGAAGCAGACTGATTTGGAGGGGATTAATTAGGAGATATTTCATAATTAAAGAGGACATATTTTGGGCTGATTTGGAGGAGATTAATTAGGAGATATTTCTTAATTGAAAAATACAAATTTGGGGGCTAATTTGGGAGGGAATTGGGTGAGGGCTATTTTGGTATTTATTGTTTATTATTTGCTATAAGTAGTATGGTTTATGTTATATTTGTATGGAGAATTTGATTTGAGAGTGTTGTAGGTTCTTTTTGTGAGGGATCATAGTGGCATCTAGGGTTTGGGAGAGAATGTCCTCCTCTCGAAAGATGATCATTGTATCTTGCTTTGTTCGTATTTGATTTTCTATCAATAAAAATCTATTTTTGTGTTGAATTTCTTGGAATTTGTTTTTGTTTTTTATACCAAGCCGCATCAAATACCTAAATCAATTTATGAGACTTTTCCTCACTCTTCAGATAGATGTGAAAAATAAGTCATATACCAATTGGCATCACAGCCTTAGTTGTGGTTATGACACAACAGTTGACGTCCAAGAAAAAACTCTCCCGGCACATAAGAACAAATTGATTTTGAAGGAAGCAGTTTCGCCCCCTCAAAACTTCAAATTATAGAAAGGCCCTTCAGGCCTTACAACATAAACATAAAATATTCTAAGCAATCTGTCATGTATTGGAGTTTAGAGTGAACACACATAAAAATGTTGATTAGCCTATGCTTTTTATTCATATTAATAATTATATGAATCCTTGCATTAGTGAAATAGGCAGGCATAATACTCTTATGTAAAAGCTTCACTTAACCTTCTATCAGGTCCTTTGGATCTGCTTCGAGTTTTAAAGATTTGTTGTTATTTCTGCCCATAAAATCTTTGTAATCTTTATCTAGATTGTCCCCCTAAGCCATGTTCTTGGCTATGATTCACAATGCAAGTAGGAACACCTGGTCCACAAGATACATAAGGGACAACATATCCTATTTGAATGTATGCCAGTAAATAAGCAGGAAACATGGGTAAGGTTAACTTTAGGTCCATATATCACACTAGATTATAAGCTCAACAAACAAATTTATATTCGGTGACATAAATAGGAACATATCGCAAATTGGACTGGCTATTCACTAGATGATCCTAAAGGAACTCGGAAGGCCCTTCTTCTTAAAGAGGTTCCCTTCATATCATTTCAGCGACCAATAAAGTCCCAACTCAACTTGGTTATTAGGCTTAGCCATTTGTGCTAGTCAAATGAAGCATAGCTTTATTAACCTATCTAACAGGTTCCAACTAAACAAAAACCAAACTTAATGGTCTTCTGACATCTTATGCCATTCAAACCTGATCTATGTAAGATATCAAGGCCTGAGCAGACCACATCCAATTCACCATCAAAATAGCATGCGTTAGTTCTTTACCCATCAGTCTGAGTGCATGATTGTTAATGTAAATACACTTTTATGACAATTGACAGTATTTATTCACCACAGGTCCATCAGTCTGAGTTCATGATTTTTAATGTAAATTTGCTCATAAAAGTTTACTGCCAATTAACAATTTCCTCTTAAACAATTTAACAACATTTCCTGCAACACAAGAAATTGTTTACCCTTAAGAATTTGAAACAGAGAAATAAACAAAATGAATAAACTAAAGCTAAATTTTATCTCAATTACCAGAATCTCAGAAACATGCCCTTTTTTATGGTAATTTGTGTTGCACGCCAAAAAGAAGTAAGCTGCGATCAAATGAATTACAAAATGTTTTGAATCTATAAATGGAAACTAAAGTAAGTTGAAATTTTCAGCTAATATTCCATCACTCGTACCAAAACCCACTCAAACAAAGAAGATCACGCTTGTCTTGTTTATACCAAAATTTGTTATAATTCCATTGGATCCAACTGGATATTCTACCCTTTCCTCTTTCATTATAAGATAATATTAAAAGAAACAGATATTTCACATTCCATATCTAAAAAGGAAGCAAAGCCTTCCGTTTTGTCAAGACGATGCCAAATCTTCTCCATCATATCCAAATTACCAATATAAACAAAAAATACTGCAAACTTTTGGAAAAAAATAGAAAATTACAATGTTTATACTTGGCTTATATCTGAGTCTCCATAAAATTTTTGACATCTCAAATTATTAACATACCTTTAGAAATGTTACAAAATGAAATATGTTAGGCATCATCTCCTATCATATAATAGACTGTTACTTTCACTACTTTCCCGACAAAACAAAGTTCTTTTATTACATGTTTCCTCATTATAAGAAAACAATAGAATTACCATCTATTTGATTACTTCAAGCTAACCTCATTATATTATTGATAATTAGTAATCCTTAAAGATGTCAGAAAGTAAGAAAATCAAAGGAGATACTACCAAAAACAAGCTCATTTAGCTCGACCTGGTAGATTTTGATAAAGCACATTCCTAAGGATGAGAACAAAGCAATTCTCCAGCAACATATCCTACTAAATTTCCATGGCAGCACAACAATACCTCCCAAACAGAATTCTCGGTTTTCTGTAGTCAATAAATAACTTTGGTGCATTTCTAGATAATCAATAGGGATTCTTCACTGAGCAAACTGGAAGAATTAATCCTTGATGAAAAAAGAATTCATAAAGGTTTGAGGTAGATCGTTGTGTGCAAAGCGCATCAAGGCGAGCATCCAAGCTAGTTTTTGGAACAGTGGCCATATAGTTTTGTAATCAAGTCCAAAATAATCTCAATTGGCTAAATGGCCACCGAATTTAAATATATTAAAGAGAAAGGAAAGCTAATTTCTGCATTTAGAGAACCAAGCTTATTATAACTGCTTTCCAAAATGAAGCCTTTTGGAGTCCCAACAAAAAACAAAAAAGAAATAACAACTAATTGACATTTTTCTTTATGATATTGGCCATTGAACTTCACATAGTTTTGAATGTTGAATCTTTTTTATGCTGAAGGAGCTCTATCCATCAGTCATATTATTGTTAGCATACATGAATATGTTCATTTGCTAGAATAGATGATGTAGGGTAGCCGACCTCACATAGTGGGATAAAGGCTTGATGTTGTTGTTGCAAGAAGAGAACCTTGATGTTGTTGTTGCAAGAAGAGAAGTTGCAGGGTAGTGTAAAAAGAGAATATATTTAAAAATTTTGGTTACATAGATTACAATAATCTCTTTGAAGGAACACTTTCAAAGGGAGGGCCAGAGGAAAGTACAATTTCAACCTGTTTTATAATAAATTGAAATTAACACAAAATAACGATAAAGCAGAGAATCAACAAACAAAAAAAGGGACTAGCCAACAAGGGTAAAAAGACCAAACCAAACTCCGAAAAAAGTTTATAAGGGTTAGGTTTTGAGCCTCTAGCAATACTCAATCCATCAAAATAAATAAAAAAATATTCATCTTGACGACAAAAATTCCATTTCCTCAAAAACATATGGCATCAATGCACCCTAAGATCCCAAATGAAGCAACCAATAAATTGGCCTCTTATAATTATTAAAGTTCATGTTCTCAACATTGAAACTACTTCCCAAATCTCATTGTCAAAAAAAAAGAGCAAGTCATTTCTCCTAGATAACTATAAAGTGACTAAAGAAAGTAAACACCAAATAAACAAGGAATATATGTGATAGATTGATCATAAATCTGTCATAAAAATGAGGTAAAAAAGGTAGATGGAAAGAATTATTGCAAAACTACAAACCACATACTCGTTAAATCAAATTCATTCAAGATTGCATTCCCTATCAAGAAATTCAGCAAATAACTGGGAGAATTTTCATCTGGTTACTCATAATAAGTTATATACAATCTCTGAGCTTATTCACTTAACTCCTAAGAGCAGCAAAAAAAAAAAAACTATGTATTACATCTTTAAAAAAATTGCTCATTTTAATCTTGGCAAAGAAGAATGCTGACCCAAATTTTAACTTTTCTAGTAGAAAGCCTCAAATAAGAAAAAAAGCCTAAAAACATGTTAGGCCCATCAGAATATAAGTTTAGTCGCGCATCAGATAGTGACAAATATGTTAATAGTGATAGCTAAGATTGGTTAACTCCTTTCATTGGCTTACACTTTTTATTCAACGGGTGTTTTGATCACTGCTGTATAAGTACCAAGCATTTCAGGTAAATTTCTTAAAACAGCTTTGTATCCAACACAGTTAGATAAACAAAATCAGAAGTACTGAGGACAGCAGAACAGCGTCATTCTTTCATCTGTATCATAAGAAATAAAGATACGCAACAAAATACAGAAACATAAGAAAACAAAATACCTTGGGTAACAGATGATTTCAGACCTCATTGGAGATTCCATAAGATTCTCAGCCAAGGAGTCACCAACCGTTAGTCCATTTAGACTAGAAGCCATTATCTGAAACGACACCATAAACCAAATTCTTCAAAAAATCAAATGTTAGCACAAAGGGGCACCATCGAAAGCATAAGAAGCAAGGATACCCACAAATCTGCAAACAGACCAAAACACCAAACCACTAGGGAAATTAATCGAACTGCTTGTTAGCACATTCAAAGCTAAAGCCGCAGAAGAAGTGCAACAAGTAAACGACGGCTAGCATTTTGTTCAATTAATCAAAATAAAAGTAGAATTTCGGACAAGCTATAAATGGCATTCGAAGACCAACAAAAAACGAGTTTCTTTCCCTTATAGAAACCAAGATATCAAACAATGGTACCAATAACCATCAGGCAAGGAAATTTCTGAAGGAATCAAAACTCGCCTTCAAAACATCATATTTTTATTGCATTGAATTGCAGAAACAAGGGAAAGAATTAGCGAAAATGTTAGAAAAAACAAATAGGAAAAAGTGTGCATTTCAAAAGATCGAAAAAGGGAAGATAAATAATCCGACATTCAAATATTTATACAACTTACTTCACTTAGATATCTCTTGTGTGAATGCAAATTGTCAAGGTAGACCTCCTCCTCCGGATCCCTCCCCCGCTTCCCGCTCGGAGACGCCGCCGTCGACTCGCATCCCATCTCCCTCTCACCCACCTTCCCACAATCCTCACACACTCTCTCTCTTGCCCGCTCTCTCTGTGCTGGATCAACCCTCCGATCCCATAGTTTGCTTACAGATGAAGCGGCTCGCCCATGTTAATCCGTAGTGTGGGAATTTAACTTTAGTGGGATTTAATAAATCCTCAAATTCTAATTTAATAAATTCGAAATATGTTAAATCCTGAAAATCGTTTGGTATGTTAAGGGGCTGTTTGGTGGCAGGATTTAGGCTGGATTTGAGGCGGATTTGAGCGAAATCCAGCCAAACGGCCTAAAATGCAAAACCAAATCTCATGGCAAAAGAAATCCTTCGTAGACAGAAAAATCCGCCGATTCCCTCTAAATCCCGGATTTCCGAAATCCCTTGTTTTGTAGGATTTACGAAATCCCTGGTGGTAGAGGAAAAATCCGCTCAGTAAATACAGCTCTGTAGCCAAACAGTCACGTGAGATTTAAAAGGATTTATCATGAATGTTACCAAACAGTTTTCAGGATTTAAGCCTCTCAGGATTTCGAAAATCCGGATTTAGAGGATTTACGAAATCCTACTTAAATCAAATCCAGAATGCGACCAAATAGCCCCTAAGTATTAAATTTTGTTAAATTCTAGAAATTGTTTAGTAACATATATTAGGATTTATGACGGTTAGAGATTTAAATTTAAATGATATATTTATGAAGTCAAGTTCATTGTATAAAACATAATAAAACTAATTTTAGTTCATATAAAATGAGCGAAAATTCAATAAAAAGTAAATTACAAACTAACATTGACCAAAGTGACAAATGAAGTATTAAATAAGCTAATTATATTAATATTTAATTACTAATTATATCATTAATTAGTCAATTAAGTTAAATTAAATAATTAATTTATGCACTAATTATACTATTATTTTAATTAATTAATTAATATAATTATTAATTGTTTAAATTATATTAATTAAGTTAAGCAATAATAATTTTGAGGCGTCTAGGGTTGGTTTGCCTTCATCTTTCCTTTTCGTCGTTGCTGTTCGGCTACGTTGCTTCGCAGGAGGTGTAGAGTTTGCGCGCGTCACTACTTCGGCTCCTTCATGGTTGTTCGACTTCGCTCCTTCGATGACTTTCCCTTCTTGTCAGGTTGGAAGTTATGACATTTTGATCGGAAGCAACAAGGGGAGCTTGCTTGCTGTGAAGGTTCTCCCTTTCGCGCACTTCTTCGGCGACTGCTGAGCTTCGACGACACGGGCGTTGCGGGTAAGTCTTTCGTCACTCTTTAAATCCTGTTAAATCCACCGAACCGAGGGATTTAGTACATCCGGGATTTAAGCCGTAAATCCCTAAATCCGGGATTTATTGAATTCTGTGATTTAACGTGCGCCGTAAAACTCTTTGGCTAGATTTAGCGTAAATTCGACTTAAATTAGACAATAAATCTGATACCAAACAGCCTCTTGGATCAATTACAATGTTATGACCCTAACGGTAATTTATTATGAGTAACATATCTAAAAGCTTTTGATCTATTTTAAAATAAGTATGATGTTAGTTATTCTTATTTTATTTGAAAATAATTTTAATTTGTTTATATTCATCTTGATCTAAATGTTGATAAAAATGTGTTTTTGATATATCATCCAAAAATTCATTTAATTAAGCATGAACCTTGATTTAATATTTTAATAGAAAGTTTTGAGATTGAATCTTTGATTTCAACAAATTTATAATCGAAATGAACGTTTCGACTAGATGATTTCATAGTGATCTAATTTAACTTAAATGAGCCTTAATCAAGCACCAAAAATACATTTAGAAACTTGATAATATTAATTGAAGAGTGGAATAATCTTCAAATCTCACTTGTTTGTAGTTAAAATGAGTATATGAGTCTAAGATTATTTAATTTTAAAGTCATTATGATAAATATTAATAGATGATCAAAAGAATAAAAATACACCATTTGATGGAGTTCTTCTGAGATTTAAGTTAATATTAATAAAATTTTACTTAATGAAATTATAAACATACCTCATTCTTCACATGAAGAGGAGCTTGAACTTTTAGCAAAATTTGAAAAGCTTAGTGATCTGAAGATCTTTAAAGCCCTGTCTAATAATTGGCACCAACAACCACCACCCACAGCTATTGTCACCCTACCACCATCGCTCAATCATTAGTCATGGAACACCATTGCTAGACTGTCATCATTCAAATACATCGTCATATTGTCATTGTTTTACCGTCGCCACCTAACCACCATCTCCTGACAATTGTCACTCGACTTTGATCATCAGCCTGCCATCTCTTGGCCACCTCGTCGGGCTTCACTACTCCGTTAACATTAGTTAATACATACATAGAAGATTAAGATACTATTCTACACTTTAGTATTAAAAATTATCCCATTGAAAGAAAGAGCATACTTATATAGCGGACTATTTCAATAGGGTCATTCCCTTTTTTTAAAAGGTTTTTCACATAAAATTATGGGTTCTCATAGTAAATTTTCTTTTATATGTGTTATCTTGAATCTTCATACAAAATTATGATGTTAAAATTGCACAACCTACTGTCGTGAATATTATAGCATGTAATAGTTTGCCATCATTTATAAAAAAGTATTTTCAACATATTATAAATATTTCTCAAATGGTTGAAACTAATACATCGATCAAGAACAACATAATCTAGCTGGTGAATGCTACTTAGGATTGACTTTGGAGATTGTATAAACAATATGGAGAAAAATCGAACTTATGTCCTTCACCTCTTAAAGGAGACTGGATAATAGAAAGCATATTAACAACATGATGAAGTTCATTCGCTATAAAATTAATAACAAGTCAAAGCTAATCAATTTGATGGCACTCATGGATGTCCCTCTTATCATCATGTTGAAATTCCTTGACCATGACTTTACCAAGATCTCCTCATTACTATCAGTTCAACACATCATTGTATGTTGCCCAACTAGCCCATGATCATGTAGTATCCTTGGAGAACTTGATCTAACCTTACCTTGTTGATAACCCTCATGATATCATGAGAAATAAACATCAACTTCTCATTTAAAAGGAATTCTCTTTGAGGGACAAAATTCAGCTCACCCCATGCCATAGTTTCAAAATTTCACCCTAAACTAATGTAATTCTTCACCATCATTTTAGTGGGGTTTAAGATAAATCCTTATAATTGTTATGCTAATTTCTACAAGCATATTAATCACTATACGACTACATCCATATGCAACAAGCTTTTAATGCACTACGTTGGTAAGTCTCACTTGCCACACTTAATAGTCAAGCTCACATTAGGTTCTTTTCTCACTAAAATAAAACTATACAAACCTTCATCATCCTCACTAAATTTTCATTGAGTATTGTATTACAAATCAAAGGATTTTTAAAGGCTCATCATCATCCTCACTCTAGGATTCTCTAAAATAAGGTAGAAACTCTTAAGAAATACTTTAAAGATTCTCCATAGAGGCACATCAAATTGATGACCACGTCCTATGTTATTAGGATGTGTTTTTCATGGATGCCATGGATCTTTGTAATCATCATTGATGTGAGATGCAGTTTACTCCTACGATGATCTTATTTATTGAGTAGAAGCACAACTTATTATCGATAAACCCATTAATGATTATCAAAAGATGTTCAAATATTCATTAAGTAAATAAAACAATACAAAATGATAAATAAGGAAGAGAAAGTTAAGATATCAAAGAAGTCCGTCTCACCATACTCAACATGAGTCATATGTTTAATGTCACAACCCAAACTGAAAAGCAAATTTCATGATCTAGTTTCAAAATATTTCAAATTCTCTTTAAATATTCATTTTAAATAAATCATAAACTACATAGCTAATAAAATATTTAAGTATTAAAAATAAAGTCATCAATAAGATTTTTTTTATTTCATCAAAATATAATTACACTACAGTATATGGCTACAAATAGAAGCTACATAATTATATAATAAACTAATCATAATTGTAGAAAAATAAAAAATAGAGAAATACTTGTAAACTCATATATGATCCTGAATTGCTAATCAATAATCTCCTTCCCCTTCCTAGATCCTAAAAATAAGAAATAAAATTGTGGTGAGCTATAAAACTCACTAGGCCACACTAACTGATCTAAATTTTTTAAATTCTTTTATGAAATATTTTGTTGAATATTTAAAAGTAATTAAATACAATCTAATAAATTATTGTATTGAGAAATGTAATAAGAGTATAACAGTTACCCAATTCTTTGAATAATAAGACTGAGCAGAAATAAGAAATAAACTAAAATTCATACACTATAGTAGTTCACATCTCGATTCCCGATATAATCTTAAGGGATTCTTGCCCCTTATGACTCCCTTTATGTTGATGATACCAGAACATGCCAATAAGTACCAAAATATGACTTATAGCCACCATAACATGATTTTATAACCACTCGAAGATATGTTATAGGCACAAAATTATTTCCTGTCATAGATAGAATATCAAAGGATCCTAGTCCATTATATCTCCCAGCAGATATTTTTTAATCATGTAGGCATATATTTCATCACATTGTAATAGTTAAAATATAATTTAGCATGTGTTAGAATCACACAGTTTTTTATAACGATAGGCAACATAAATTTCTACTGAGTACAATTTAATAGTTTCAAAACATAATCAAATTACTTAGGATTATGTAAAATACAGTTTTAAGATATTAATTATAATATAACATTATTTTTTAGTTTTCAAATTATTTATATTCGATAAAAAACGCAGAAATTTTTAAAATACCCCGTAAAATTTTTCCAAAAAGTATTCAAAATATTCATAATCTCACTCTGTAACATATAAAAAATATGCAGCGAAAGTTTTATCATTGCAAAGTTATTCACATTTTTTGGTAACAAAAACATAAATTTAATCAGAAAATTTGAAAAAACTTTGTATTTTTGAAAACATAAATAAACATAATATGATATGCTTTGATCCAGACAAATTTTTCAATTGGCCCAATTGCTGATCGAAAGTAGCTCAAAATTCCTCTTGTCCCTCTCTAAACCTCTCTTTCTCTCTCCTTCTCGGTCGACTGCTTGATCAAAATGAATGGAATAGTTCTTTTAAAATATATTTAATATGCTTATAGTGGCCTAGTGCTTTGGCGTTATAATATGAGTGTTGCGGCGCTAGTTCAAAACTCACATTCTAGAGTCTAGAGCGCTACAATATCACTATTTGGCACTTGATATTATAATAGAGCTAAGACGCTCGGACGCCCAACACTTCACAAATTTTGCCAAAATTCACACCAAACACTTAGGACTCATTCTAGACCACTCACAACCATTTTCAAGCATTAATACACTCCCAATAACATGTAAATAGCTTCAAAGCTCAAAAATTCAAAAAATTTCTTTTTTCCAAATCGGGTCATAACAGATAGAACTATATACTAAACTTGGAGGTGTAACATTTAAACCTCATTAAAGCCTTTATCCCATTACATGGGGTTGATCATGTCCTGTTAAGAGTCAAATTCTTTCAGCAGTCAGCACCTTAAATGTCAGAAATTATTAAAAAGGTTAAATTGTGGAGAACAATCCAAATATTATCATTCATTGTTTAAAAAGGCATTCAATAGAAAAATATCTTTATTTGAAGCAAAAGATTGAGCAATTAATTTCTCAAGGATGAATATGACATTCTTTACAAAAACAATTTTTAGATCTTTAGCTACATAATAAAAGAGATCATCAAATTTCTAACAAGAAAGTTGTTGGAGTTATTTATATCAATATAGAAATATCAACACAACATATCTATTCTCATGCATAAGAAAATGTGCCCAAGACAAATTAAATTAAGTTTTATAACTTTGAATTTAAAGGAATATTATATAAATATAACATTCTCTAATCATTTGAAATGGAATTGAGACATCTACCATATAACTATCAAGATTTTTTTTGATACATTTAGTTAAATGGAAATTTTATCCCTAATTTCCTTCATAAATTTTAGATTAGCCCCATGTAAAACTCCAACCTTATTGTTATAATATTTATAATTATTTAGGACAAAGTATAAAAATTTATACGTAGTGACCTTTCAATCTCCTAAACTAAATCACTTTACAATTGATACTTATAATCCAATTCAAAGATATGCATATTAGCTCAATTTATTATACAATATTTGATGAACCTCTACCATTTAACTTTTATGGCTATTACAACTACCCCCCACTTAAACATCAAGTTTCTAACACTTAAGAGTGTTAAAGAAATAAGAGAAGGTTAATTATAGCTCGCTCATGCTACCTCCAATAGATCCAACAAAAAAGATCCATCACTAAAACGCGACAGGAAGATAAGCTAATTTATTATGGGCTCATTTTGTTTCTCATTTATCAATGTTTAATGCAATTTTCACATCTTTTGATTTTTGATACAATTTGTGCATCTTACAATTTTTTGACGAATATTATACATCTTCTCAATTTGGACTCATTTTGTGCCTCTTTTTTTTGTTTTTGTAAACTTTCTTCCTTCTTATGCCTTTAAAGATTTTCAGTTGTGAGATTATCTTCCAAATATAAGAAAAGTGGAACTCACTCTCTTTTATACGAAAGAGCAAACCACAAATCAATAATTAATCCATTTGATATAGATGGATAGCTAGAGTAAGAAAATTTGAAAAAGATTAATTGATTTGCAAAAATATTTAAATAAAGTATAGAGTTCTAAAAAGCTGAAATAGATTTCTATTTTTAGTTCAATTTTTAATTTGAAATAGTTTTTTATTCAAAAAAAAATTACACCACTAATGAGTTAGAGGAAGAGGGATAACCATAGATTTTTTTTTAGCTATTTTAGAGAATTCAATAATCACTTACAAAAAAAAAAAGGTAAATTTCTCTTTTTAAGAAAAAATGTGATTAGAGAGAAGCGTTTTGATTCTCTTATGAAAATATAATGTGAGATGTGATTTGTGTGTATTGATAAGAGATGTGCTCTCAAAAACATACATGGAAAATAAAATAAAAGATTATAAAAATAAGTATTTTACTATAAAAAAACATAACCACTAAAACAACATTGAAAATAAAAATATTCACGATGAATAAAAAAAAATAAAGAACATATATGCATGAATTACATATAAAATAGATAAACACATAAACAAAACCTTATACTTCATTATCATGCTCCTGGTCTAATGATTCAGATGCTAGGTCTGCCAAGGAAATTTTTTAATTTTTATCATTTACACTTGTTACAATTCACTTATTTTTACCTTTTTCCTTTACATAAAGAGCTTTTAAATTGGGGCACTTACCTTTCATATGTCTGGATTTTTTACACTCAAAGCAAATAACATTCAAAGAAATCTTAATATTCTTACAATGTTTATCTTTGTTCCACTTTTATTGATGTTGATGCTTGTGTTATAGTAAATTTTAAAATTTTCTTGTTATTAATTTTATTTACTTACTCTCATTTTCTACTAAGGTGCTTTATCTATGTCTTTGACTTTTAACACTATAATTTCACCTAAATCCAAAAGTCTTGGACTCATAATTTGCTCATGGGTAAAGAGCGAGCCAATGATATTATCAATAAAGTAATATTTAAGTATTTTAATTCACATATTGTAGTTACTTTAGCATTAAAATTATAAGGTAGATAATATAGATTTTATAGACCTTTACAAAATTTGAAAGCATTTTACCTAAAGTAAGTAATGATGCTACTATTTGAGTAAACCTACTATACATGTTTAATATACTTTCATAAGGTTTCATGTAAAACTATACATAATTATGCATTAAAATATTCAACTTAGATTGCTTGACTTAATCAGTACCTTCATATGTAGTACATAATCTATCCTAAATTTCTTTGCTAGTATAACATATAAAGATTATTTTGCAATCTTCAAAATTCAAAGAAAAAAAAAAGATTCAAGTATTTAACATTCAATTGAGCATTGATTTATTCTATTCTACTTCATTCAGTAAGAGAAATATTAATTTTGACTCCATCTTCCAAACATGAAGGTATGAATAACTAGTTTGAATCATATACCACATTCGATAATCAATTGATTGTAAGAAAGTAGACATATAAATTTTCTAAAAATTAAAAGAAATACTTTTAAATAAAGGTGGTTGCGATATTGAATAGCCTTCTACAATGTTGTGAATTTTAAAGTTAGTCATTGATCATTTTTTCAAAAGTTTTTTAAAACTCTATTTTTGAATCCCGCTCAGATACCACTTAAAAGTTTATGAGGGATGTTAGACCTTATAGAACTAGCCTGAGGCTAACCAAGAGAGGAGGTGAATTGGCAATTTAAAAACTTCTTTAAACACAAAGAAAAATCTCCCTTTTGAAGTTTTTTAAATATATGAAGATTTTAATTTTATATCTTGATGCGGAAGTAAAGTAATTTCATAATTTTCAACCACACCATTAACACAAAAATCAATGTGAAAAATAAAGTGCTAAAAAATAAAACTAAGAATAAATACACCAGAGATTTATAGTGGTTTGGTCAACCTGATCTTTGTCTACTCTCCAAAGTCACCCACTCCAGGTATTACACTAAACCTTTAGTGACTCTCCTTAAACTCCTACAGCTAGACGGAGAAGCTCGTATAAAATCTCTTCCACTAACCCAGTACAGTATAGGACCATAATCCTTTTTCTCCCTCCAGGAGATAAAAAAAGGACCATAAATCCTTTCATAGGCATAGAATATTGAATCGCTTTAACCTTCCTTAGTACGTCAAATTAGCTGGGTCCTTTGACACTAAAGATATCTTCTTCTTTCCAAAACTTCTCTCAAGATAAACCTTGAATGTGATGGTACTAAGATGCAAGTTTTCCAGAGCAACCGTGCGAACCCTCCTCCACATTCCCTTGAAACCCATAAGGATCTTCTCCCTCTCAAACTTCACCCTTTCATCTCTTTCTTTCAAAGCTCTCTCTTCAAATTTTCTCCAGAAGAATGGAGTCTTGATGCATGCCAAAGGCACTTATAATGTCTTTGGAGAAAGCTTGATTAGAGAGCTTACATAAATTTAAAAAAAATCAAATTTATCATCATCTTCCAGTATGATCATGTATGATCATCTTGTATGATAAGTACAAAATTGTCCTTTTTTATAGTATAAACTACATTGTCTAATACGATTAGTTCAAGAGTTTATATTGATTGTCCAAGATGATTCTATGATCATTCAAGATGATAAGTTAACAAATTTATGGTTTTCATCTTGTACAATTAGTGGTTGTCTCATGCATTCTCTCAATCATCCAGTACGATCATCTCTGATTGTCTTAGATGACTGGATTGAACAAATAAATCTTATTTAGTCACCTAATTACAAGATAAATTTAGGCATGATTTTCATCTATCATCAAGGATATGCGGATCACCCTATACGATATGAACAAATTTTAAATTATAAAATCTTGCCTAAATTGTGATTGGCGCCTGATTTCTTGATCATAACTGTTCGTCTTGTATGATATATATCATACAACATGATTAGTTAGATGAGCTGATCATCTAATATGATATAATTTGTATAATAACATTAGTTCAAAATTTAAATTTTTGGTTCTAACTTAGTCTCATTTTCATTAGTGTATGTGTATGTGTGCATGATTACCAAGCTGGTAAAAACCTTCATAGGATTTGACTCAAGAATAAAAAATATATCATTGAATATTACAAAAAATCTTTACAGTATAGCTTATTCTACCCAATCTTGAGCCTTGAATCTTTGTTGGATGGTGCATGTTGTTCCTAAAATGTTAGTAAATACACAGAAAAAATATACATTAAAAATATAAATAGATATAATGATGTGAGCGACAATATTTGTTATTATCAAAAATATAAACCTGTGAGCTTGAGTTGCAATTGTGGAATCCAAAAATTTGGCCCAGGCCTCCTCGCTACTTTTCTTCGGGGGAGTTTTAACATATTAAGTCCTGGGTTAAATTTTAGGAAGGCATATGAGATTGTAGATAAGAAATTACCCATATATTTTGCCCTCATTTTGTGAGGACTTTATGATCTAAGTTCAGGTTTCTTATTGGCACAAACCTATATAGTTAATTAATCCTCTTGAAAATGAGAGAGAACTTTCAATTAAGGCTAATCAAGTAATCATCAATAAGATACAATGTATCCATATATATGTAGTATCAGACTATCATTTAAAATTTGAAGAGTTTGATATTTAAAAATTAAAATTACACCATCTTGCACTTAAAGTAGATGGTGATGGAATGAATTATGGACCCAATCAAGATCCCATTGTTTCGTCATCTGGGGCCATTATGGTCCTTGGTCTACTTAGTCTGAGGGGGTAGTCGACCCAACCTGACAGAAATTTCTTTACTGATAACCATAGGTTTCTTCATCCAAGGGGACCTTGTAGACCTGGGGTGAATGTTTGTCTACGGGGACAAATTTAAATCTACCTAAGCTAACATAGGGATTTGTGCCTTATTGATTGTATCATATTGATTCATATCTCAAGAATTTGAAGCCACCAAAAAATGTATTGGATCTGGCCATAACCCTTATTTAGTGGTGCCATTTGGCAGCAAAACCACTAGATTTAGAGGGCCCCAGGTTATAACCATTTATCCTACGATCCCATTTGGCAACAAATTTGCTGATTATATGATACATACCACATCCTTACTGTCAGGAGATTATTTGAGAATTGATCCTACTGATATTTTTAACTAGACATTAGCTTTATGTAAGTTGAAGTTATTTTTAATTTATTCACCTTGGCAAACTATTACGATGGGTGGATAGATTTTGTGCTTTAAGAATTTGAAGGGTTGAATTTTAATTTTAAACATTGAATTTCAGGATTTTTGGAAATTTTTGTGGAATTTTGGGATTTGGTGGAGTGGAATTTTGAATAATTGGAATTGACCCCTTTGGTTGAGATTTGTATTCGATGTGCTATCATCGAGGTGTCAGATCATTTTCATTAAATAAACCTTATCAACTTATCAACTTGTTGATAGGGGACCAGGTAAGTCTTATTTGGGATGATTTTTTCATTACATTTTATTGCAGTTTTTTAATACAAACTTTTTTTTGAATTAGAAATCTTTATATTATAAAGTTATTTACTCTCCTAACCAAGTCATCGAAAGACCATTGTTTTATGTGACCAAATCATCTAATGCAGCTGGCTTTAATCTTATCTACCACTAGAGCTACTCCAACTTTTACAACTATATGATCATTTCGTATCATGTCTCTAAAAGTAAAGCCACTCTTCCACTTGAGCATCCTCATCTCTGCAACACTTAACTTAATATTATGCTTTTCTTTTAATGGCCATCATTCTCTGAGCACAGAGACTTTCATTCCCTTTCTTTCATTCGGATTGCCTAGAAATCCCTTCATATCCTGAACATTTCCCAAACTCTATTGGAATATCATCTGGTCTAGCATTTTTTTTTGCACTTCATTTTTTTGAAAACCTCTCTAACTTCTGTTTTAATAATACGCCGGTAAAAATAAAAATTTTTGTTTGTAAAATAAATATTTGAAGAATTATTATGAGAAATTAGCTATTTTGAACGTTGCTATCAGTGTAGCCATTTCAAATTGAAAAAACCTCATTAGAACTAGTAGTTAACCAAATCAGACAAATGTAATATTTTTCCTAACAAAAACAAATTAAAATTCCTGCTGCCTTAGAGTGATAGATTCGCTACATAAATTACGCAAATGGGTCAAGGATTTCAATCTAATTTCAATTTGGTTATTTTAATATAATCTGCCCAAACTAAGATTTAAGAATTGTGAATTATAAATAAGCCACCCAGCAGTTCACAAATCCCTAAGGGAAAAAAATTCTAGATCAGAAATTAAAATTATGAGAAAGGAAAAGGAGCAATGCATTACTCCTAAAACCTCAAAAGAACATAAACAAAAAATAGTAATAATATGAAAATCCTTCAAGAATCTATAACAATTGGAAAACATTAATGATAGGTATTCGGGCCAAAAATATATAGGCTTAGATGAGATGAGACGAGAAATGTTGAGAATTTAGGCATTCAAAATTTTCCATGCAATACCAAAAAGCAATGTGATAAATCATATTAATTGCTTAAAAACATTAAAAATTGGCACAATATATGAACATAAACTGTAATAAAATAAAAAGATCAATTATATCATTTTACCAATAGAAAATTTACTAGAGACATCTATTATCACTTATTTGAAAATGATTATTTTTTATCAAGCTTTTTTTAGTAAAAAGGAAGAAAATAGGTGGCAGAAATTGAAGTGATGTTGTGTTGATGGGAGTCTAATTTGAGCTCGATCTATAGACTAGGTTGCTCTATCCAATTAAATCATAGAAGGAAAATGACGATTCATAAAGTTGCTAAGGATAGCTAAAAGTGCCGGCGACATGAATGTGAACCCAACCGTGAATGTAATGCCAAAGGATCTCTAAGCACAAATATGTTCTAAACTATAGTGCAAGAACTGCTGAAGCTGGCGAAACCATCCTCCCACTCGTAAATAGGCTAGCAATCAAAAGAGTATTGGGACGAAAAATCCTGCCATAGCTAGGAAAAATAAAATAGCACAACCAAGAAGCTATAAATGACATTTAAAGCATATCCTCTAAAACCCCCTAGCATAAACAGATTGTCCTCCCTCTGCTAATCCATGCTCAAACAACCCCTATGAATGCATCACGATATACAGAGATCTCTTGAAGTTCCTATTAATATGAGCAAACACTGCAATATATACTGCCTAGCATAACAAAGATTTAGTAAAAGTGTTGAAGGAAATAGTCCCCATGCGACTATGACCTTTCATATTTTGTTGATATTGATGATAAGAATGTGCCAAACTTTGATGAAAAATTGTAGAATAAACAAATTATCACCTCCGTTGTTGACCTAAAGGTCGATGACTAAATAGTCTCGTACACTGTAAATAAAGAAAGCTAAATAATTAAATGAAGAAATCTATAACCACTTAGAGCCTGAAGAGGACAGACAAATGTAGGATCATAGCGTTGCTGTTCGACATCGGGATGCAATAATCGGCAATTAAGTAGCCAAAAAGCATCATCTACTGCTAGCTATAGAATGTATTAATCACAATAGCTGAGACCTTGATTATCCTCTCCAAAGAAGCACTATCACTAAAATGCAATATGAGAGTAACAATCCAATCCGTAGGATAGTGTCCAACATGAAGATTCGGATTAAAAGAAGACATCCGAGGAGAGCAAATAAAAACACCGTTGTATATTTCTCATGATAATTAAGAATTTATTTAGATGATTGCATACAACAACAACAACATGCCTTTATCCCACTATGTGGGGTTGGCTACATGAATCATATTTCTCCATTGTGTCCCATTAAGAATCTAGATCTAATAAAGAAATATTATTTCTAATATTTTCTAATATATACATTATATATATAATATTCAATATGTATATAGTTATATTTCTGATAGATGTTATGATATTGACATATAAAATAAATACGAGTTTAGTTAATAAATGAGCTTTTATAGGTATGCATATTTAATGAATTTAATTCTAAAAGTTAAATTAAAAATGAAATATTAATTGATAAAATAAATAAAGTTTTTTTTTAAATTTAATTTATATTTTTAAAATAAATCATGTTAAAGGCTATTTTTATAAATCAAAGAATTATATGTAAACATTTAAAATACATACTATAAAATGAAAAATGTATGATTCATTTAAATAGATAAAATTATATATTTTTTAATTTTAAAATTAATTTTGAATAATAATTTAAATTAACTTATTAATTAAAATTAATTAATATCGCGATATCTTACAAATTATGATAATTCAATCGGATTTGAAATTAATAAATTTAAATGAACGAAACAATCTAAACTTTTAGTCCGTTGCTTCCCTCGGCATTCTCCGCATACTCTATAAATACACCTTAATCTCGTTCTAAGTTATTTCCTCTTCCTTCCTCCCGTCTCCCCTCTGCCTTCTGTCTCTCAACTGGGTTTAGGGTTCCGCGGGGACACGGCCCAGGACCAGCTTACGAGATCGGCTCACGAGATCGTCTCTCATTGCCGAAGAGCAGCTTACGAGATCGGTCCTCGATACTATACGGAAGACTCTCATCCAACGGCGGATTCAGGTGGGGTCCCGCGGGGACACGGCCCCTCCGAAAAAAAATCTATACCTGCACTTGCTTCGGGCGTTTTGGTTTTGGGCGGTTCGACATTCCCTTGTCCTAATACTTCGGCTGTTCGGCCTCACAAGCTCTCGCGTGGAGCAGGAAGATCTTCTCGTCGCCTCTGTGTTCGGCTTCAGAAGCTCTCGCGCGGCGCACGAAGCTCGTCTTTGTGTTCAGCCTCAGAAGCTCTCGCTCGGCACAAGAAGCTCTTGCTCGTCTCTTGGCCTCTACGCAGGAAGTGGTGGTGATACGAGAAAGGGCGATGGGACTTGTGAAGGGCAGCTTCTTATTCAGAAAAGGTCGGTCAGTTCCCTCACATTCTCTCTCATTTATCCTCCACAAACGAACTAATTTTGAGCTGGAGTTGCTTAAAATGGTTGCTATACTTGAAGGACATTGTTTTGTTAGTTTCTTAAAAATTGTTTTATGTGCCTTTATGCTTTTGCTGTAAATTAGGTTTTGATTAGTAACGCATGTGCGGTTTGCGTAGTTTCAGTTTAGATGGTTTCTGAAGTTTGGAAAGCTGATGACTCATTTGAAAGTTTTTTCTCTGTTTTAGCAATTAGTTTTTTGTTTAGGTTAAAAAAAATTCCGTTTGTCTTTATTTTTTTGTTTATGTTAAAAAAGCTGATGTTTCATTTGAAAGCTTTTTCTCATTTGAAATTGCTTAGGGATTAAAAAAAAAGGACCCCTCTATGAAAAATTTCTGGCTCCGCCACCGAGTCTCATCACTTTTTCCTTCCTCCCGTCTCCCCTCTGCCCTCTTGCTTCCATCTCTCAACCAGCTCACGATATTGGCCCTCGATGCGGAACTCAACCCACTCACGAGATCCGTTGTTGTTGCCGAAGACTCTCGACTCACGAGATCGGTCATTGATACGACACGGAAGACTCTCCTTGCACACGAGATCGACACTTATGCAGAAGAAGGTAGAAGTCTCTCTCTCTCTCTCTCTCTCTTGGAGGCTGTGGCTAGTCACCTTCGTGATTTTCGTTTATGTTTATGCATCTATTGATATCTGGAAGGGTTAAAATGTTTTAGCATTTGTGCAAATCTTCCAACACGACAAAACCTCGCATAACACTTAGATATTTGCACACCCTGATATTATAACATAAAACATTCAGAATTGAAATTAATCTAACCTACAGATGGAGCTGCTAAATGACGCTGGAGTTGATACGGTATCACGCAAGGAACTGCATCCTTAGTTTTAATGCGTTAGTCTACCGCCAGTGGAATTGCCTGAGCTATCTTTTCCCTTTTGTTTTGTGCTGATGATGAAACTATAGATAGATTTATTCATTAAACCAGTAGAAAATAAGATTGGGTTTCTGTTTCAGCCTAATTCTGCATCCTGTGTGATTCAGTTGGTGGACCCGAGCTAGAAATCTTGCTTCTGCAGCATGGAGTTGCAGGTGGTTTCTAGCCACTGGCCAGGGCGTGCTCATCCCTCTCTGATTGATTCGCTTATGCACACACCTATGAGAGAGAATCGTCTTTGTGAAGAGGGGGCAGAAAACCATATCGTCCAAAAACATTCTTTCTTCAATGATTCAATCAAGATCTCTTTCTATACGATATATCTGAAAGATCTCTTTCGAAATACCAAAATGGAACCAAAGGAACTCTTGCTACGCACCTCTTGTTTCTTTTAGAGTTAGAGGAAGAAAAGTGAAACTTATGGCTAGAACTAGATTCCTTATACTTGACCATTTCCACAGGAGTTTTTGAGATTAGTGCACTTTCCCATTCGATTAGTTTTTGATCCTCTGCTAGAAAAGTAAGACTGAAAACTATCAGATTGCCAAAGTCTTCTCTCATACATTCTTTTACACCTATGTTCATTCCAACTTTCAACTCCAAAAGGTTGAAATATTTCCTTCTGATTGTTGGTTGGGCTTTACGCTTTAGATGGCGAAGCTAACTTGTCCATGAAGGGCTAAATTAGCTTCTTAGAGATTCTTATAAGTGTAAAAGTTGTCCATATTATTAGAAAGTTAGAACTTATGACCTGACGATCCAAGATCGCAGAGTTGGGAGTGAACTAAAGCCGGGGTGGGTCGAGGTCGAGAAAGGCAGTTACTTAGACAAAAATGATCGGTATCGTGCCTTTGCCAGTACCACTACTATGCCTTATCGCTTCGCTTAAGTGAAAGTATCCCTATTCTTGAACATAATAAGAAAAATTTCATCCATTCTTTCCATTTGTTGCAGTTTCCGACTACAAAAACAAAACCTGACGTGAAACTTCAAGTGAACACGGCTCGCTCGCCTTCTGCTCCGTGCTCGCAGTTCTTATTTGCGTCTTCTTGTGTTCAATCTACAATTTCAGTTGACTAGTTTCGATGAAATATGAGAAAAGTGATGAAAGACCCCATTTTTGTTCATGTTGTGCTCACAACTTCTTTGTCTTTGGGTTTTGAAGTGAGGCGCCAAAAGGAGCTATTGGTACGAGATATGGACCTATTTCCAAGATTGAAAGGTTTTCCCGCAGCCTAGAGAAAAAAATGAAAGAAATGGATCTTCGGGTAGACCATCGTATGTATGAAAGCTAATGAAGGGATCCTAGCAAGTATGTATTCAAAAGGGAAAAAGACATCGTAGTGCGCGGGCTCGATCAACAATTTTGTTGCACGGGGGTGGGTGCCTCCGTATAAGTATGCCAATCGGAGCAGTTCATATTAGTCAGATTCTCGAGGGCCAGACCTTAAGACATACTCTTCGACCCATTCAAAATTGGGCACCTTATCTTTAAGGTATAAATTATTCTTTTGAAGTGAGTTCTCCCTGCTTGGAGCGAGGCATTCATCAGGAAATTTTCTTTTGATTATTAGAATATATATAGGGCCATAGGCAAAGACCTTAAACCGGAGGTGAAAGAGTTCTGATTTTCTCATATTCATGATTTACGTAAGAAGGTGAGAAAGAAAGAGCTTTTTTACCTGTTCATTTATCTAAGTAAAAATATGTAGTAGTAAGAACTTACGCCAACGCCTGCTCTCATGGTTTCATTGCCCCCTTCTAATGCATATCGAACAACTGATATTGTTTCATTCTTCAGTTATGATACTAACAAGAGTCCTATTCTCCGGTTATGATACTATATCGATACCATTGGTTCCCATCTATGATGCACTGACACGGACACGTCGACACGACACGACACGACACGGACACGGGACACGACATTTTTTAAAAATATAGGACACGGGTGCGGCGTGGACACGGCGGCATAATAATTTTTTAATATAATATATAAAAATTAAGATGACATTATTTTAAAAATGACAAGCAATAATAAATCAATTTCATGATAACTTGTTTAGCTTATAACATAAAGATGTTTTGTACAAAAGATCTAGTACAACTATAAAAATATAAGCAAAAAATCATTTAGCTGCCCTCTGGCGGGGTTCGATCTGCCAGGATAAGAGTAATTTTGAAGTTCTGCTTGTTTTTTAAAGTTCTTAAGTTATTCGTATGGAAAGATACCGAGTGGTACCGAGGATGTACCGAGCGGTACCGAGCATGTACCTAGCGGTACCGAGCATAATCTGAACATAATCTGATCCTCAATAACTCACCTCCTTAATTTTATTACCAATTTCAGCCGGCATCAGATCCATAATGGCATCCATATCCCAATTATTATTATTAACAAAATTCTTAACTTTGACAGAAGAAAAAGAAGTAGAAAGAAGAATGTCAATAGAATCATTACTACGCCATCTATCTTGCTAAAAGAAAGAATTACCAGAGTTTAAACCCCAAATAATGAGAGGTTCCACAATATGCCTTTCTGCTTGACTGCTTTTCTAAACTAAACTGGATCAATAGAATATCACACATGTGCCATTACCATGCCTCACGTTCTAGTTCTAAAGGAAAGTAACTTAATAATCTAAGCATAGGAAAGGACCTGGCATGGTAGATCCACTCGGTCCTAGCTATGCCCCCACTTTTTTCTATATCTTTATTTGTCTATATTTAGAATATCTCATAACTCAACTCATTTTCATTTCGATAGCAGATACAGATGAGGATTCAATAGCTGTACTTTCCCGCTCAAAGAAAAGATTCGGTCTATTCAAAGAGGGACATCTCCTCACTAATGGGCTTCAAAAAAGCTATTCGGGCTTCCTCCATGCTTTTAGCTTATTTCCCATCCTACACTAAAATCCGCTTCAACTTGGTATAGTTTCAACCGGTTTGGACCTCCACTCCAAATACCTACAAGAATGCTCTTGAGGGGTGGACATGTCGGGGTTTTCATGGGGTAACTTAGTGCGTGGCACACTTTACTAGTGGAAGCCACTGTATTTATGACCATGATTCCTCCTGAAACATTGTCTAATATTGGGAGTCTTTGGTTCTCTGACTGCATAATCTTTGTGAGTAGCGGTTATGATGATCCAATATATCTCGATAGAAGAGGTACATTAGGCCTAGGCTGGTTAATCAATAGTCTTATTCTTTCCAGCTTAGGAAATCTGGTCGTCCTTTTACTTTCAAACTATCGCCTTTTTTCTTGCAATAGAAGCAAGCAACGTCCTTGTACCTTGACTTGCTTCTACCATGCTTAGAGTTGGATCCCTTTTTAATATGTCTCCCCCTAACCAACAATCTCTTAGCCTGCTTATCATCTCCTACATCCTCAAGCTTAACAATCACATCAAAGAGGTGAATTTTGAGGTCTTACCCTAGGATTCGACTTGCCTTTCTTTCTTTTAAAATAGATAGGGAACCTTAAATCGAAAATCTGATTCCTATTTCTAAATTTTCATATCACTAGTGTCGTATCGAAACCCCAACAAGTTTCGAGTGTGAATGAGAAATTGTTTCTTGAATGGATTAGATTGCTTTTGCTTCTGCTGAAGGTGTCACCCGTTCTGAATGCTTCTCCAATCCTGAAGTTCTCGTGAAGAGAAAAAAAGCTCTCCCCCTCCTTTGTCTTTTCCTGCTTTGCTAATCTTCTCCTCTTACGCGGGCCGGGCTTAGCTAAGCGGGAGGAAGAAACCTAAGAGAAGACGCTCTTTTGGTTTGTCTATTCTACCGAGATGAACTAAAGATCAAGAGCCTGAAAGAGATTTGATTTTTATTATGAACCATAAATCTTTCCACGAGAAGCCCCCATAAGTCACATTCATAGAAAATTTCATAGTATACAAAGTCATGTTTATACATTGGAAGGCCATTATGCTAACCGAAGCCTGCTTAAGTCCACCTGGACCGGGTCCGCTCCACTCTACATATATCTCTTTTAAAATGAGGCTTAATTGAGGTTGTTGCTGCTATTGGTCTTGTCAACAAAAAGGCTGCCTCATGAGATCGCCCACTAGTACTACGAAAAAAGCCCTGCTTCGCTAGACGAAGAGTAAGCTACTTCTATTAGCACGGGACCGTCGAGTCGAATTGATCGTGTCATGTGTAACATACATCAATGATGGTTCATTAATATCCATTGATTTAGACTCCTTTCCCTTTCCTCTATACGAAAAAGATCGAGAGGGACCGAACCAAATCAAGGACAGAAACTAATTCGAGTCACTCTCGTCAAGGAAGGATCCGTAACATCGACCCAAGCAGTTTATGTACCTACAGATGATTTGACCGACCCTGCTCCTACTATGACATTTGCATATTTAGATGCTACTACTGTATTATCAAGAGGATTAACTGCCAAAGCTATTTATCCAGCAGTAGATCCCTTGGATTCAACGTCAACTATGTTAAAACCTTGTATCATTGACGAGGAACATTATGAAACTGCTCAAAGGGTTATGCAAACTTTACAACATTACAAAGAACTTCAGGATTGATTTCATGAAAAAGAGATCTTATCTAATTTTAGGAAGCTGAATAGGAGCGAATGATTCATGCTTCGAAGTAAACCATTGACCCATAATCTAAAACTTATCCCACTCACTCAGAAAGGTAGGAGAAGAACAAATATGTTTTCTTTTCTGCGCTATCAATAAGAAAGGAGCAGGAAGAGGTTTTGGAAGTTTCTTCTAGCAAGAAAGCTTAGTAGATAAATGCACAACTTTTCTTTGAATCAACAAAAAAAGATTTTTAAGAAATCCATTTATAACAATGAAAGAAATCAATAATAGGAAGGAATTGATGAAACAAATCAAAATACAATGAATTTTGTTTGATTATAAAAAAATTCTTTTCAAATATTGATCAAATGAATGAACGTCCAGGAGCTCGTTTGAGAGTTAGCTTGACTGCCCTAACCTTGGCGGAATAATTTGGGGATGAGCAAGATGTACTTATATTCATCGAAAATCTATTTTGTTTCATTCAAGAAGAGTATGAAGTCTCTGCCTTGTTAGGTAGAATTCCTTATGCAGTGGGTTAGCAACCTACCCTTAGTACGGAAATGGGTTCTTTGCAAGAAAAAATTCCTTCTACAATTTTTGTTGAACTGATGTAGATGCTTGGTCGGTAAAGGGTTCTGAGAAATTCCTTGATTTTGCTTTCTGAAATGTCCGTAGATTTTCGAGACAATTCTGATCATTCAATTAAGAAATCATATGAAAGAAATTTTAAGATGACTCTAAGTCATGACCTGACTCTAAGTCATGACCGTGATATCTGTGGAAAAGACTGAACTTGGATGACCTTGGCTTTTTAGAGAATCCCGCTTCTGTGTCATATGACTTGTAGCTCGACAGTCCACTGGGTAGGTTTTCGTCATGACCGTGATATCTGTGGAAAAGACTGAACTTGGATGACCTTGGCTTTTTAGAGAATCCCGCTTCTGTGTCATATGACTTGTAGCTCGATAGTCCACTGGGTAGGTTTTCCTTTCAATTTTGTGTCTTCTTTGATAATTATAGTGGCCCATGGGCGTGAGTTGTACCTTGTGGGGGGCGACAATCCCCTGGACATTGTCCTTTTTGGTAGTGGCCATCAGATTTTAATTTATCTAATTCAGAAGGGAATAATTTGCACCAATATCTCAGTTTCAATTCAAACATGGGTTTTATTCACACTCCATGTTCTCAGAAGTATTTGTCATCCGAAAAGAGGAAAAAAGGGTCTATCTTAGCTCAAGAACAAGCAGTACTCTATTTTCATATAGAGTGAGTAATCAAGGTGTTGATTCACTTATGCAGACACCTATGATAGTGAATCGTTTTTGTGAAGAGGGGGCAGAAAATTATATCATCCAAAAACTTACTTTCTCCAATGATCAATCAAGATCTCTTTCTATACGATATATCTGAAAGATCTCTTTCGAAAAACCAAAATGGAACCAAAGGAACTCTTGCTATACACCTCTTGTTTCTTTTAGAGTTAGAAGAAGAAAAGTGAAACTTATGACTAGAACTAGATTCCTTATACTTGACCATTTCCATAGGAGTTTTTGAGATTGCTACGCTTTCCCATTCGATTATAATAGGTATGGATGAAATAGAAAAGTAAGTGGATTAAAGATTTCATTAAATTTAGTGAAGTCCTATGAAGGGAACTATGTTGAAGGAGTGAAGTCAAACTACAATGAAAAAGCTGAAGAAGTGGCTTGTGCAAAACTCTACTTCATGCGAAGCAATAAAATTGAACATTAATGATGAAATGCAGAAGATGAAAAGTAATCTCTAGACGCCTAACAATTTTCATGACTTAACATGTCAGGATTTACTAAATTTGAATTTACATTATTTAGTAAATCATTCTAAAGTTAAATCCTACTTGTTGCTAAACATGCCTCAAGTCTATTTGAGAAATATCTAAGGCATATTGTGGGAAATATTTTGACCAACAAATATAGCAGTAGATTGCTAGAACTATTTTCGAATGACTTGCATTGATTATGGAATTATATGAGAGTGGTATAAAATCCACGTTGCAATAATCATCTTAACTAAGCCCTTTAAAATTTTTATAAAATCTTGATTAAATACTATTTATCTTTTATGAATTTCTTTACTTAATAGCACAATTTTTTGTTCTTTTAATTTTATAAAATTAAAGAGCAAAATGCAGAATTTCTCCATATTGTAAGAGTATGTGTGCGTGTGTATACTTTGCATAAGTGTATGAACTTTATGTGAATCTAGGGTAAAAATGATTTTAGAGAGTAATATAAAATTAAGTTCATCTTGCATGAGTAAAAAAAAAAAGTTCATCTTGCATGGGTGATTGTGCTTGTGTGCATGTGTATATAAATCGTTTGTGTTTGCTTGGGTGTGAATTATATTATATAATATTTTATTTATCGTATATACTCAAAGGTACCTAAAAAATAATTGTAGTTATTTTTTATGCTTCATAGATAAAAAAACTCATTAAAATTATTTATGCTCGATGTTTAAATAAATTATTTTCTTAGCTGATGTGCATGTGTATGTTTTGCATGAGTATGTGAACTATATGTGCATTTAGGATAAGAATTATTATAAGAGATTAGCATGTAATTTACTCTATCTTATTTTATTTAGGATAAATAAACTATTTGATAAAAGATCATTATGACAAAGTCTTTTAGAATATTTGTAAAATTTTGAATAATTACTATTAATGTTTTATGAATTTAATTACTTAGTAAGACAAAATTTTATTTTTTAATTCTCATAGCATTAAGAGTGAAATATAAAATTAATTATATTTTATATTAGTGTGTTTTTTTGTATGCATGTATATGTTTTGTTTGAATATGTGAAATTTACGTGCATTTATGATAATAATTATTTTAGGAAGTAGTATAAAATTCAGGCAAAAAAATATTATCGTAATTAAGCCTTTAGAATATTTATAAAATCTTGAATAAATATTATTACTTTTTTTATGAAATTCATTACTTAGTAACACAAATTTTTTATTATTTAAGTTCTTATAAAATTCAAGAGCAAAGTATAAAATTATTTTATTTTGTATGAGTTTGTATGCTTGTGAATAATTCGTTAATATGTTTTGTATGCTTTGCATGAGTGTGTAAATTTTATGTGTATTTATAATAAGAGTAATTGTAGGAGAATAGTATAAAATCAATGTGATAAAATATTATAATAAGATAATCCTTTGGAATATTCATAAAAGTTAAACAAAAACTATTATTAATTTTTTATGAAATCCATTACTTAGATGAATTGAATTTTTTAAAGTTGTCATAAAATTAAAGAGCAAAATATAAAATTTTTCAATTTTGTATTAGTGTGTGTTGGTTTTTTGCTTGTGTATGTTTTGCATGAGTGTTTGAACTTTGTGTGCATTTAGGATAAAAATAATTTTAGAAGGGTATTATAAATTAACTCCATCTTGCATGAGTGCATGTGCTTTTATGTGTGTGTGCATTTATATGTAAATTGTATGTACTTGCTTGAGTTTAAATAACATTATATATATATTTATTTGTTGATAAAATTATCATTCAAAGATATCATTAAAAAATAATTGAAGTTATTTTCTTAGCTTCATAAATATAAACCCATCAAAATTATTTATGTTTGGTGTTTAAATAATTAATTCTCTTAGGTTATGTGCATCTGTATGCTTTATATGAGTTTGTGAACATTATGTGCATTTAGAAAAAGTAATTGTACTATTATAAGATCCACGTGATAAAATATTACCTTGACATAACCCTCTGTCCTATTCATAAAACTAGAATAAATAGTATTAATATTTTATGAAATATATTACTTTGTAAGATAAATTTTTCTTTTTAATTTGTCATATAATTTAAGAATAAAATATTAAATTTTTCTATTTTGCATGAGTGTTTGTGTTTGTTTGTATTTGTATATTTTGCATGACTGTGTGAGCTTTATATGTACTTTGGATAAGAAAAATTAAATGAGAGTAGTATAAATTAATTTTAGTTTGAATAAAAATTGTTGTGCATATATATGTGAATTGTATTTACTGTTTTTTTTGTTAATTGCATTTTGTAATTTTTTATTAATCCCTTAAGAGTGCATGTGCTTTTATGTGTGTGTGTACATTTATATGTAAATTGTATGTACTTGCTTGAGTTTAAATAAAATTATATATATTTTATTTATTAAAAAAATTATCATTAAAAGATATCATTAAAAAATAATTGAAGTTATTTTCTTAGCTTCATAATATAAATCCATTAAAATTATTTATGTTTGGTGTTTAAATAATTAATTTTCTTAGGTTATGTGCATTTGTAAGCTTTACATGAGTTTGTGAACTTTATGTGCATTTAAAAAAAGTAATACTATTAAAAAATCCACGTGATAAAAAATTACCTTGACATAACCCTCAGTCCTATTCATAAAACTAGAATAATTAATATTAATATTTTATGAAATATATTACTTCGTAAGATAAATTTTTATTTTTAATTTGTCATATAATTTAAGAATAAAATATTAAATTTTCCTATTTTGCATGAGTGTTTGTTCTTGTTTGTATTTGTATATTTTGCATAACTGTGTGAACTTTATATGTACTTTGGATAAGAATAATTAAATGAGAGTAGTATAAATTAATTTTAGTTTGAACAAAAGTTGTTGTGCATATATATGTGAATTATATTTACTGTTTTTTTTAATTGCATTTTGTAATTTTTTATTAATCCCTTAAGATGCACTCATTTAATATCTGAATATTGATACCGACACTACTATGAACACTGTAATGATATTGTGATTGTCACTAATATTGTTTACTATCATTAACACTATTTAACATTATTGATCATGATATTAATGTTATAACTAGCATTAGTATTGTTAATTGTTACCAATATTGTGACTGATATTATAATAGATTTTGAGATGTGATGAGGTATAGAATGATAAATTGATACAAATAATCAAATAGACGTTGATGTATATATTTCCTTAGATGATTTATAGAATATTGTTCTCTTTTATCTTGTATTGATTTCAATTGTAAGATTTTAATTTCTTGCTGAGCTATGTGCTCATTACGTGGTTTTATATATTTTCAGGAAATGATAAGGATCCTATGATATGAGATTCCGGATATGACAAAAATGTAATCATATTTTTTTCCGATATTCATTACTAAGCTCTAGTTAAATTGTTAAAATGAAAGAAAAATATAATTATTCAAATATAGATACTGTAGTGTGACAATAATAGTGCTAATTAAGTATGATTAACACACCAATTAAGCTTGATTAAATGATAAATAAATTTTGATATATTTGTGCATGTGTGTTTGATGTGTGCATGCTTGTTTAAATGTGTAAACTCTTTATTTGTGCTTGTTTGTGAATTGTGTGAACTCTCTATGTTCTTGTGTTGTATTAATGTTTGGTTATTGTGATTCATGTTCTTTTGCATGTGTTGTTTGCTTGCATGTGTTTAAACTCTTTGTATGTGAGAACTATGTGAAATCTTATACATGGTTAGTGGGCACGAGTTTGTTCACATGAGTGCTTTGGTGGTATGTGCATGTATAGATGTGTGTGAGAATTTGGCATTCGTGCATTCTTATTTATGTTTCATCTTTGTTTATGCATGTGAATGGATAGCACATTCGTTTATGAATCGTGTGGTATGTGTTGACCTGAAAAGCATTTAGATGGTGAGTTATTGTGTGTGTGTTTTTCTTATGTTTTTTATGTGTATTAACTAAAAATGCATTATTGTAATGAATAATCATTAAAATTCTCATTGATTGAGTCAAATAAGTATAAGTAATAAACTAATTGTGCATGGTTAATGAAAATCTCCTTTTAATTGGGTGTCATTAACATATGAGTGTGTTCGTGTGCATATGTGCACTTTCAATTTGTGTCGATATGTGTTTGAATTGAGAGTGTCTAAATTCTCTGAGTTCTTTTTGTGTGCTTGTGTATGAGTTATCTGAACTTTCTGTGTATATGGTGTACTTATGTGCATGTTTGAGTGATTTATGACCTTGTGCATATTTTGTATGAATTTGAGTGTTTAAATAGCTATATGTGTGAATTCTATTTATGCATGTGGGTTAATATTCGGGTTGTAAGCATAAGGGTAATGACATGGGTGCTTGCGTTTGGTGGGTGTGTGAATGTCATACATGTGTTTGAATTGCATTCTTGTGCATATGCTATGTGTTTAGATACATATTTGAGTCCATTGCCATTGCCAACCCCTCTTCATTGCCAAAGCATGCTGCCCTTGGGCAAAAATGGGAGAATTTATAAAGTACAATGTTAATATTATACATGATTAGATATATTTTAGTGTTTACAATGTGGATGTATGTACGTGTGATCTTTAAATGCTTGTGAATATTTGTGAACTATGCTTGGTTATTTAAGTGTGTTGTATGTATGTATGTTTGAACACTTGTATGTGCGATCTATATGAACTCTATCTTGGCGTGCAGGTTTTTGTATGGCTGCTAGCAAGTGTAAGTGCATGCCTATGTGTGCTTGTGAGTGGTGTGCGCATGTGTGAATTGATTTTGAGGGTAACTCTCTTGAATGCTTATTTTGTATGTTTATGCATATTATAAGTAAATATTTTATATGTATTAATTGTGTATTTGTGTGTGAACGATGTGTGCTCATGCTTGTGTTGTCTTAATGCAAAAAAAAATAAGTATAAATTAACATTGTTATTTAAGTATGATTTACTAAATGATTGAGCTTGATTATTGGATGAATTCAATTTGTTAGGTGCAATTGACGTATGAGTGTATGGTGTGTCTATGTGGAATGTGCATTTGTTTTTGAATTGTGTGTGCTTATTAAAGGTGTGGGAATTGCTTGAACTATTTATGTATGTGCGGTATATGTACGTGTGTGTTTTGAGTGATGAAGGCCAGCGTGTGTATTGGTTGCATATGTTTTTAAATACTTATATATTCTTATTATGTGAACTCTCGCTTTACGCATGCGGGTTTGTGCTTGGTTAGTGTGACATCACAAAATCTAAAGTGAACGAATTTCATTTTTTTTCCAATTCATTAGCAACCAATATTCATTCATTTACAATCTTTTTAATAGTATGTGTAAGTTGTCCGACCTTTCTGTGTGTATGGTGTACTCATGTGCATGTTTTTGTTATTTATGCCATTGTGTATATTTTGTATGAATTTGGGTGTTTAAAAAGTTATATGTGTGAACTATGTGAACTCTATTTATGCATGTGGGTTAATATTCGGTTGGTAAGCATAATGGTAATCACATAGGCGATTGCGTTTGAATGTCATACACGTTTGTTTGTGTTTGAATTGCATGTTTGTGCATATGCTGTGTTTAGATATATATGTGAGTGCATCGTCATGCCAACCCCTCTTCACTGCCAATGCATGCTTCCCTAGGGTAAAAATGGAAGAATTTATAACATACAATGTTAGTATTATTTATGATTAGAGATATTTTAGTGTTTATAATGTGCATGTATGTACTTGTGATCTTTAAATGCATGTGAATATGTATGAACTATGCATGGTTATTTAAGTGTGTTGTATGTATGTCTGTTTGAACACTTGTATGTGCGATCTATATGAACTCTATCTTGGCGTTTAGTTTTTTGTATTGCTGCTAGCAAGTGTGAGTGCATGCCTATGGGTGTTTGTGAGTGGTGTGCGCATGTGTGAACTGTTTGTATGAGGGTAACTCTCTTGAATGCTTATTTTGTATGTTTATGCATATTATAAGTAAATGTTTTATATGTATTAATTTTGTATTTGTGTGTGAACGATGTGTGCTGATGCTTGTGATGTATTAATCCGAAAATAATAAGTATAAATTGACATTGTTATTTAAGTATGATTTACAATATGATTGAGCTTGATTAATGGATGAATTCAATTTGTTAGGTGTAATTGACATATGAATATATGGTGTCTATATGGAATGTTCATATGTTTTTGAATTATGTGTGCTTATTAAAGGTGTGGGGGTTGTTTGAACTATTTATGTATGTGCGATATATGTACGTGTGTATTTTGAATGATGAAGGTCAACGTGTGTATTGGTTGCATATGTTTTTAAATACTTATATATTCTTATTATGTGAACTCTCGCTTTATGCATGCGGGTTTGTGCTTGGTTAGTGTAACACACCAAAATCTAAAGTGAACGAATTTCATTTTTTTTTTTCTAATTTATTAGCAACCAATATTCATTCATTTACAATCTTTGTAATAACATGTGTAAGTTGTCTGAACTTTCTGTGTGTATAGTCTACTCATGTGCATGTTTGTGTGATTTATTCGCTTGTGCATATTTTCTATAAATTTGGATGTTTAAATAGTTATATGTGTGAACTCTATTTATGCATGTGGGTTAATGTTCGGTTGGCAAGCATAAGGGTAATCACATGGGTGTTTGCATTTGAATGTCATTCACATTTGTTTGTGTTTGAATTGCATGCTTGTGGCTGTGTTTAGATATATATGTGAGTGCATTGCCACACCAACCCCTCTTCACTACCAAAACGTGCTTCCCTAGGGTAAAAATGAGAGAATTTATAATGTACAATGTTAGTATTATACATGATTAGAGATATTTTAGTGTTTACAATATGCATGTATGTACATGCGATATTTTAATGCATGTGAATATGTATGAACTATACCTGGTTATTTAAGTGTGTTGTATGTATGTCTGTTTGAACACTTGTATGTGCGATCTATATGAACTCTATCTTGGCGTTTAGGTTTTTGTATGGCTGTTAGCAAGTGTGAGTGCATGCCTATGGGTGTTTGTGAGTGGTGTGCGCATGTGTGAACTGTTTGCATGAGGGTAACTCTCTTGAATGCTTATTTTGTATGTTTATATATATCATAAGTAAATGTTTTATATGTATTAATTGTGTATTTGTGTGTGAACGATGTGTGCTCATGCTTGTGATGTATTAATCCAAAAATAATTAGTATAAATTGACATTGTTAATTAAGTATGATTTATAAAATGATTGAGCTTGATTAATGGATGAATTCAATTTGTTAGGTGTAATTGACGTATGAATGTATGGTGTGTCTATGTGGAATGTGCATGTGTTTTTGAATTGTGTGTGCTTATTAAAGGTGTGGGGATTGCTTGAACTATTTATGTATGTGCGATATATGTATGTGTATGTTTTGAGTGATGAGGGTCAGCATGTGTATTGGTTGCATATGTTTTTAAATACTTATATATTCTTATTAAGTGAATGAATTTTTTTTTTTAATTCATTAGCAACCAATATTAATTCATTTACACTCTTTGTAATAACATGTGTGAGTTGTCTGAACTTTCTGTGTATGGTGTACTCATATGAGTGAATTATGTGAACTCTTTTTATGCATGTGGGTTAATGTTTGGTTGGTAAGCATAAGGGTAATCACATGGGTGCTTCTGTTTGGGGGGTGTGTGAATGCCATACACGTTTGTTTGTGTTTGAATTGCATGCTTGTGCATATGCTGTGTTTATATATATATGTGAGTCCATCACCTATTCACTGCCAAAGCGTTTTACCCTAGGGTAAAAATGAGAGAATTTATAACGTACAATGTTAGTATTATACATGATTAAAGATATTTTAGTATTTATAATATGCATGTATGTACGTGTGATCTTTAAATGCATATGAATATATGTGAACTATGCACGATTATTTAAGTGTGTTGTATGTATGTCTGTTTGAATACTACTATGTGCGATCTATATGAACTCTATCTTGGCGTGCAAGTTTTTGTATGGCTGCTAGCAAGTGTGAGTGCATGCCTATGGGTGTTTGTCAGTGGTGTGCGCATGTATAAACTGTTTGCATGAGGGTAACTCTCTTGAATGCTTATTTTGTATGTTTATGCATATCATAAGTAAATGTTTTATATGTATTAATTGTGTATTTGTGAGTAAATGATGTGTGCTCATGCTTGTGATGTCTTAATCCAAAATTAATAAGTATAAATTGACATTGTTATTTAAGTATGATATACTAAATGATTTAGCTTGATTAATGGATGAATTCAATTTGTTAGGTGTAATTGACGTATGAATGTATGGTGTGTCTATGTGGAATGTGCATGTGTTTTTGAATTGTGTGCTTATTAAAAGTGTGGGAATTGCTTGAACTATTTATGTATGTGTGGTATATGTATGTGCGTATTTTGAGTGATGAAGGTCAGCGTGTGTATTATTTGTATATGTTTTTGAATACTTATATATTTTTATTATGCGAACTCTCGCTTTATGCATGTAGGTTTGTGCTTGGTTAGTGTGACAACCCAAAATTTAAAGTGAAAGAATTTCATTTTTTTTTTCAATTCTTTAGCAACCAATGGATATAGTACAACCCATATTGACTATTTTCTTATTAAAAAAATTAAATCATTTAGATTGTAAAAATTGTAAAGTTATTCCGAGTGAAAATTTATGTACCCAACATCGATTATTAGTTTTGGACTTTAAGATAAAGGGGCATAAAATAAAAAATAAAGTAAAATATTTTTCTAGGATTAGATGGGGGCATTTAAAGAATATTAATAAAAATATTTTTGAGAGTAAGATTTTAGATCTTAAGATTTTGTCTGTGCATGAGGATGCTAATGTTATGTGGGAAAAAGTGGCTAGTGATATTAAGAATTTTGCAAAAGATGTGCTTGGAGTATCAAAGGGAAAATATTTTAATAGTAAAAATAGTTGGTGGTAGAATCCAATTGTGCAAGAAAATATTAAAAATAAGAAGATTTGTTATAAAAATTGGTTTAATTTTAAAAATTCTGATAATTGAGAAATATATAAAGTGGCTCATAAGGATTCTAAGAAAGCAATATGCGATGCAAAGACATTAGCTTATAGTGATTTATATAACATATTAAATACTAAGGAGGGAGAAAGATATATGTATAAGTTAGCCAAACAAAGAGATAGGAGTAGTAATGATTTAGTTCAAGTGAAGTGTATTAAGGATGAAGATCAAAAAATACTTTTCTTAGAAGATGATATTCAACAAAGGTGGATGATATATTTTGCTGAACGTTTTAATGAAGATTGTGAAATTAAGATTGACTATAGTGATCTTAGCATCCTAAATGAAAATAAAGATTTATGTTTTTATCGGCGTATTAGTAAAACTGAAGTTAGAGAGGCTTTAAAGAAAATGAAGGGTGGAAAAGCTGTTGGACCTGATGATATTCAAATAGAGGTGTGGAGATGTTTAGGAGATGAAGGGATTTCTTGGCTCACTAAACTTTTTAGTACTATTTTGAAGACTAAAAAGATGCCAGATGAGTGGAGAATGAGTGTGTTAATTCATATTTTTAAGAGTAAAGGTGATGCACAAGATTGCACGAATTATAGAGGTATTACGTTAATGTGGCATACTTTAAAACTATGGGAGAGAGTTATGGAGCATAGGTTGCGGCGTGATACTAATGTTTTTCAAAATCAATTTGGATTCATGTCGGGTAGGTTGACTATGGAAGCCATACATTTATTAAGAGGTTTGATGGAGAAAAAAAGAGAAAATAAGGAGGATCTACTTATGATATTTATTGATTTAGAAAAGCATATGATAAAGTTCCAAGAGAAGTGCTATGGAGAGTTCTTGAAAAGAAATGAGTCAATAATGCTTATATTCAAATCATCAAAGATATGTATGCAGGAGCTATTACTTGTGTTCAAACACAAGGTGGTTTGACCAAGTATTTTCCTATTTCCGTTGGGTTACATCAAGGATCAGCCTTAAGCCCATATCTTTTTGCTTTAGTCATGGATGTTCTCACTAGACATTTGCAAGAGGATGTACTCTGGTGTATGTTTTTTGCTGATGATATTCTTCTTGTTGATAAGACTAGAGAGGGAGTTGAAGGTAAACTTGAATTATGAAGGTCAACCTTAGAGTCTAAAGGTTTTTGCTTGAGCAGATCTAAAACAGAATATATGGAATGTAATTTTAGTAGTAATAGACCTAGTGAGGGGATTGTGACTTTGGGCGATCAAGTCATTAATAAGAGTACACATTTTATATATCTTGGATCTATTGTTCAGAGTGATGGTGAAATAGATGGGGATATTATTAGCAGAATTCAAGTTGGATGGTTGAAGTGGAGGAATGCATCGGGCTTGTTATGTGATAGAAATGTACCCCTCAAACTTAAGGGGAAATTCTATAAGATGGTAGTGAGGCCTGCAATGCTTTATGGTGCCGAATGTTAGCCATTAAAAGAGAAGCATAATACTAAGTTAAGTGTGGCAGAGATGAGGATGCTCAGGTGGATGAGTGGCTTTACCCTTAGAGATAGGATACGAAATGAGCATATACGTGAAAAGGTTCGAGTAGCTCCAGTAGAAGATAAGATTAGAGAGGGTCTCCTTAGATGGTTTGGTCACATAAAAAGGCGGCCTTCCGATGACCCGGTTAGGAGAGTAGAGGTATTAGATTTGACTTGTGTTAAGAAAGGTAGGGGTAGACCTAAAAAGACTTGGTTAGAAAATATTAGGAATGACTTTTCTTTATTGGATTTAAACGAGAATTTGACTTTTAATAGGACACAATGGAGAAAAACGATTTATGTAGTCGACCCCACGTAGTGGGATAAAGGCTTGATGTTGTTGTGTTTTATCAACCAATATTTATTCTTTTGCAATCTTTATAATAACATTTATTTTTATGTATTTAGCACTTTGACCTAACAATTTGTCACTTTTCTCTTCATGTGGATGCAACTCTTAGAGAATCCACAAAAGGAAATTTTGAGGGAGAGAGAAGCTTGTTTTTGGTATTTAGGTTATAACTGCCTTATATTCCAGGTCAAGGGCCTCGTTTGGTTGATTAATGGTCTGATTTTGCCTGCTCAACAAGTCTGGTGGGATACGATGAAGACTCGGCCGGAGGCTGAAGATTCGATGTCAAGCTAGAGGGTAGCGGAAAGCTTGTTTGACATAGGCAACCCACCCAATTTGATTTGGAAGGCACTCTTAAGGCCTTTCCATGATTATATGATGAATGTTCTAAGTAAGCTAAAAACATACGAGACTTTTCATCAGTGTGTACCCCTTGAGGAGAGAACAGAAGGCTACAGGCAGGAAAGGCGCTAGTTAATAGTTACTCATTCGAGTTTCGATAAACAAAATCAAAGCTATGTCCATGCCTATGAGATAGCCAAATTGCCTGTACATTCATCCATTTAGTGCAGTTATGATGTTGCCTAGATCTTCATACTCATTTCTTCATGGTTTGATCACATAACTCCATAACTCGGGAACGAAGCATTGAAAGATGAATGTCGATTTCGTTATTGATGACACAAACAATTAATTTGCTTATTGCATTTGATTAGATAAGTTTTCGCTTGTCCCTTGCTCAGGGTCAAAATGCAGCTAAGTGGAAATCTTTCGTATAAAAAGGTTGGCTGTTTTTGTGTTGCCTCAGCCACTAAAGTTAAAGTCTTTCTTTCTCTAATTACTTACTCTCAAACAAGTTGACAAGGGCTCTTTGTGCAGAATCATGAATAGAAAAGGTTGGTAATCAAAGAATCTTCTCATGAGGTGTACTTTTTTCATAATCGACAAAAAGATACGCCTGTGGATAGCTGGGCTACATTCTTTTGTTCATACTTAAGCGTATTTCTAGTTTGCCTTTCTTGGTTGTTGAGCTTGTTAGATCAGAGTAATTGCGTCAATAGGGTTCCCACCAATAGTACCCAATGCTAGTGCCAATTGTGTTATTTTAGATTCATTCGCTAGTGCCAGTTGTGTTATTTAAACCCTAGGACTATGTTGCTAGCTAAGCCACTTCTCTTCTCATTGTGTCTGGTAGTACCCAACGGGTTATTCTATTATGAAGTTAGGAATTGACCAGTTAACCAACCTCTCCCTTCCATCCTTCTTTCCAACAAGATTGATCTTTCATTTCTCTTCTCGGGAGGCATAGTGTCAATAGTGCTCTAGTGCGTGCCTTTCAGCCAGCCCCACCAACACTTAAGCCTACTTATATCTCTATTATATTGCTTTTCTTACGAAAGAAAGAGAGTATTGCTTAAACAACATTGACAATCCATTTTTCTTCATTTCTTAACATCCATCGTTGTGTCCTAGTTCATGCCAATTGTTTTCCAGTTGTGTTATCTTTTCTTGTAAGAAATTCAATGTTGGATTGAATTGAGTCTTTCTTTAATCTCCTATCTCATACGTATGTTTTTCGAAAGCCAAAGAAAAGAGCCGGTCATCAGTCAGTCAAGCTAGACCTATTTACTCTTTCATCTTCCAAATTCAAATCAGTAAAACATTCCTTAGAGAACCTTTCATTGACCCTTTTGAGAAGAAAAGAGATTAGATGGGCAGTTTACCCTACAACTTGCTGCTATGGGTTGGTGAACTTTTTCATTCGTCCCGACTTGCTTTCTTTATTTTGATGTTTTGAAGTAAGAGCTGGGCACGCACGCATGCGTCGGTACATTCGGGATGCTCTCTACCATTGGGTTATGAAACTGAGATGATTGTGGTTTAGGGCATACTTTGATCATTGTTTTGGAACATTCCAATGTAATTGACACTACGGGTCTCGTTAAGCAAATATGATGCAAGAGCTATCACATCCAGGTCAAGATGAAATCTACTCTTACTTTTTTTAGAGAACTACTTCAATAATACGGCTCTCCGGTAGTGGCAGGTGTCGGTTTCTATGCAGTTTCCGTTCCAGAAAAGACCCATATGTCCAATTATTGGTGCTTAGCAGCCCGCCCATATTCATATTCTCGTGTCCTCGCTTAGCTTAGATATGAGAAAGACCTGCGGGTGAGCGACTACCTCTGATAAACAAATTTGCTCCTTTTTTCTTAATCGATAGATTGAATTTTGAACCCATTTCGAAACCTGGGAGGTTGAAGACAAACTTTAGACATTCAAATCATAGCTAAAAAGAAAATTTGAAAAAATTAGGTTGTGAGGTTAGGGTTATGGAGGATGATTCAAAGTTCTCAATGTTGTACATGCGGGTAGGACCAGTGGTTCATCCTTATCCCACTTGGAAATACTTTGATGTGAATCAGCTCATTCTAACTCTAATGAAGAAAAAGAACTTGGCTGCATGAAAAATTCTCATTACGGTATTGGAATTTTGAAAAATGGGGGGGCTCCTCTCTAGGCATGCTGATAGATCTTCCAAAAAATGAAATAATTTAACAAGACAAAACAAGAATTGCAAAGCTGCCTCCCATCACCGTTGCAACTACACTATTCTAAGAATAACCATTGGGTTATGAAACCGGGATAATTGTGGTTCGAGGCATACTTTGATCAATGTTTTGGAACATTCCAATGTAATTGACACTACGTGTCTCGTTAAGAAAATATGATGCAAGACCTATCATATCCAGGTCAAGATGCAATCTACTCTTCCTTTTTTTAGAGAACTTCTTCAATAATACGACCCTTCGGTAAGTGGCAGGTGTCGGTTTCTATGCAATTTCCATTCTGGAAAAGACCCATATGTCCAATTATTGATGCTTAGCAGCCCCCATATTCATATTCTTGTGTCTTGGCACTTAGATATGAGAAAGACTTGTGGGTGAGCGACTACCTCTGATAAACAAATTTGCTCCTTTTTTTCTTAACTGATAGAATGAATTTTGAAGCCATTTCAAAACCTGGGAGGTTGAAGACAAACTTTAGACATTCAATTCACAGCTAAAAAGAGAATTTGAAAGATTAGGTTGTGAGGTTAGGATTGTGGAGGATTATTCGAAGTTCTCAATGTTGTACCTGCGCGTAGGATCAATGGTTCATCCTAATCCCACTCGGAGATACTTTTATGAGAATCTTTTCGTTCTAACTCTAATGAAGAAAAAGAACTTGGCTGCATGAAAAATTCTCATTCCGATATTGGAATTTTGAAAAATGGGGGGCTCCTCTCTAGGCATGCTGATAAATCTTCCAAAAAATGAAACAATTTAACAAGACAAAACAAGAATTGCAAAGCTACCTCCCATAACCCCATCAACCGCTCCCTCGCTCGACTAAGCCAATCGTCGGCTTCTGCTTCTACCTATAAACAAGCACATAAAAGTCAGCACAATTATAAATGGAAATCAATACTAAAAAATAGTAAATCTTGCCGCTACTAGTAAAGCAAAGTATTGGGGAGCAATAAAATCTAAGTATTGAAAAAACTAGTAAAGTAACAGTGACAGAAAATGATTAGAATAGTGGATTACTACGGTAAGAAAAGATTACAAACACAAAACAACTAAAACACTAACGCTAGTGTCAAAAACCCTTAAGTGTCAAAATTACAAATTCAAACAAACAAACGAAACTTTCAAATTCTCCAAATAATCCTAAATAACTGACATCCTATCAACAAACACAATGAAATTCAAACTTGGCAAACCTTGTTTATAAGAAATTGGTTGGAAGACCCACTACCTGACAACTTTCAAAAGAAAGATGCAGGCCTGACTTTAGGGAAAAGTTTTAGGTAAAATTGACCTAAAACCCCAATCAAAACACTGGCAACTTCTAATAGAAGCCGTAAGTCCGACCTCTGAGGAAAATATTTAGGTAATAACACAACCCTAAACCCCTCACATGGTCATCCTAGATTATAGGATTAAGTTGTAAGACTCGCCAATGTGCAACTTCTAAGGGAAGTAATAAGCCCCATATTTTAGAAAAATTGCTAAATAAGTTGCAAAAATTCTAAAAATCCAAATAATCAAATTCAAACCCCCGAGCATCCTAGTCTATAGGATTAGGTTGTAAGACCCGCTATCAGACAACTTCTAAGTGAAGTCATAAGACCCACGTTTTAGGAAAATTATTAAATAAATTGCAATGACCCCAAAATCCAAACAATCAAATTTAAACCTTTAGGCATCTTAGTCTAAAAGGATTTAGTTGTATGACCTGCTTATTAGGCTACTTCCTATTGAAAGTCATAAGACCTACCCAAACAATTAAAATCTTCGGACAGTCTTTCTGTAGAGTTAGGTTGTAAGACTCATCTTCGGGCAACTCATAAATAAAGTAATAAACCCAATTCCAAATTAAATCTCCGGGCTACTTTCCTACGAAAGCTGTGAGTCCTAACCTAAATATAAATACCTGGGCTACTTCCTAAAGAAGCCATAAGACCCGCTCCAATTCAAAATCATGGGTTACTTCTAAACGAAGTCATAAATCTCAAATTTAATTAATTTTTGGGTATTGTAATAGATGTAAACCACAATCCCTGAACAAAAAATCAAAACTAAAATTCTCATCTAACCGTTTTAGTTTTCTCGGAATCCCTGAGAGGAGGCAACCCATGGCTGCTAATCAGATTCCCTGTACACTATAATTAATGGTCGTTAGTGTTGGTAGACTGAAATTATGGTATACCCGAGACGATGGAACCATGATATATTGATCGGGTTTACCTCTATCTTCCCTATAATTGAGAATAAACACCTAAAAAAATTATTCATTCTTAATCGAGAGTTTTCTCTTACGTGTTAAGAGAGGTAATTAACTATGAATGCTTGCGCTCATAGGAAGTAAGGACCCCAGATCTAATTAAACCCTGATACTACCCTCAGGGGAAATATGGTTATCTTCAATCTGACTTAAGGGAAATGAAATCCTATAGATGCAAAGCATGATTCATGCATTCATGTCGTTTTTTCTTGAGCCAACCGCTATATTTACGATATCATGATAAAAAGCAATATCGTTGATAATCATGTTAATGACCTACGAACAGTTGTCCAATGCATTCGTAAATACTGGTGAAAAATGAATCCTTTCAGATGTGCTTTTGGAGTATCTTCTGGGAAATTCTTGGGCTTTCTTGTTGGACAGGAAGAGAGAGATGACATTTCTTGTGAACCCAAGAAATGAATGTCTTGGTTGCCTGCCATAGTGACCCTTTGAAACTAAGTCAAGCTCAATTACACAAACTAAAGGAAAAGTTTTAAAAAGAATGAGTATTAAGTTAGTTTTCAATGAGCTCGAGATAGCTTCCTGACGAGAGGAAAGGACACCCGATACACCCTTTCTTTGGCCTCAGCCCCTGGTTACACCAAAGCACAGCACACCTGATAAACTATACTTTAGACCCGTTGGATCCTAGAAATAAAAAGACTTCAAAAATTACTTCCATAGGCCTCCATAACGGCACTCTTGCCGAGGAAGCCCTTCCACATCAAAGGGAACTAAAGCTTTTACTGACCTCGATGACCTTTTTTGCTATCACACGAGAAGAATTCATTATCACCAATGATGCTAACAATATGTAACAGCCTTAGTTTAGTGAATCGTGAAATGAAATCATACCTGCCCAGACATGTATAAAAAACCCGGACTGGATGACCTAAAGATTGCATGGTTACACCTTAGATCTGACACATAATTGAAATGCGATAATTTATCATCTAAAAAAGAAATATTGAATTAATAGATTGTAAATTATGAAATTTTGGTTTTCTTTTTTCTTTAAGGGAACATACTAATCGCGACGAGAGTGGAATTTCCATAATTACTCTTAAACCTTTTTATACCATTTGAGAAGAAAAAGAATTCTTGTTCTCCAAAATTCATTTTGGTTAGAATCCGAAGAATTCAAAGATTTCTATTGATACTTTCAAAAGATGTTGAACCTCGTGCTTTCAATCTCGATACTTAGAAAATATAGACTTTGATCGCTCACAAACTTTTGGCTTCGCCACCCTCACCGCTAGCCTTTTTCTTTGTTGTTTTTCCCCCTCGAGTGACCAGGTTGGCTCAATGGTTCGCCCATCAGTAATTTACAGAATTGTTTCCTATTTCGATTTATCAGGTGATCTATCTTTTTTTAGGGTACCACGACTTGAGCGCTAGGTCTGGCCTAGTCTTCAAAAGGTAAAGATTCGTTTGACTATATATATATATATACCAATCCGATATATATTGAAGATCTTTTATTGAATCATGTGATGGGGGGATTCGTAACCTGAACCGAATTCTTATAAACAGAAAATATTTCAATCCTTTTTTGCTTAGTGTAAAATAGCGATAGTCATAACTCATATGAATGTTGAACGAAAGCAATGAGTTCAAATTGAATAGGTTTTCATTTATATCTATGTTGCCCTCAAATCTGACCTGGAACTCGATCTAAAAAGAAAAAAAAACTAAAAGAAGTAAGCTATAAGGAGAACGAGAAAGAGAACTCCAACAGACTCCGTGCCTGAATTGAATCCGAGCATTCGGCAAAAACACAAACGACTGGACAATGCGGATCACTCCTGCCCCCCGACGGAGAAATAGGCGTCCGTTAGATCAGATCCACGACCTTCGTTGGATTCCTTAACATTCTTATGGCCTTCGTTGGATTTCTTATTCTTTTATTGGATGGATTTTTCGGCTTGGCTTTACACTTACTCCTTCTGGCTTGTCAAAATCCCATTACACAATTCTTCTGGTTATGCCTTCTATTTTTTTTTTATTTTGATATGCAATAATGAGATGGAATACTTGGGATCAGCAAAATTCTCAACCTACAGAACCAACAGTTTTCGCATTGACGGAAAAGATCTAGAACAATGACCCCTAACAGTTTGGAGGATATCTCGAGAAAAGGTTAGATTAATGAGAAAATAATAAACCATTTTTTATATAACTAGTTTATATAATTAGAACGACCCTCACTAATTGCAGATACTAATTTGGTAAGAATCAATCGAATCAAAGCTATTGCATCATCGTTGGCCAGAATAGAAAGATATGCAAGATCTGGGTCAAAATTTGTATCATTTAAACAAATCATCGGAATATCCAATTAGATCTTCTATTCTTTATATCTTCACTAAATACTATGTATTTACATCCTATCCAGGATTGTAATGAAACTCCTATGTGTTGTACCAACAAAACATACAGAAGTAAGGATGCTATGTGAATCAGACTTCTCTAATGAACCCACAGGTTTCTTCGCCTTTAATTACCAAACAAAATTCTTCCACATTATTGGTCTTCTAGACATGCCAAGGTATGTTCTATTATTTTGCAAAGAAAAGCCAATAAAGGTAAACGAGGTCTTGGTTTCCAAGAGAAATCCAAGAAAAAGTTGAAAATTGTTCATTGCGCATAGTCTTTGGTTCGGGAGTAGAGGAGAGGGTCACCCATTGTAGCTTTCAGCCGAGAAGACCAGGAGAAGGATTCAAAATGTCATATATCTAATGAGCTAGATCAGTTCTCGATGAACATGTTAGAATTGCATCAACAAAAATGAATGGAATTGGTATAAAACCATTCAGGTTCGTTATCAATTATGTATCAGTGGGAACATCAATATGTATGAGTTAACTAAGTTTCAGATCGACCAAATAGAACGAATGAAGATGCTATTGTCTCAACAGAGTTTGTTCTGCTAGGAACCTAATTGAATTTGTCTTGGGCTGCTATGTAAAAATACTAGTGGTATATAAAGGTATATCATATGATGGAGCTTGAGCAAAAATGATTGATTCATTTATCGAGGGAATAATCTAGGGTTAATGACAATCAATAAGCTAGACCAACTTTGTAAATATATCATCAATGTAGAAATATAGATAAATGGAAAGGTTCAAATTTAAACAGAATGAAAAAAAAAATAAAATTTGTCAAAATTTTCAAACTGTTTCGGTCAAGAGTGTATCACAAAGGAATCAATCTTTCGTATGATTTTCTCCGTTTCCAACAAAGCTGGTGGTTAGGCAAATGCCCCGTTGTTCTTGGTGTTGCAATGAATCCAGTGGATCATCCTTATGGAGGAGGTTAGGGGCGCACGAAAGGAGGTAGACTTTAGGTGTCCCCTTGTGGGGAAGCCCACCAAAGCAGGATTTAGGAAAGTAGTGGAGGTGGGGAAACACAAAATTTAGTTCATGCCAAACGTTGGCACGAGAGTTAGACTTGATGAAAAAGGTGCACAAGCGCCCGCTAAACTAGAAAAGAGTTCCTAAATTAAGTCTCTCCAGGGATAGATGTGTGATTCCGATATGAATATTGGGGTGAGTGAGAGGTGCTGCTTCGAAAGGTTTACCAGGCTGCAACCTCACAGGGACTTTGACAATGGAAATGAGTCTGCTAGGAAGAGATGCACTGGCTGAGCACTCGAACTTCGGTGAACACTAGAAGATTTGTTTCATGTTCATCTCTTTTTTTGGGAAGAGATAAGATGATGGATCAGTTTTTTTTAAGGAATGAATGCAGAAGGGCCACGGTAAAAACATCAAACTTTTTTTCCACTTCATTTAGTGCCATTAGGTGGCATCAGGGAATAAGTAGTACACTTAGGAATCAACAACACAAATATTGTTATAAATAACCTTTTTCCTTATTGGTATCGGGACTAAAAAGAATGGTTAGGAAAACAAATCCATCTCATTCGTACTTTTGGTACCCGTATAACCATCAAAGACTATTGAAGTGGCTTTGTTTTTATGGTTTAATATGTTTCTTCTCTTTCCCTGCTAGAATGTCTGAAGGTAATGTACCAAAGAAAGAAGAAACTCGCTCCTGACCATCTTGTATTATTCCAGCTTAGAGGATTAGGTAGGGGAATTGGACAAAAACTCATCTCTTGGAAGCAAAGTTTCATAGCTTGTTTAAAAGCAGATTATCGCGTAATGGCTCATAAAATAACAAGATCATAATGATTTGAGTATGAATAGTTAAGATGCTTTTTCTATGAAATGGTTATAAGTCCTCGTGCTCACCCACGCCTATGTTTTGTGACAAATATTCTTTCATATGAATTTTTTCATGAGGTAGTCTTGTCTTCCCCCTTACTCTATTAGCCCTGAGAGAGACTATTACTTGCAAGACTTGCAATTTTATTTTGGGGATAATGGTAATGAGAACTTTTTCAATCTTTCTTCTTCCTCTCCCAACTCACTCCTCTCTCTATGAAAGTATGGAACTATAGAAATAGTTTCAATAAAGAGAAAAAGTGAACCTAGTTTTGCTATTTCAAATAGCTCTCGTGTTTGCTAGAACCAAGGCGCGAAGTGTCTGTGGAAACCTTCACGAGCAATCGTGTTTTTTTTTTCCCGCTTATCACAGCAACTCTTTCCACATCTCCAGATATCTAGTGCGAAATCGTTGTCCATTTACTTCACTCTTTTCTTTTACTATTTAGATAAGTTAGATATGAATATTTGCAATGTTGTATATATGTCTATGATGTTTGATATTCTATTCTATATATTAGATATGAAAATATATGAAAGAATATGAAATATTCAAATTACATTATTTGAATTTTGTATATTCTTTTTTTATATTCATTAATGCATTGCTACGCACCTTTATTTCCCCTGCTTGAGAAGAAGCTGTTCGCATTGCTCTTACGCTAGAGCCTTTCGGGAGAAAAGAAAGTCTCGCGGGTCTCTTCGACTTTAATTAGTGACATAAAGAACAAAAGAAGATTTTTTTTTTCATTTTAGCAGATAAGATAACAACAGAAGACATTTTGTTCATTCCTTCTTGACTACTTTTCTAAACTAAACTGGATCAATAGAATATCACATATGTGCCATTACCATGCCTCAAATTCTAGTTCTAAACGCAAGTAACTTAATAATCTAAGCATAGGAAAGGACTTGGCATGGTAGATCCACTCAGTCCTAGCTATGCCCCCACTTTTTTCTGTATGTTTATTTGTCTATATTTAGAATCTCCCATAACTCAACTCATTTTCGTTTCGACAGCAGATATAGATGCAGATTCAATAGCTGTACTTTCCTGCTCAAAGAAAAGACTCGGTCTATCCAAAGAGGGACATCTCCTCACTACTAGGCTTTGAAAAAACTATTGGGGCTTCTTCTATGCTCTCATCTTATTTCCCATCCTACACTAAAATCTCGCTTCAACTTGGTATAGTTTCAACCAGTTTGGACCTCCACTCCAAATACCTACAAGAATCCTCTTGAGGGGTGGACATGTCAGGGTTTTCACGGGGTAACTTAGTGCGTGGTACACTTTACCAGTGGAAGCCGCTGCATTAATGACCATGATTCCTCCTAAGACACTGTATAATATTGGGAGTCTTTGGTTCTCTGATTGCATAATCTTTGTGAGTAGCAGCTATGATGGTCCAATATAACCCGATATAAGAGGTACATTAGGCCTAGGCTGGTTAATCAATAGTCTTATACTTCCCGCGTAGGAAATATGGTGGTCCTTTTACTTTCAAACTATCTCCTTTCTTCTTGCAATAGAAGCAAGTAACGTCCTTGTACCTAGACTTGCTTCTACCATGCTTAGAGTAAGATCCCTTTTCAATAGGTCTCTCCCTAACTAATAATCCCTTAGCCTTCTTATCATCTCCTACACCGACACCCTCAAGCTTAACAATCACATCAAAGAAGTGAATTTTGAGGTCTTACCCTAGGATTTGACTTGCCTTTCTTTCTTTTAGAACATAGAGGGAACCTTAAATCGAAAATTTGAATCCTATTTCTAAATTTTCATATCACTAAACCCCAACAAGTTTCGAGTGTGAAGGAGAAATTTTCTATCTTTTTATATTAGATTTTTTATATTCTATAGAACATATGTCACAACTAGCCTATGCTTGATATATTCTAAGCGATACCACCTACCCTACCTTACACCCTACTATATATATGGGGTCATCCGTCTTGCAACCTCCCGAAGAGGAAGTGCTGTGATCTTGAATAGGGATCCTGTAGCGATTGATAAAATCCCCGTATAAAGATCACTAGATCGAGCACCATAGATTTTGTATCCGATCAAAATCTTGGCTAATTGATCGAAGTGGGTAACTCTAGTAGAGCTGCTCATTCAACTCGTTCCAAAAAGATGGGATTTCGCACAATGAGCTTTTTATACTCAACAATTTCTTATAAAAAAGAATCACAAAAATCAAAACATTTATCTATCCGGCCATAAGGTAAAGCCACAACTACTCTGATGCGGAAAGAATTATGCATCATTTGCATACCTATGGAGGCTTCGAATAGATCATATATTAATTCCCTCTCTCCTAAAATATAGGAAAAAAGGGAGTTTGTGCACCAATATCGGAGGCTATACGGCTCAGTTCCAACATAATAACTCTGATATAACATGCCCTTTTTGGCACTTGAACACTTTTCAATCGTCACTAAAAGAAAAAGAATGAGACATGTTCTTTGTAGAATAAACCAGCTGGAGGAATGATCGTAGTCATTATCAATGGTTGAAAGGCCCTTTCTACTCCACCTCTTTACTAAGAAAATCATCTTCCCGGTCCTATATAAAAAAACATGAAATACAATTGAATTAAATGATAAATTTCTATCAAGCTAATTTTCATACGGTTTTTAGCTAAGTCAAAACATTTTTCAAAAGAAAATCGCTTCGTGCTTGGCTGAACCTAGGAACAGTTGTTTACTTCATAATTTTTCTCCCATACAAAGTAAGAAGGTCTAATGTATATGTAGTTCTCGACCCAAAACCAGTTCCTGTACTGTTTTAGAATGAATTTCAATAAGTAAAGTAATCTAGTGGAAGAGGCCCTCCTCACCACTCTCCTCCTCCCTGTCATGGAAAGAAATAAAAAATGACAACTCACCATGAAAGGGGCATGCCAAACACTGTATGTGAAATGAGTCATGCTCTTTCACTGCGTAACTTTGCCCTCTTGAAAGACAAGGGACCCAAGCCAAAGCCTAGAAAGTAGCTTCACCTTTCATTTTTTTGTTCCTCGAATGGATTGGATTGCTTTTGCTTTTACTGAAGGCGTCGCCCGTTCTGAATGCTTCTATGATCCTGAAGTTCTCGTGAAGAGAAAAAAATTTGTCCCCCTCCCTCTGTCTTTTCCCTCTTTGTTACTCTTCCCCTCTTACGCGGGCTGGGCTAAGCTAAGCGGGAGGAAGAAACCTAAGAGAAGTCGGTCTTCTCATTTGTTTGTTCTACCGAGATGAACTAAAGATCAAGAGCGTGAAAGAGATTTGATTTTTATTTTGAATCGTAAATCTTTCCATGAGAAGCCCCCATAAGTCACATTCATAGAAAATTTCATTGTAACAAAGCCATGTTTATACATTGGAATGCCATTTTGCTAACCGAAGCCGGCTTAAGTCCCCCCGGACCAGAACCGCTCCACTCCACATATATTTCTTTTGGAACGAGCCTTAATTGAGGTTGCTACTGCTATTGCTCTTGTCACCAAAAAAGCTGCCTCGTGAGATCGCCCACTAATACTGCCAAAAAATTCCTGCTTCGCTAGACGGAGAGTAAGCTACTTCTATTAGCATCGGTCCGTCGAGTCGAATTGATCGTGTCATGTGTAATGTTCATCAATGATGGTTCATTAATGTCCATTGATTTAGACTCCTTTCCCTTTCCCCTATACGAAAAAGATCGTGAGGGTTTGAACTAAATCAAGAATAGAAATTGATTCGAGTCACTCTCGTATGGCTCTCAAGGAAGGATCTGTAACATCAACCCAAGCAATTTATGTACCTACAGATGATTTGATCGACTTTGCTCCTGCCAAGACATTTGCACATTTAGATGTTACTACTGTATTATCAAGAGGATTAGCTGCCAAAGGTATTTATCCAGCAGTAGATCCCTTGGATTCAACGCCAACCATGTTAAAACCTCGTATCATTGACGAGGAACATTATGAAACTGCTCAAAGGGTTATGCAAACTTTACAATGTTACAAAGATTTCAGGATTGATTTCTTGAAAAAGAGATCTTATCTTATTCTAGGAAGCTGAATAGGAGCGAATGGTTCATGCTTCGAAGTAAACCATTGACCCATAGTCTAAAACTTATCCCACTCACTCAGAAATGTAGAAGAAGAACAAATATGTTTTCTTTTCTGCGCTATTAATAAGAAAGGAGCAGGAAGAGGTTTTGGGTGTTTCTTCTAGCAAGAAAGCCTAGTCAATGGCTGGGCTACGATAGGTCTATAATTCCCATTGAGAAAGAAGAGTTTACAGCTACTGGCATCGACTCAAACTAATAAGAGATACCTCACCACTACCCACTAGTAGTCCTTCCTCCAAGAGATTCAATAGAAGGGCTTCTTCCTCCAACAACGCGAAGAATGCCGACTCTATTGCTTCCCTTGAGCTAAACATGTGCTTTTGCCCTTGTATGGGTGTGGCTAATTTGACCAAAGATTCATTTAGATGGTGAGTTATTGTGTAAGTGTTTTTCTTATGTTTGTTATGTGTATTGACTAAAAATGCATTATTATAATGAATAATCAATAAAATTGTCATTGATTAAGTCAAATAAGTATAAGTAATAAACTAATTGTGCATGGTTAATGAAAAAATCCTTTTAATTGGGTGTCATTAACATATGAGTGTGTTCGTGTGCATATGTGCACTTTCAATTTGTGTCGATGTGTTTGAATTGAGAGTGTCTAAATTCTCTTAATTCTTTTTGTGTGTGCTTGTGTGTGAGTTATTTGAACTTTCTATGTATATGGTGTACTCATGTGCATGTTTGAGTGATTTATGCCCTTGTGCATATTTTGTATGAATTTGGGTTTAAATAGTTAAATGTGTGAACTCTATTTATGCATGTGGGTTAATATTCGGTTGGTAAGCATAAGGGCAATCACATGGGTGCTTGCGTTTGGTGGGTGTGTAAATGTCATACACGTTTGTTTGTGTTTGAATTGCATGCTTGTGCATATGCTGTGTTTAGATATATATGTGAGTCCATCGTCATGCCAACCCCTCTGCACTGCCAAAGTGTTTTACCCTAGGGTAAAAATGGGAGAATTTATAACATACAATGTTAGTATTATGCATGATTAAAGATATTTTAGTGTTTATAATGTGCATGTATGTACGTGTGATCTTTAAATGCATATGAGTATGTGTGAACTATGCTTGGTTATTTAAGTGTGTTGTATGTATGTATGTTTGAACACTTGTATGTGCGATCTATATGAACTCTATCTTGGCGTGCAGGTTTTTGTGTGGCTGCTAGCAAGTGTGACTGTATGCCTTTGGGTGTTTGTGAGTGGTTTTTGTATGGCATGCTTGTGATGTCTTAATGCAAAAATAATAAGTATAAATTGACATTGTTATTTAAGTATGATTTACTAAGTGATTGAGCTTGATTAATGGATGAATTCAATTTGTTAGGTGTAATTGACGTATGAATGTATGGTGTGTCTATGTGGAATATACATTTGTTTTTGAATTATGTGTGCTTATTAAGGGTGTGGGAATTGCTTGAACTATTTATATATGTGCGGTATATGTACGTGTGTTTTGAGTGATGAAGGCTAGCGTGTGTATTGGTTGCATATGTTTTTAAATACTTATATTTTCTTATTATGTGAACTCTCGCTTTATGCGTACGGGTTTGTGCTTGGTTATTGTGACACCCCAAAATCTAAAGTGAACGAATTTCAATTTTTTTTCCAATTTATTAGCAACCAATATTCATTCATTTACAATCTTTAATAGTATGTGTAAGTTGTCTGACATTTCTGTGTGTATGGTGTACTCATGTGCATGTTTTTGTGATTTATGCCCTTGTGCATATTTTGTATGAATTTGGATGTTTAAATGAACTATGTGAACTCTATTTATGCATGTGGGTTAATGTTCGGTTGGTAAGCACAAGGGTAATTACATGGGTGCTTGCGTTTGAATGTCATACACATTTGTTTGTGTTTGAAATTCAATGCCTGTTCATATGCTGTGTTTAGATGTATATGTGAATGCATCGCCACGCCAGCTCCTCTTCACTGCCAAAACGTACTACCCTAGTGTAAAAATGAGAGAATTTATAACGTACAATGTTAGTATTATACATGATTAGAGATATTTTAGTGTTTACAATGTGCATGTATGTATGTGTGATCTTTAAATGCATGTGAATATGTATGAACTATGCATGGTTATTTAAGTGTGTTGTATGTATATCTGTTTGAAAACTTGTATGTGTTTATATGAATTATATCTTGGCGTTTAGGTTTTTGTATGGCTGCTAGCAAGTGTGAGTGCATGTCTAGGGGTGTTGTGAGTGGTGTGCGCATGTGTGAACTATTTGCATGAGGGTAACTCTTTTGAATGCTTATTTTGTATGTTTATACACATCATAAGTAAATATTTTATATGTATTAATTGTGTATTTATGTGTGAACGATGTGTGCTCATGCTTGTGATGTATTAATCTAAAAATAATAAGTATAAATTGACATTGTTATTTAAGTATGATTTACAAAATGATTGAGCTTGATTAATGGATGAATTCAATTTGTTAGGTGTAATTTACGTATGAATGTATGGTGTGTCTATGCGGAATGTTCATGTGTTTTTGAATTATGTGTGCTTATTAAAGGTGTGGGGATTGCTTGAACTATTTATGTATGTGCGATATATATACGTGTGTGTTTTGAATGATGAAGGTCAGCGTGTGTATTGGTTGCATATGTTTTTAAATTCTTATATATTCTTATTATGTGAACTCTCGCTTTATGCATGCGGGTTTGTGCTTGGTTAGTGTGACACCCCAAAATCTAAAGTGAACGAATTTCATTTTTTTGCCAAATCATTAGCAACCAATATTCATTCATTTACAATCTTTGTAATAACATGTGTGAGTTGTTTGAACTTTCTGTGTGTATAGTGTACTCATGCGCATGTTTGTGTGATTTATGCCATTGTGCATATTTTGTATGAGTTTGGATGTTTAAATAGTTATATGTGTGAACTATGTGAACTCTATTTATGCATATGGGTTAATGTTTGGTTTGCAAGCATAAGGGTAATCACATGGGTGTTTGCGTTTGGATGTCATACACGTTTGTTTGTGTTTGAATTGTATGCTTGTGGTTGTGTTTAGATATATATGTGAGTGCATTGCCATGCCAATCCATCTTCATTGCCAAAGCGTACTCCCCTAGGGTAAAAATGGGAGAATTTATAACGTACAATGTTAGTATTATACATGATTAGAGATATTTTAGTGTTTACAATGTGCATGTATGTACGTGTGATCTTTAAATGCATGTAAATATGTATAAACTATGCATGGTTATTTAAGTGTGTTGTATGTATGTCTGTTTGAACACTTGTATTTGCGATCTATATGAACTCTATCTTTGTGTGGAGGTTTTTGTATGGCTGCTAGCAAGAGTGAGTGCTTGCGTATGGGTGTTTGTGAGTGGTGTGCGCATGTGTGAACTGTTTGTATGAGGGTAACTCTCTTGAATGCTTATTTTGTATGTTTATGCATATCATAAGTAAATGTTTTATATGTATTAATTGTGTATTTATGTGTGAACGATGTGTGCTCATGCTTGTGATTATTAATCCAAAAATAATAAGTATAAATTGACATTGTTATTTAAGTATGATATACTAAATGATTTAGCTTGATTAATGGATGAATTCAATTTGTTAGGTGTAATTGACGTATGAATGTATGGTGTGTCTATGTGGAATGTGCATGTGTTTTTGAATTGTGTGCTTATTAAAAGTGTGGGAATTGCTTGAACTATTTATGTATGTGTGGTATATGTACGTGCGTATTTTGAGTGATGAAGGTCAGCGTGTGTATTGGTTGCATATGTTTTTAAATACTTATATATTCTTATTATGTGAACTCTCGCTTTACGCATGTTGGTTTGTGCTTGGTTAGTGTGACACCCCAAAATCTTAATAGAGAACAAAAAATAAAAAATAGCGAGGACAAGAAAGCCTAGGTTTGAGAGACATCAATTTGTTAGTTAGTTCAATTGAGAAATTTACTCATTTCGTTGTAAGAAATAATTACCCTTCGATGATTTCTATAATTTTATATATTTTGTGTTTTATGCATTTTAATTTGATCAAAACTTGGTATCAGAGTAATGGATAGTGGAAAGATTTTTTTGTGACTAGATTATTGATTGAATGCGTTAATACATTTATTTTATTATGAAGAATTTATTTCGTATTTGTTTATTTTTGTTTGAAGGATTTATTTTGTGATTAGGATTTATTTATTGATTTGAAAAATGGATTTGAAAGGGAAGAAGTCTGAACCTGTTAGTAAAATGTATTCACTAACATCTTGAACATGGAAAAAATTACTGACATGATCGATTATATGGGTGTCAATTTCGGGACACGGGTCGGGTTCGGGTCGAACCTAAAATTAACCTGACACTATTCGGGTCAACCCGAACCCGACATGTTTTTACAAACTGGTCAGCTTTTCGGACCCAAACGAGTCAATTTCGGGTCAAGGGGTCAACTTCAACCTGACCTGTTTCGGGTTCGGGTTGACCGTAACTCAAAATTTTCGGGTCGGGTTCGAGTCAGTTTTTCGGGTTGTGTCAAATATTGACACCCTAATCAATCAGATGGTGAGTGATAACTTAGCAAAATGTTATGGATAGACTTTAAGAAAATGGGAGAAACTAGTTTGAAATGGATTACGGAAGCATGATGGCGGACTGACTGCCCATTTATGGGACATGGATATAGAGCAGGAGACATTCTAGGACTTTGCTAGAGAGTGATGGAACACTGTTTTAGGTGTGGCAATTACGGGCGCATGATGTCAGACTTCCCATTATCGGGACATGTATTGAATGAAGAGAGTCTGAACCTGTGAAAGAGGTTCTTGAAGTGCTTGAAAATATGACTAATATGATTTTGTTTAAATTTTTGTTTATAACTTGAGTTTTTTTTTAATGATTTTAGAATTGATTTTTTTGTGATTTATGTTTGACATAGATTCTTGAGTTTTGAAGCATTTTGATTTATTATATTATACATATGGTTTTGTTTTATTTTATATTTGTTTTGTACTAATTTTTTTTGTATTACTTGCGAAAACGTCGAGGGTGACGTTTTTCTATGGTGGGGATATTATAATAGCCTATATTTTGACTCAAACAAATAAAATTTGATTCTTGTCTGCTTCTGAGAATTCAAATATTGTTTTTCCAGACGTCGTTGAATTTTTCTTACAGAATTCCTCTGTAAAATCGATAGCTGGAATAATTGGAATTGTTGCTTGAAAACAAAGATCTGTAAATAGTCGACAAGTGTCCATTAAAAGAGCGATAACTCGAAAAAAGGTGAGTCAACTCTGCCTCAAGTTCATAGCAGTCGATAGTTCTCTCTTATCTTAATCGAAAGAACTAAGAGTTCAGAGATGCAACTGGTGTAACCTAAATTTTTAAATATTTTATGAAGAACATTTAGGAAAGCAATTAGAGAACTTCTTCCTTTCAATAAACCATAAACATCCACATATAAAACTTTAGAGATGCAGTTCTTTGTGAGAAGCTTGACCCCTCCCCAAAGGCAAGATATTTTTAGAATTTTTCATTTTCCATCTAGTCTGAACGTTCGTCAGTCATTTGCCGATCCTACGGCAACGCTTACCAGCCACCTTACTGCCCACACCCTCTTCTTTATTTAGAAATCTAGTTGAGAAGACCTCGCAAGAATAACCTAGCTCCTTTTCCAGGCTTATGGTCAATCTCTTTTGGCTTGGCATGATTGAAGGCCTTTCTAGTCTTCCCTTCTTCTTGGTTTTTGAGGCACTCTTGCCTTTTGCAGCTATTCCATATGGGGATAATTCTAGGACAAATTTTTCATTATCGGTCTTTGTTATTGGAGCTAGTACATGTTGCAGGGACTAGAAGAAATATCTAACGAGGTAGAATCATGTTGTTAGAGATGACAGGTCCATACTCTGTATTATAATTATGATCAATTAGAACAAGTCACATGCTCATATTCCAGAAAAGAAATATCGAAACAAAGAATTTTCACGATCTATAAATCCAAGTTTTTAGTAATCTGAAGTTTAAGTATTGATATGCAAATTCTCTAAGATATTCTAGATATTCCTTGGAACAAGTGAATTAGAAATTGGATCTCGATGCCCAGAATCGGAGGAAGAATACATGTTTTTAGAAGATGCTTAATCAATAGAATCCCCTACGCAGTCATCTGTCTCTTCCCCTTTTTTGAATTGACATCGTCCTCCTTAGATTATATTCAAGTAAGGGCATTGGAGCTCTTTGCATGTTAGCACTTTGACCTAACCCTTCGTCACTTTTCTCTTCATGTGGATGCCTCTCTTAGAGAATCCACAAAAGGAAATTGTGAGGGAGGGGGAAGCTTGTTTTTTGTATTTAGGTTATGACTGCCCTATATTCTGGGTCAAGGGCCTCGGTTGGTTGATTAATGGTCTGATTTTGCCTGCTCAACAAGTTCGGTGGGATACGAAGAAGACTGGGCCGGAGGCTGAAGATTCGGTATCAAGCTAGAGGGTAGCGGAAAGCGTATTTGACATAGGCAACCCACCCAATTTGATTTGGAAGGCACTCTTAAGGCCTTTCCATGATTGTGTGATGAATGTTCTAAGCTAAAAACACACGAGACTTTTCATCAGCGTGCACCCCTTGAAGAGAGAGAACGGAAGGCTACAGGCAGGAAATGCGCTAGCTAATATTTACTCGTTCGAGGTTCAATAAACAAAATCAAAGCTATGACCATGCCTATGAGATAGCCAAATTGCCCGTACATTCATCCATTTAGTGCAGTTATGATGTTGCCTAGATCTTCATACTCATTTCTTTATGGTTTGATATTATACTAATATAGATATAACATAACATAGATATTATAGTGCTTCAATTATTCTTGTTTTTCGTAATTTTTATGCATTAGTTCAAAATTTTAAAAAGTTTATACCCGTCAGTACTAGTGAGGGTTTTAGGACCGTCATGTGTCTATTTCACCATTGATTTTACCAAAAAATTTTAAAAATGATATTTTATTTTTTGAATGTTTTCTTGTAATTCTTAGTGATCTAGATTTTAAAATATAGTATGATTTATATGATCTTTGTATTTAAAATTAAATAATTTATATAATTATATAATATTATATTATTATTTTAATCTAAATATTCTATTCCATTACCTATCCATTAAAAGCCTTTAATTCCCTATTTCTATTCTTAATAGAGAACAAGAAATGAAAAATAGCGAGAACAAGAAAAGCCTAGGTTTGAGAGACATCAATTTGTTAGTTTGTTCAATTGAGAAATTTACTCATTTCGTTCTAAGAAATAATTACCCTTCTATGATTTCTATAATTTTATATATTTTGTGTTTTATGCATTTTAATTTAATCAAAACTTGGTATCATAGTAATGGATAGTGGAAATATTTTATTGTGACTAGATTTATGATTGCATTAACTATTGATTGAATGCGTTAATAAATTTATTTTATTATGAAGAATTTATTTCGTATTTGTTTATTTTTGTTTGAAGGATTTATTTTGTGACAAGGATTTATTTATTGTTCAGAAAAATGGATTTGAAAGGGAAGAAGTCTGAACCTGCTAGTGAAATATTTTCACTAACATCTTGAACATGGAAAAAATTGCTAACATGATCGATTATATGGGTGTCAATTTCGGGACACGGGTCAAACTCGAAATTGACCAGACACTATTCGGGTCAACCCGAACCCGACCTATTTTTGCAAACAGGTCAGCTTTCCGGACCCAAACCCGACACGACCCGAATGATCCAGTGCCAACAAAAAACTGCTAGTTTTTTGGTCTGAAAATGGGTCGGGGTCAAAATGCAGCTAAGTCGAAATCTTTCGTATAGATAAGTTGGTTGTTTTTCTGTTGCCTCAGCCGCTAAAGTTAAAGTCTTTCTTTCTCTAATTACTTACCCTCGAACAAGTTGACAAGGGCTCTTTGTGTAGAATCATCAATAGAAAAGGTTGGTAATCAAAGGATCTTCTCGTGAGGTGTACTTTTTTTCATAATTGACAAAAAGATATACATGTGGACAGCTGGGGTACATTCTTTTGTTCATACTTAAGCCCATTTGTAGTGCGCCTTTCTAGGTTATTGAGCTTGTTAGATCAGAGTAATTGCGTCAATAGGGTTCCCACCAATAGTACCCAACGCTAGTGCTAGTTGTGTTATTTTAGATTCATTCGCTAGTGCCAGTTGTGTTATTTAAGCCCTAGGACTATGTTGCTAGCTAAGCCGCTTCTCTTCTCATTGTGTCCAGTAGTACCCAACGAGCTATTTTATTATGAAGTTAGGAATTGACCAGTTAACTAACCACCCTTCCATCCTTCTTTCGAACAAGATTGGATCTTTCATTTCTCTGCTTGGGAGGCATAGTGTTAATAGTGCTCTAGTGCCTTCCTTTTAGCCAGCCCCACCAACACTAAGCCTACTTATATCTCTATTCTATTTAGAAAATGAATAAAATAGTGGACTATTGCGGTAAGAAAAGACTACAAGTACAAAACAACTAAAACACTGACACTAGTGTCAAAACCCTGAAGTGTCAAAATTACAAATTCAAACCAACAAACAAACTTCTCAAATTCTCCGAAGAACAAATCCTAAACAACTGACATCCTATCAACAAACACAATGAAATTCAAACTTGGGCAACTTTGTTTATAAGAAATTGGTTGTAAGACCCACTACTTGGCAACTTTTAAAAGAAAGATGTATGCCCGTCCTTAGGGAAAAGTTTTAGGTAAAATTGACCTAACCCCTAATCCCCAATCAAAACACCGGCAACTTCTAATAGAAGCGGTAAGTCCGATCTCTGAGGAAAATGTTTTGGTAATAACACAACCCTAAACCCCTCATATGGGTATCTTATTATATATGATTAGGTTGTAAGACCCGTCAATGAGCAACTTCTAAGGGAAATAATAAGCCTTATATTTTAGAAAAATTGCTAAACAAGTTGTAAAAATTCAAAAAATCAAAATAATCAAAGTCAAATCCCTGGGCATCCTAGTCTATAGGTATATATTGTAAGACCCGCTATCAAACAACTTCTAAGTGAAGTCATAAGACTCACATTTTAGGAAAATTATTAAATAAATTTCAATGACCCTAAAATCCAAACAATCAAATTTAAACCTTTGAGCATCTTTGTCTAAAAGGATTTAGTTGTAAGACCCGCTTATTAGGTTACTTCCTAAGGAAAGTCATAAGATCTACCCAAACAATTAAAATCTTCGAGTAGTCTTGCTGTAGAGTTAGGTTGTAAGATCCATCTTTGGGCAACTCATAAAGCAATAAGCCCCATTCCAAATCAAATCTCCGGGCTACTTTCTACGAAAGCTGTGAGTCCCAAACTAAATATAAATACCTTGGCTACTTCCTAAAGAAGCCATAAGACCCGTTCCAATTCAAAATCATGGGTTACTTCTAAACGAAGTCATAAATCTCAAACTTAATTAAGTTTTGGATATTCTAATAGATGTAAACCACAATCCCTAAACAAAAAATCAAAACTAAAATTCTCATGTAACCATTTTGGTTTACTTGGGATCCCTGAGAGGAGGCAACTCATGGCTGCTAATCAGATTCCTTGGACACTACAGTTAATGGTTGTTAGTGTTGGTAGACTGAAACTATGGTATACCCGGGACGATGGAACCATGATATATTGATCGGGTTTACCTCTATCTTCCTTATAATTGAGACTAAACATCTAAAAAAAATTATTCATTCTTAATCGAGAGTTTTCTCTTACGTGTTAAGAGAGGTAATTAACTATGAATGCTTGCACTCATAGGAATTAAGGACCCCAGATCTAATTAAACCCTGATACTACCCTTAGTGGAAATATGGTTAACTTCAATCTGACTTAAGGGAAATGGAATCCTATAAATGCAAAGCTGGATTCATGCATTCGTGTCATTTTTTCTTGAGCCAACAACTATATTCACGAAATTATGATAAAAAGCAATATTGTTGATAATCTTGTTAATGACTTACGAACAATTTTCCAATGCATTCGTAAATACTGGTGAAAATGAATCCTTTTAGATGTCCTTTTGGAGTTTCTTCTGGGGAATTCCTGGGCTTTCTTGTTGGATAGTAAGAGAGAGATGACATTTCTTGTGAACCCAAGAAAGGAATGTCTTGGTTGCCTTCCATTGAGCCCCTTTGAAACCAACTAAGTTAAGCTCGGTTACACAAAGCTAAAGGAAAAGTTTTAAAAAGAATGAGTATTAAGTTAGTTTTTAATGAGCTCGAGATAGCTTCCTGACGAGAGGAAAGGACAACCGGTATAGTCTTTCTTTGGCCCCAGCCCCTGGTTACACCAAAGCATAGCACACCTGATAAACTATACTTTAGACCCGTTGGATCCTAGAAACAAAAAGACTTCAAAAATTACTTTCACTGGCCTCCATAACGGCACTCTTGCCGAGGAAGCCCTTCCTCATCAAAGGGAACTAAAGCTTTACTGACCACAATAAACTTTTTTCTATCACACGAGAAGAATTCATTATCACCAATGATGCTAACAATATATAACTTGCCTTAGTTGAGTGAATCGTGAAATGAAATCATACCTGCCCAGACATGTAAAAAAACCTGGACTTGATTACGTAAAGATCGCGTGGTTACGCCTTAGATCTGACACATAATTGAAATGCGATAATTTATCATCTAAAAAGGGAAATATAGAATTAATAGATTGTAAATTATGAAATTTTTGTTTTCTTTTTTCTTCAAGGGAACATACTAATCGCGACGAGAGTTGAATTTCCATAATTACTTTAAAACCTTTTTATACCATTTGAGAAGAAAATGAATTCTTGTTCCCCAAAATTCATTTTGGTTAGGATCCGAAGAATTCAAAGATTTCTTTTGATACTTTCAAGAGAAGTTGAACCTCGTGCTTTCAATCCCGATACCTAGAAAATATAGAATTTGATCGCTCACAAACTTTTGGCTTCGCCACCCTCACCGCTAGCCTTTTTATTTGTTGTTTTGTCCCCTCGAGTGACCGAATTGGCTCAATGGTTCGCCCATCGGTAGTTTACAGAATTGTTTCATATTTTGATTTCTCAGGTGATTTGTCATTTTTTAGGGTACCACGACTTAAGCGCTTGGTCTTGCCTGGTCTTTAAAAGGTAAAGATTCATTTGACTATATATATATACCAATCCGATATATATTGAAGATCTTTTATTGAATCATGTGATGGGGGGATTCGCAACCTGAATTGAATTCTTGTAAAAAGAAAATATTTCAATCCTTTTTTGCGTAGTGTAAAATAGCGATAGTCATAACTCATCTGAATGCTGAACGAAGCAATGAGTTCAAATTGAATAGGTTTTCATCTATATCTATGTTGTCCTTAGATCTGATCTGGAACTTGATCCAAAAAGAAAAACCGAAAGAAGTAAGCTATAAGGAGAACGAGAAAGAGAACTGCAACAGTCTCCGTGCCTTAACCGAATTCAAGCAACTGACAGAAACACAAACGACTGGATAATGCGGAACACTCCCACCCCCCTACGGAGAAAGAGACGTCCGTTAGATTTGATCCACGACCTTCGTTGGATTCCTTAGCATCCCTATGGCCTTCGTTGGATTTCTTATTCTTTTATTGGATGGATTTTTTGGCTTAGCTTTACACTTACTCCTTTTGGCTTGTCGAAATCGCATTACACAATTCTTCTGGTTATGCCTTCTCTTTTTTTTTTTTTTTAATTTTGATATGCAATGATGAAGATGGAATACTTGGGATCAGCATAATTCTCAAACTACGGAACCAATAAAAGACATTTTGTTCATTCCTGGTTGACTACTTTTCTAAACTAAACTGGATCAATAGAATATCACATATGTGCCATTACCATGCCTCACGTTCTAGTTCCAAACGCAAGTAACTTAATAATCTAAGCATAGGAAAGGACCTGGCATGGTAGATCCACTCGGTCTAGCTATGCCCCCACTTTTTTCTGTTTCTTTATTTGTCTATATTTTGAATCTCCCATAACTCAATTCATTTTCGTTTCGACAGCAGGTACATATGCAGATTCAATAGCGGTATTTTCGCGCTCAAAGAAAAGACTCGGTCTATCCAAAGAGGGACATCTCCTCACTAATGGGCTTTGAAAAAGCTATTTGGGCTTCCTCCATGCTCTCAGCTTATGTCCCATCCTACACTAAAATCTTATTTCAACTTGGTATAGTTTCAACCGGTTTGGACCATGGTTTAAAATTGCGCAATATGAGGCTCACCTTGAGGCCCGCCTTTGCGCAATTCCAGTAAAAAACGCCTCGATGCTTACGCCTCGAGTTTTTTTTATGAGGCTTGCGCCTCAACTTGGTTGAGGCCCGCATTGAGGCTTGCCTCGCCTCACCGGCATGAGGCTTACGCCTCATGCTATATATATATTAAAACTTACATAAATCTTGAAGTAAATGCCCGACATTGGACTCTATAGGAGAGGAGGAAGGGGAGAGAGCAATTCACCATAATGATGATTCAAATGAAGAACCCCTTAGTGATGACAGTGCTGATGACTTATGAGTTCTTATGTGATATGTCATTGCTATTTATTTTTGGAAATCAGAATTATATGTTAATGAAAAGAATACTGGGATTTCGGAAAGATAGAATTTTGAGTTGAACTATATTTCATGTTGTCTTATTATTGAGATATTTTGATTTCACTTTATATATTATATTTTTTTATGTTTTATATTATTCACTCATTAGTATATAACAAATTTATCATTTTATGTTTACGCAATCTTTTGATTTTGAGGCTTACGCCTCGCCTCACGAATGAAAAAAGCCTCAATACCCGAATACGCAATTTTAAACATTGGTTTGGACCTCCCCTCCAAATACCTACAAGAATCCTCTTGAGGGGTGGACATGTCAGGGGTTTTCACGAGGTAACTTAGTGCGTGCCACACTTTACTAGTGGAAGCCACTGCATTGATGACCATGATTCCTCCTGAGACACTGTCTAATATTGGGAGTCTTTGGTTCTTTGACCGCATAATCTTTAGGAGTAGCGGTTATGATGATCCAATATAACCCGATAGAAGAGGTACATTAGGCCTAGGTCCTTTTACTTTCAAACTATCGCCTTTCTTTTTGCAATAGAAGCAAGCAACGTCCTTGTACTTGGACTTGCTTATACCATGCTTAGAGTTAGATTCCTTTTCAATAGGTCTCTCCCTAACCATTAATCCCTTAGCCTGCTTATCGTCTCCTACACCCACACCCTCAAGCTTAACAGTCACATCAAAGAAGTGAATTTTGAGTTCTTACCCTAGGATTCGACTTGCCTTTCTTTCTTTTAGAATAGAGTGGGAACCTTAAATCGAAAATATGAATCCTATTTCTAAATTTTCATATCACTAGTGTCGTATTGAAACCCAACAAGTTTCGAGTGTGGAGGAGAAATTTTCTATCTTTTTATATTAGATTTTTTATATTCTATAGAACATATGGCACAACTGGCGTATGCTTGATATATTCTAAGCGATACCACCTACCCTACCGTACACCCTACTACCTATAGGGGGTCATCCACCCTGCAGCCTCCCGAAGAGGAACTGCAGTGATCTTGAATAGGGATCTTTTAGCGATAGATAAAATCCCCGTATAAAGATCCCTAGATCTAGCACCATAGATTTCATATTCGATCAAAATCTTGGCTAATTAATTGAAGTGGGTAGCTCCAGTAGAGCTGCTCATTCAACTCGTTCCAAAAAGATGGGATTTCGCATAATGAGCTTTTGATACTCAACAACTTCTTATAAAAAAGAATCACAAAAATCAAAACATTTATCTATCGGGCCATAAGGTAAAGCCACAACTACTCTGATGTGGAAAGAATTAATGCATCATTTGCATACCTATAGCGGTTTCGAATAGATCATATATTAATTCTCTCCTAAAATATAGAAAAAAAAAAGTTTGTGCACCAATATCAGAGGCTATACGGTTCAGTTCTTGCATAATAACTCTGATATAACATGCCCTTTTTGGCACTTGAACACTTTTCAATCGTTACCAAAAGAAAAAGAACAAGACATGTTCTTTGTAGAATAAGCTAGCTGGAGGAAGGGTCGTAGTCATTATCAATGGTTAAAAGACCCTTTCTACTCCGTCTGTTTACTAAGAAAATCATCTTTTCGGTCCTATATAAAAAAACATGAAATGCAATGGAAATAAATGATAAATTTCTATCAAGCTAATTTTCATACGGTTTTTAGCTAGTCAAAACATTTTTCAAAAGAAAATCGCTTCATGCCTGACCGAACCTAGGAACAGTTGTTGCCTTCATAACCTATCTCCCAGACCAAGTAAGAAGGTCTAATGTATATGTAGTTCTCGACCTGAAACCAGTTCCTGTACTATTTTAGAATGAATTTCAATAAGTAAAGTAATATAGTGGAAGAGGCCTTCCTCTCCACTCTCCTCCCTCCTGTCATGGAAAGAAATAAAAAATGACAACTCACCATGAAAGGGGCATGCCAAACACTACATGTGAAATGAATCCTACTCTTTCACTGCGTAACTTTGCCCTCTTAAAAGACAAGGGACCCAAGCCAAAGCCTAGAAAGCAGCTTCACCTTTCATAGTAAATCTAGCCATTACTAGTAAAGTGAAGTACTGGGGAGCAAGAAAAGTTAAGTATTGAAAAAACTAGTAAAGTAACAGTGCCAGAAAATGAATAGAATGGTGGACTACTGCGGTAAGAAAAGACTACAAGCACAAAACAACTAAAATACTGACGCTAGTGTCAAAACCCTGAAGTGTCAAAATCACAAATTCAAACCAACTCATAAGCCTCTCAAACTCTCCAAATAACAAATCATAAACAACTGACATCCTATCAAAAAACACATTGAAATTCAAACTTGGGCAATCTTATTTATAAGAAATTGGTTGTAAGACTCACTACCTGGCAACTTTCAAAAGAAAGATATAAGCCTGACCTTAGGGAAACGTTTTAGGTAAAATTGACCTAACCCCTAACCCCCAATCAAAACACCAACAACTTCTAATAGAAGCCGTAAGTCCAACATCTGAGGGAAATATTTAGGTAATAACACAACCCTAGACCCCTCACATGGGCATCATAGTCTATCGGATTAGGTTGTAAGATCCACCAATGGGCAAATTCTAAAGGAAGTAATAAGCCCCATATTTTTGGAAAATTGCTAAATAAGTTTCAAAAATTCTAAAAATCCAAATAATCAAATTCAAACCCCTGGGCATCCTAGTCTATAGGATTAGGTTGTAAGACCCACTATCAGACAACTTCTAAGCGAAGTCGTAAGGCCCACATTTTAGAAAAATTATTAAATAAATTATAATGACTCTAAAATCCAAACAATCAAATTTAAACCTTTGGGCATCTTAATCTAAAAGGGTTTAGTTGTAAGATCCGCTTATCATGCTACTTCATAAGGAAAGTCATAAGACCTTCCCAAATAATTAAAATCTTCGGGCAGCCTTGCTGTAGAGTTAGGTTGTGAGACCCATCTTTTGGTAACTCATAAATAAAGCAATAAGCCCATTTCAAATCAAGTCTCCTAGCTACTTTCTACGAAAGCTGTGAGTCCCAACCTAAATATAAATACCTAGGCTACTTCTTAAAGAAGCCATAAGACCTGCTCCAATCCAAAATCATGGGTTACTTTTAAACGAAGTTATAAATCTCAAACTTAATCAATTTTTGGGTATTCTAATAGATGTAAAACACAAACCCTAAACAAAAAATCAAAACTAAAATCCTCATCTAACTATTTTATTTTACTCGGGATCCCTGAGAGGAGGCAACCCATGGCTGCTAATCAGATTCCCTGGACACTTCAATTAATGGTTGTTAGTGTTGGTAGACTGAAACTATGATATACCTGGGACGACGGAACCATGAGATCTTGATCGGGTTTACTTCTATCTTCCCTATAATTGAGGCTAAACACCTAAAAAAATTATTCATTCTTAATCGATAGTTATCTCTTACATGTTAAGAGAGATAATTAACTATGAATGCTTGCGCTTATAGGAAATATGGACCCCATATCTTATTAAACCCTGACACAACCGTCTGGGGAAATCTGGTTAACTTCAATCTCACTTAAGGGTTCATGCAGAATCCTACAGATGCAAAGCAGGATTCATGCATTTGTGTCATTTTTCTTGAGCTAACAACTATATTTACGATATCATGATAAAAACCAATACTGTTGATAATCATGTTAATGACTTATGAACAGTTTTCCGATGCATTCTTAAATACCGGTGAAAAATGAATCCTTTCAGATGTGCTTTTGGAGTATCTTCTTGGAAATTCCTGGGCTTTCTTGTTGGACAGGAAGAGATAGATGACATTTCTTGTGAACCCAAGAAAGGAATGTCTTGGTTACCTGCCATAGGGCCCCTTTGAAACCAAGTAAGTCGAGCACAATTACACAAAGCTAAAGGAAAAGTTTTAAAAAGAATGAGTATTAAGTTAGTTTTCAGTGAGCTCGAGATAGCTTCCTGACGAGAGGAAAGGACACCCAGTGCAGTCTTTCTTTGGCCTAAGCCCCTGGTTACACCAAAGCATACCACACTTGATAAACTATACTTTAGACCCGTGGGATCCTAGAAATAGAAAGAATTCAAAAATTATTTCCACATGCCTCTATAACGGCACTCTTGCCAAGAAAGCCCTTCCACATCAAAGGGAACTATAGCTTTTACGGACTCAAATGACCTTTTTTGCTATCACACAAGAAGAATTCATTATCACCAATGATGCTAATAATATATAACTTGCCTTAGCTGAGTGAATCGTGAAATGAAATCGTACCTGCCAAGACTTGTATAAAAAACCCAGAAATTCTTGGTCCCCAAAATTCATTTTGGTTAGAATCTGAAGAATTCTAAGATTTTTGTTGATACTTTCAAAAGAAGTTGAACCTTGCGCTTTCAATCCCGATACCTAGAAAATATAAACTTTGCTCGCTCACAAACTTCTGGTTTCGCCACCCTCACCGCTAGCCTTTTTGTTTGTTGTTTTGTCCCCTTGAGTGACCGGGTTGGCTCATTGGTTTGCCCATCGATAGTTTGCAGAATTGTTTTATATTTCGATTTCTAAGGAGATCTGCCATTTTTTAGGGTACCACGACTTAAGAGCTAGGTTTGACCTAGTCTTCGAAAGGTAAAGATTCATTTGACTATATATATATATACCAATCCGACATAAATTGAAGATCTTTTATTGAATCATGTGATGGGGGGATTCGTAACCTGAACCGAATTCTTGTAAAAATAAAATATTTCAATCCTTTTTTGCTTAGTGTAAAATAGCGATAGACATAACTCATTTGAACGCTCAACGAGGCAATGAGTTCAAATTGAATAGGTTTTCATCTATATCTATGTCGCCCTCAGATATGACCTGGAACTTGATCCAGAATGAAAAATTGAAAGAAGTAAGCTATAAGGAGAACAAGAAAGAGAACTTCGACAGACTCCGTGCCTCAACCTAATCCGAGCAACCGACAAAAACACAAACGACTGGACAATGCGGAACACACCCGCCCCCCGACGTAGAAAGAGACGTCTGTTAGATTAGATCCACGACCTTCGTTGGATTCCTTAACATCCCTATGGCATTCGTTGGATTTCTTATTCTTTTATTGGATGTATTTTTTGGCTTGGCTTTACACTTACTTCTTTTGGCTTGTCGAAATCCCATTACACAATTCTTCTAGTTATGCCTTTTTTTTTTTGATATGCAATGATGGAGATGTAATACTTGGGATCAACATAATTCTCAAACTACGGAACCAACAACTTTCGCATCGACGGAACAAGATCTATAGCAACGACCCTAACAGTTTGGAAGATATCTCGAGAAAAAGGTTAGATTAATGAGAAAATAATCAACCATTTTTTATATAATTAGTTTATATAATTAGAACGACCCTCACTAATTGTAGATACTAATTTGGTAAGAATTAATCGAATCGAAGCTATTGCATCATCGTTGGCCATAATAGAAAGATATACAAGATATGGGTCAAAATTTGTATCATTTAAACAAATCATTATAATATCCAATTAGATATTCTATTCTTGATATCTTTACTAAAAACTATGTATTTACATTCTATACAAGATTGTAATGAAACTCCTGTGTTGCACCAACAAAACATACATAAGGATGCTATGTGAATCTGACTTCTCTGATGAACTTATAGGTTTCTTCGCCTTTAATTACCAAATAATATTCTTTCACATTATTGGTCTTCTAGACATGCCACAGTATGTTCTATTATTTAGCAAAGAAAAGCCAATAAAGGTAAATGAGGTCTTGGTTTCCAAGAGAAATCCAAGAAAAAGTAGAAAATTATTCATTGCGCATAGTCTTTGGTTCGGGAGTAGAGGAGAGGGTCACCCATTGTAGATTCTAGTCGAGAAGACTAGGAGAAGGATTCAGAATGTCATATATCTAATGAGCTAGATCAGTTCTCGATGAACATGTTAGAATTGCATCAACAAAATTGGATGGAATTGGACCTATAAAACCATTCAGGTTCGTTATCGATTTGGTATCATTGGGAACATCAAGATGTATGAGTTAACTAAGTCTCAGATCGACCAAATGGAACGAATGAAGATGCTATTATCTCAACAGAGTTTGTTCTGCTAGGAATCTAATTGAATTTGTCTTGGGTTTTTAAATAAAGCTACTAATGGTATATAAAGGTATATCATATGGAGCTCGAGCAAAAAATGATTGTTTCATTTATCGGGGGAATAATCTAGGGTTAGTGACAATCAATAAGTTAGACCAAATTTGTAAATATGTCATCAAAATAGAAATATAGATAAATGGAGAGGTTCAAATATGAACAAAATGAAAAAAAAATAAAATTTGTCGAAATTTTCAAACTGTTTTGGTCAAGAGTGTATGAAAAAGGAATCAATCTTTCGTATGATTTTTCCCTTTTCCAACAAAGCCGGTGGTTAGGTAGACGCCCCATTGTTCTTGGTGTTGCAATGAATCCAGTGGATCATCCTCATGGAGGAGGTTAGGGGCGCACAAAAGGAGGTAGACCTTAGGTGTCACCTTGGGGGGAAGCCCACCAAAGAAGTATTTAGGGAAGCAGTGGAGGTGGGGAAACACAGAATTTAGTTCATGCCAACCGTTGGATGGAGAGTTGGACTTGATGAAAAAGGTGCTCAAGCGCCCACTAAACCAGAAAGGAGTTCCTAAATTAAGTCTCTCCAGGGGTAGATGTCCGATTCCATTATGAATATTGGTGTGAGTGAGAGGGACTGCTTCGGAAGGTTTACCAGGCTGCAACCTCACAGGGACTTTGACCATGGAAATGAGCCTGCTATGAAGAGATGCATTGGTCGAGCACTCGAACTTCAGTGAACACTAGAAGATTTGTTTCATGTTCATCTCTTTTTTTGGGAAGAGATAAGATGATGGATCACTTTTTTTTAAGGAATGAATGCATAAGGGCTACGGTAAAAACATCAAACTTTCTTTCCCTTCATTTAGTACCAATAGATGGCATTGGGGAAAAAGCAATACACCTTGGAATCAACAACACAAACTTTGTAATAAATAACCCTTTTCCTTATTAGTATCGGGAGTAAAAAGAATGGTTAGGAATACAGATCCATCTCATTCGTACTTTTGGTACCCGTATAACCATCAAAGACCATTGAAGTGGCTTCGCTTTTATGCTTTAATATGTTTCTTCTCTTTCCGACCCTTTAGAACTATTCAGTGAATGCTCATTTAGGTGTAGTACTTAAGAAGTAACACTTCTTGGTATTATTATCTATTTGAGCATCTCACTGAATTGTGAACCATCGTAAAAGGACTTCCCAGAAAATAAGATGAAAGAAGCCTGTCACGATAAACAAAAATTTCATTAATTGAAAACAAAGTCTTAGAATTCTTTGACTTTCATATTTTCACGATTCTTCATTGTACAATGAAAAAAAGGGAAGGGTGAATTAGAATTGTAATGAGATGCATCTAAAGTTTTTTATACCATTTGAATAATTCATCTATTTAAATTGTTCTCAAAAACTCGCATGTCCTTTGCTAAAGGAATGCTCCGACCCCGAAGCCCCTAAAAAACTCATCCGATAGTAGAGGATTTGTAAATAAGATTTCGTCGGCTTGAAGAAAGAGAAAGCTTTCTTTGCAGGAACTTCTCAATCTTTTTTTTAGTTGAGCCTCCCATTCCATTACCCCAAGACCGAAAAGCTAGTGCAAGTTGGATGTTATTATCAGGGAGAACTAGGCACTAGTTTCACTTGCATAAGTAAAAGTGCTAGTGGAGTTGCTTCAAAAAATGCAAAGGTTGAAATGTTTATGAAGGCCATGCCACAAACAACTGCACCTCCTACTTATAATCCATCAAGCTTTCACTCTTCAAATACTGAATAGAGTTAGTAAGAAGTAACGATTTGATAAATTTACATATTTGCTACACAACCTTAACAATCAATGCTAATGGAAGAAATCAATATTTTCATATTTGTCTTATGTTATGAGAAATGCGAAATAAAAACAAAGGAAAGAAATAAGGATCCCCCTAGAGGTTTAGATATCGTTCTCCGTCCTCTCTTTCACGGAAAAGGGAGAAATGAATTAATTATTTTCCTTCAAGGAAGGATTCCTCTTGAAGCTATAGAAGTAAGAATTCCCTTCCTTCTGTTTTCCTAAAATCGGGATTCAAGGGGAATATAGTCGTAGGGAAATAGAGTTCCATATTCAAGACTTAAACATACCAATTGTTTACTTTATGATATTCTTAACTCGACATTTTCATGCCATACTATCTACTTCCCTCTCTATCCAGAAATATGGAATATCGGCAGAGTTTTTAGACAGATAAAGGTTTCTTCTATTATCGTATCGGGTCATTCAATCTCCCTCACTCCTATGGTTTAGCTCCCAACTAGAGGAAGAGGGGCAAGTCCAGACTCGTCAATAATACCAAGCTCAGCATGAGTGGTAAGCACAGAGGCTCATTCTACCTTTAGTCTGTCCAGGAAAGAGAATATCAATGCAATACTACTTTCAAATTTGCAAAGAAAAGCAGAGGATCTTCGCTCGTGATCCCTAGAGGGGAGGGTTGTCTGAGCCACCTTAGCATTTCTTTTTGGATCGGCCTGTTTTTTCTTTCTTTTCAGTTTCCTTTTTTTCTTTTTTCTAGAGTCTTGTTTATGATCTTCTATCGTCTTCTGTACTCTAGCTTATGAAGTTTAATGCCGTATTGATTACAGATTCCTCCTCTTCCCCATATCAACATGCTAGCTAGGTGTCATCCTAGACCAGTGACATTAACAGTTCTATAAGAATGTCTGTAGGTAATGTACGAAAGAAAGAAGCAACTCACTCCTGACCATCTTGTATTATTCCAACTTAGAGGATTAGGTATGGGAATCGGACAAAAACTCCTCTCTTGGAAGCAGAATAGCTCGTTTAGAAGCAGATTATCACGTAATGGCTCATAAAATAACAAGATCATAATGATTTGAGTATGAGTAGTTGAGATGCTTTTTCTATGAAATGGTTATAAGTCCTCGTGCTCACCCACGCCTATGTTTTGTGACAAATCATCTTCTTTCATATGAAATTTTTCACGCGGTAGCCTTGTCTTCCCCCGTACTCCATTAGCCCTGAGAGAGACTATTACTTGCAAAACTTGCAATCATTTTTTGGGGACAGTGGTAATGAGAACTTTTTCAATCTTTCGTCTTCCTCTCCCAACTCACTCCTCTCTCTATGAAAGTACGGAACTATAGAAATTGTTTCAATAAAGAGAAAATACCGAGTCTGGTTTCGTTATTTCAAATAGCTCTCGCGTTTGCCAAAACCAAGGCGCGAAGTGTCTGTGGAAACCTTTACGAGCAATCATGATTTTTTATGATTTTTCCGCTAGTCACAGCAGCTCTTTCCACATCTCCAAATATCTAGTAGAAAATTGTCGCCCATTTACTTTACTCTTTTCTTTTACTATTTAGATAAGTTAGATATGAATATTTGCATTTTTGTATATATGACTTTGATGTTTGATCTTCTATTCTATATATTAGATATGAAAATATATGAAAGAATATTAAATATTCAAATTACATTATTTGAATTATGTATATTCTTTTTATATTCATTAATGCATTGCTACACACCTTTATTTCCCTTACTTGAGAAGAAGTTGTTTGCATTGCTCTTGCGCTAGAGCCTTCCGGGAGAAAAGAAAGTCTCATGGGTCTCTTCGACTTTAATTAGTGACATAGAGAAATACAATGGAAATAAATGAAAAAATTCTATCAAGCTAATTTTCATACGGTTTTTAGCTAGTCAAAACATTTTTCAAAAGAAAATCGCTTCGTGCCTGGCTGAACCTAGGAACTGTTGTTACCTTTATAACCTATCTCCCAGACCATGTAAGAAGGTCTAATGTATATATAGTTCTCGACTCGAAACCATTTCCTGTACTATTTTAGAATAAATTTCAATAAGTAAAATAATCTAGTGGAAGAGGCCCTCCTCACCACTCTCCTCCCCCCTGTCATGGAAAGCAATACAAAATGACAACTCACCATGAAAGGCATGCCAAACACAGTATGTGAAATGAGTTGCTATTTCACTGTGTAACTTTGCCCTCTTAAAAGACAAGGGACCCAAGCCAAAGCCTAGAAAGTAGCTTCACCTTTCATTTTTTTGTTCCTTGAATGGATTGTATTGCTTTTGCTTCTGTTGAAGGCGTTGCCCGTTCAGAATGCTTCTGCGATCCTGAAGTTCTCGTGAAGTGAAAAAATGCTCTCCCCCTCCCTTTGTCTTTTCCCACTTTGCTAATCTTCTCCTCTTATGCGGGTTGGGCTAAGCTAAGCGGGAGGAAGAAACTTAAGAGAAGACGCTCTTCTCGTTTGTCTGTTCTTCCGAGATGAACTAAAGATAAAGAGCGTGAAAGAGATTTGATTTTTATTCTGAACCGTAAATCTTTCCACGAGAAACCCCCATAAGTCACATTCATAAAAAATTTCATAGTATACAAAGTCATGTTTATACATTGGAAGGCCATTCTGCTAACCGAAGCCTGCTTAAGTCCACCTGGACCGGGACCGCTCCACTCCACATATATATTTTTTAAAATGAGCCTTAATTGAGGTTGTTGCTGCTATTGGTCTTGTCACCAAAAAGGCTGCCTCATGAGATCGCTCACTAGTACAACGAAAAAAGCCCTGCTTCGCTAGACAGAGAGTAAGCTACTTCTATTAGCACTGGACCGTCGAGTTGAATTGATCGTGTCATGTGTAACATAAATCAATGATGGTTCATTAATAAGAAGATTTGTTATAAAAATTGGTTTAATTTTAAAAATTATGATAATTAGGAAATATATAAAGTGGCTTGTAAGAATTCTAAGAAAGCAATATGCGATGCAAAGACATTAGCTTTTAGTGATTTATATAATAGATTAAATACTAAGAAGGGAGAAAGATATATGTATAAGTTAGCCAAACAAAGAGATAGGAGTAGTAATGATTTAGTTCAAGTGAAGTGGATTAAGGATGAAGATCAAAAAATACTTTTCTTATAAGATGATATTCATCAAAGGTGGATGAGATATTTTGCTAAACGTTTTAATGAAGATTGTGATAATAAGATTGACTATAGTGACATTAGCACCCAAAATGATAATAAAGATTTATGTTTTTATCGGCATATTAGTAAAACTGAAGTTAGAGAGTCTTTAAAGAAAATGAAGGGTGGAAAAGCTATTGGACCTGATGATATTCCAATAGAGGTGTAGAAATGCTTAGGAGATTAAGGATTTCTTGGCTTACTAAACTTTTTAATAACTATTTTGAAGACTAAAAAGATGCCAGATGAGTGGAGAATGAGTGTGTTAATTCCTATTTTTAAGAATAAAGGTGATGCACAAGATTGTACGAATTATAGATGTATTAAGTTTATGTGTCATACTTTAAAAGTATGAGAGCGAGTTATAGAGCATAGGTTGCGGCGTGATACTAATGTTTCTCAAAATCAATTTGGATTCATGCCGGGTAGGTCGACTATGAAAACCATAAATTTATTAAGAGGTTTGATGGAGAAATATAGAGAAAATAAGGAGGATCTACATATGATATTTATTGATTTAGAAAAAAATATATGATAAAGTTCCAAGAGAAGTGCTATGGAAAGTTCTTGAAAAGAAAGGAGTCAATAATGCTTAATTCAAATCATTAAAGATATGTTTGCAGGAGCTATTACTTGTGTTCAAACACAAGGTGGTTTGACCAAGTATTTCCCTATTTCGGTTGGGTTACATCAAGGATCAGCCTTAAGCCCATATCTTTTTGCTTTAGTCTTGGATGTTCTCACTAGACATTTGCAAGAGGATGTGCCTTGGTGTATGCTTTTTGCTGATGATATTCTTCTTGTTGATAAGACTAGAAAGGGAGTTGAAGATAAACTTGAATTATGGAGGTCGACCTTAGAGTCTAAAGATTTTCGCTTGAGTAGATCTAAAATGGAATATATGGAGTGTAATTTTAGTAGTAATAGGTCTAGTGAGGGATTTGTGACTTTGGGCGATCAAGTCATTAATAAGAGTACACGTTTTAGATATCTTGGATCTATTGTTCAGAGTGATAGTGAAATAGATGGGGATATTATCAACAGAATTCAAGTTGGATGGTTGAAGTGGAGGAATGCATCGGGCTTGTTATGTGATAGAAATGTACCCCTCAAACTTTAGGGAAAATTCTATAAGATGGTAGTGAGGCCTGCAATGCTTTATGGTGCCGAATGTTGGCCATTAAAAAAGAAGCATAATACTAAGTTAAGTGTGGTAGAGATGAGGATGCTCAGATGGATGAGTGGCTTTACCTTAAGAGATAGGATACGAAATGAGCATATACGTGAAAAGGTTGGAGTAGCTCCAGTAGAAGATAAGATTAGAGAGAGTCGCCTTAGATGGTTTGGTCACATAAAATGTCGGCCTTCCGATGATCCGGTTAGGAGAGTAGATGTATTATATTTGACTTGTGCTAAGAAAGGTAGGGGTAGACCTAAAAAGACTTGGTTAGAAAATATTAGGAATGACCTTTCTTTATTAGATTTAAATGAGAATTTGACTTTTAATAGGACACAATGGAGAAAAAGGATTTATGTAGCCGACCCCACGTAGTGGGATAAAGGCTTGATGTTGTTGTTGATTTAGACTCCTTTCCTTTTCCCCGATACGAAAAAGATCGAGGGGGGCCGAACTAAATCAAGGATATAAACTGATTCGAGTCACTCTCGTGTAACTCTCAAGGAAGGATCCGTAACATCGACCGAAGCAGTTTATGTACCTACAGATTATTTGATTGACCCTGCTCCTACCACGACATTTGCATATTTAGATGCTACTACTGTATTATCAAGAGGATTAACTTCCAAAGGTATTTATCCAACAATAGATCCCTTGGATTCAACATCAACTATGTTAAAACCTTGTATCATTGACGAGGAACATTATGAAACTGCTCAAAGGGTTATGCAAACTTTACAATGTTACAAAGAACTTCAGGATTGATTTCATGAAAAAGAGATCTTATCTAATTCTAGGAAGTTGAATAGGAGTGAATGGTTCATGCTTCGAAGTAAACCATTGACCCATAATCTAAAACTTATCCCACTCACTCAGAAAGGTAGGAGGAACAAATATGTTTTCTTTTCTGCGCTATCAATAAGAAAGGAGCAGGAAGAGGTTTTGGAAGTTTCTTCTAGCAAGAAAGCCTAGTGAATTGCTGGGCTACGATAGGTCTATAATTCCCATTGAGAAAGAAGAGTTTACAGCTACTGGCATCGACTCGAACTAATAAGAGCTACCTCACCACTACCCACTAGTATTCCTTCCTCCTAGAGATTCAATAGAAGGGCTTCTTCCTCCAACAACGCGAAGAATGCCGACTCTATTGCTTCCCTTGAGCTAAACATGTGCTTTTTCCCTTGTATGGGTGTGGCTAATTCTGCCAAAGATTCATTTGTCTCTCACACTCAATTATTTCTTTTCACTTTTCTTTTATTGATGAGCATTCCAATATCTTTGAATGGAATGAGCCTATCCTCTCTTTTATGTTCATATTTAAAGATATCGAAACTTATTTAACATCAAAATCTTAGGAGGACTCTTCAGACCAAAAAAAAAAAAAGAAAAAAAAAAGAATTGAATAGTGAAAGAAAAAACTTATACAACCCATAGAAATGGAAAAGCTGGGAAGACAGGCATAAGAGGAGACCTCCCATTCGATGTTGGGATAGGCCTGGAGATAGTTAAAGTGGCGAAAAGAAACTTCCCCAAATTTGAAGCATACTACTACTACTAGCTCGGAAGTATCTTTCCATTGACATAGCTTTTTACCTCGGATTGCTCTTTGCCTACAGGAAATGACTACTTCACAATTCTTTCTCTGTAACAACCTCTATTCCTATTCTTTTCTCCAGCATACCATTTCTAGTATATCAAAACTCATTCTCTTGATAGCAATGCCTGGGCAGACCAGTGAAGCTGTGAAAAGGATGACACTCTCTTCAAACTTTGAGACGAGTGCCACACTGATCACTTACACATGTCGAATGAAGAGCTAAAGCGAGAATGAATGTCCTTAGTCAAGTCCTTTCTTTCTTGTTCTACAAAGAAATTGTAAACAATATCTCGCATCAATAACTGACAATGCTATCGCGAAGCAGTATTGCTCTTTGCCTACAGGAAAGGACTAATTCTTTCTCTATAACAACCTCTTTTCCTATTCTTTTCTCCAGCATACCATTTCTAGTATATCAAAACTCATTCTCTTTATAGCAATGCTTGGGCAGACCAGTGAAGCTGTGAAAAGGACGACACTCTCTTCATACTTTGAGGCGAGTGTCACACCGATCACTTACACGTGTCGAACGAAGAGCTAAAGCGAGAATGAATGTCCTTAGTCAAGTCCTTTCTTTCTTGTTCTACAAAGAAATTGTAAACAATATCTCGCATCAATAACTGACAATGCTATCGCGAAGCGGTATTGGATCACAAAAGTCATAGCTAAAGGATTTTCTTTTTCTTTTTTTTTTTCTTTTTTTTCTTATATCATTCTATTGAAGATTAAGATCTGGATACAGAACATAGAATGCTAGTTTTAAAAATGGAAAAAAGGAGTAATCAGATGTAACACGTTCACTCAAACTATTACTTTTTGTAGCTCGTATGCTAAAATTTTGGCTCGTAAACATAAAAGTACATCACACACTTTTATGCGAAGGTTAGATTCGAGATTCTTAGAAGAATTTTTTTTGAAGAAGAAAAATCTCTTTCTTTAATCTTCCTCCAAAAAATCCATTTTCTTTTACACGGATTACATAGAAAATGTATTTGTATTTGGACAAAGACTCATATTTCATAATATAGGATTAGTCTAAGATGTTTCTTCTTTATTCTGCCCAATCTTTCTTTTTTAGAGGAAAAGATTCTATCATAACTACTATCATAATATTGAAATGATTCACCTATTTCCTTAGAAGGAGAATCCTTTCTTTTGAAGACTCGCTCGTTTTTCGTTAACAATCTTAATGATTGGATCAAATGCTTCATTTGAATTCTAATGAGAAAGAAAAGAAATGAAATAGGAGATAGGAGAATGATTTTTACTTCATTTAATGACTATTCATTTATTAGTATTAGGTTTTCATAAGATAAATGCACAACTTTTCTTTGAATCAACAAAAAAAGATCTTTAAGAAATCCATTTATAACAATGAAAGAAATCAAGAATAAGAAGGAATTGATGAAACAAATCAAAATACAATGAATTTTCGTTTGATTATAAAAAAATTCTTTTCAAATAATGATCAAATGAATGAACATCCAGGAGCTCGTTTGAGAGTTGGCTTGACTGCCCTAACCTTGGCGGAATATTTTCGGGATGAGCAAGATGTACTTATATTCATCGAAAATCTATTTTGTTTCATTCAAGAAGTCTGAAGTCTTTGCCTTGTTTGGTAGAATGCCTTATGCAGTGGGTTATCAACCTACCCTTAGTACGGAAATGGGTTCTTTGCAAGAAAGAATTCCTTCTACAATTTTTGTTGAATTGATGTAGATGCTTGGTGATCCGGCAAAGGGTTCTGAGAAATTCCTTGATTCTGCCTTCTGAAATGTCCCTAGATTTTCGAGACTATTCTGATCATTCAAGTAAGAAATCATATGAAAGAAATTTTAAGATGACTCTATGTCATGACCGGGATATCTGTGGAAAGGACAAAACTTGGATGACCTTGGCTTTTTAGAGAATCCCGCTTCTGTGTCATATGACTTATAGCTCGACAGTCCATCGGGTTGGTTTTTCTTTCAGTTTTGTGTCTTCTTTGATAATTATAGTGGCCCATGAGCGCGAGATGTACCTGTGGGGGCGACGGTCCCCTGGACATTGTCCTTTTTGGCAGTGGCCATCATATTTTAATTTATCTAATTCAGAAGGGAATAACTTGCATCAGTATCTCAGTTTCAATTCAACCATGGGTTTTATTCACACTCCATGTTCTGAGAAGTATTTATCATCTGAAAAGAGGAAAAAAGGGTCTATCTCAGCTCAAGAACAAGCAATACTCAATCTTCATAAAGAGTGAGTAATCAAGGTGTTGATTCGCTTCTGCAGACACCTATGAGAGTGAATCTTCTTTGTGAAGAGGGGGTAGAAAATAATATCGTCCAAAAACTTAATTTTTCTCCAATAATTCAATCAAGATCTCTTTCTATATGATATATCTGAAAGATCTCTTTCGAAAAACCAAAATGGAACCAAAGGAACTCTTGCTACACACCTCTTGTTTCTTTTAGAGTTAGAGGAAGAAAAGTGAAACTTATGACTAGAACTAGATTCCTTATACTTGACCATTTCTATTGGAGTTTTTGAGATTGGTGTGCTTTCCCATTCGATTAGAATAGGTATGGATGAAATAGAAAAGCAAGTGGATTAAAGATTTCATTGAATTTAGTGAAGTCCTATGAAGGGAACTATGTTGAAGGAGTGAAGTCAAACAACAATGAAAAAGCTGAAGAAGAGGCTTGTGCAAAACTCTACCTCACGCGAAGCAACAAAATTGAACATTAATGACAAAATGCAGAAGATGAAAAGCAAACCCTAGACGCCTAACAATTTTCATGACTTAACATGTCAGGATTTACTAAATTTGAATTTACATTATTTAGTAAATCATTCTAAAGTTAAATCCTATTTGTTGCTAAACATGCCTTAATTCTATTTGATAAATATCTAAGGCATATTGTGGGAAATACTTTGGCCAACAAATATAGCAGTAGATTGCTAGAACTATTTTCGAATGACTTGCATCGATTTTGGAATTGTATGAGAGTGGTATAAAATCCACGTAGTAACAATCATCTTAACTAAGCCCTTTAAAATTTTTATAAAATCTTGATTAAATACTATTTATCTTTTATGAATTTCTTAACTTATTAGCACAAATTTTTGTTCTTTTAATTTTATAAAATTAAAGAGCAAAATGCAGAATTTCTCCATATTGTAAGAGTATGTGTGCATGTGTATACTTTGCATAAGTGTATGAACTTTATGTGAATCTAGGATAAAAATGATTTTAGAGAGTAATATAAAATTAAGTTCATCTTGCATGAGTGATTTTGCTTGTGTGCATGTGTATATAAATCGTTTGTGTTTGCTTGGGTGTGAATTATATTATATAATATTTTATTTATCGTATATACTCGAAGGTACCTAAAAAATAGTTGTAGTTATTTTTTATGCTTCATAGATAAAAAAAACTCATTAAAATTATTTATGCTCGATGTTTAAATAAATCATTTTCTTGTAGTGCATATGTATGTTTTGCTTGAGTATGTGAACTATCTGTGCATTTAGGATAAGAATTATTATAAAAGATTAGTATGTAATTTACTCTATCTTATTTTATGTAGTACAAATAAACTATTTGATAAAAGATCATTATGACAAAGTCTTTTAGAATATTTGTAAAATTTTGAATAATTACTATTAATCTTTTATGAATTTAATTACTTAGTAAGACAAAATTTTATTTTTAATTCTCATAGCATTAAGAGTGAAATATAAAATTAATTATATTATATATTAGTGTGTTTTTTTGTATGCATGTATATGCTTTGTTTGAATATGTTAATTTTACGTGCATTTATGATAATAATAATTCTAGGAAGTAATATAAAATTAGGCAAAAACTATTATCGTAATTAAGCCTTTAGAATATTTATAAAATCTTGAATAAATACTATTAGTTTTTTATGAAATTCATTACTTAGTAGCACAAATTTTTTATTATTTAAGTTCTTATAAAATTCAAGAGCAAAGTATAAAATTATTTTATTTTGTATGAGTTTGTATGCTTGTGAATAATGCGTTAATATGTTTTGTATGCTTTGCATGAGTGTGTAAATTTTATGTATAATTATAATAAGAGTAATTGTAGGAGAGTAGTATAAAATCAATGTGATAAAATATTATAATAAGATAACCCTTTGGAATATTCATAAAAGTTAAATAGAAACTATTATTAATTTTTTATGAAATCCATTACTTAGATGAATTGAATTTTTTAAAATTGTCATAAAATTAAAGAGCAAAATATAAAATTTTTCAATTTTGTGTTAGTGTGTGTGGTTTTATGCATGTGTATGTTTTGCATGAGTGTTTGAACTTTATGTGCATTTAGGATAAAAACAATTCTAGAAGGGTATTATAAATCAACTCCATCTTGCATGAGTGGATGTGCTTTTATGTGTGTGTACATTTATATGTAAATTGTATGTTCTTGCTTGAGTTTAAATAATATTATATATATATTTATTTATTGAAAAAATTATCATTCAAAGATATCATTAAAAAATATTTGAAGTTATTTTCTTAGCTTCATAAATATAAACCCATCAAAATTATTTATGTTTGGTGTTTAAATAATTAATTCTCTTAGGTTATGTGCATTTGTATGCTCTACACGAGTTTGTGAACTTTATGTGCATGTAGAAAAAGTAATTGTACTATTATAAAATCACGTGATAAAAGATTACCTTGACATAACCCTCGTCCTATTCATAAAACTAGAATAAATAGTATTAATATTTTATGAAATATATTACTTCGTAAGATAAATTTTTATTTTTAATTTGTCATATAATTTAAGAATAAAATATTAAAATTTTCTATTTTGCATGAGTGTTTGTGCTTGTTTGTATTTGTATATTTTGCATGACTGTGTGAACTTTATATGTACTTTGGATAAGAAAAATTAAATGAGAGTGGTATAAATTAATATTAGTTTGAATAAAAATTGTTGTGCATATATATGTGAATTGTATTTACTATTTTTTTTTGTTAATTGCATTTTGTAATTTTTTATTAATCCCTTAAGAGTGCATGTGCTTTTATGTGTGTGTGTGTACATTTATATGTAAATTGTATGTACTTGCTTGAGTTTAAATAAATTATATATTTTTTTATTTATTAAAAAAATTATCATTCAAAGATATCATTAAAAAATTCTTAGCTTCATAAATATAAACCCGTGTTTAAATAATTAATTTTCTTAGGTTATGTGCATTTGTATGCTTTACATGAGTTTGTGAACTTTATGTGCATTTAAAAAAAGTAATTGTACTATTAAAAAATCCATGTGATAAAAGATTACCTTGACATAACCCTCTGTCCTATTCATAAAACTATAATAAACAGTATTAATATTTTATGAAATATATTACTTCATAAGATAAATTTTTATTTTTAATTTGTCATATAATTTAAGAATAAAATATTAAAATTTTCTATTTTGTATGAGTAACTGTGTGAACTTCATATGTACTTTGGATAAGAATAATTAAATGAGAGTAGTATAAATTAATTTTAGTTTTAACAAAAATTGTTGTGCATATATATGTGAATTGTATTTGCTATTTTTTTTGTTAATTACATTTTATAATTTTTTATTAATCCCTTAAGATACACTCATTGAATATTTGAATACTGATATCGACACTACTATGAACACTGTAATGATATTGTGACTGTCACTAATATTATTTACTATCATTAACACTATTTAACATTATTGATCATGATATTAATGTTATGACTAGCATTAATATTATTAATTGTTATCAATATTGTGACTGATATTATAATAGATTGAGATGTGATGAGGTATAGAATGATAAATTGATACAAATAATCAATATAGACATTGATGTATATATTTCCTTAGATGATTTATAGAATATTGTTCTCTTTTATCTTGCATTGATTTCAATTGTAAGATTTTAGTTTCTTTTTATGCTATGTGCTCATTACGTGGTTTTATATATTTTCAGGAAATGATAAGGATCCTATGATATGAGATTCCGGATATGACAAAAACGTAATCATATTTTTTTCCGATATTCATTAGTAAGCTCTAGTTAAATTGTTAAAATTGAAGAAAAATGTAATTATTCAAATATAGATACTATAGTGTGACAATAATAGTGCTAATTAAGTATGATTAACACACCAATTAAGCTTGATTAAATGATAAATCAATTTTGATAGGTGTTTTTGATATATTTGTGCATGTGTGTTTGAAGTGTGCGTGCTTGTTTAAATGTGTAAACTCTTTATTTGTGTGCTTGTTTAAATGTGTAAACTCTTTATTTGTGTGTTGTTTGATTGCATGTGTTTAAACTTTTTGTATGTGAGAACTATGTGAAATCTTATACATGGCTAGTGGGCACGAGTTTGTTCACATGAGTGCTTTGGTGGTATGTGCATGTATAGATGTGCATGCAAATTTGGCGTTCGTGCATTCTTATTTGTGTTTCAACTTTATTTATGCATGTGAATGGATAGCACATTCGTTTATGAATCGTGTGGTATGTGTTGACCCGAAAAACATTTAGATGCTGAGTTATTGTGTGAGTGTTTTTCTTATGTTTCTTATGTGTATTGACTAAAAATGCATTATTGTAATGAATAATCAGTAAAATTCTCATTGATTGAGTCAAATAAGTATAAGTAATAAACTAATTGTGCATGGTTAATGAAAATCTCCTTTTAATTGGGTGTCATTAACATATGAGTGTGTTCGTGTGCATATGTGCACTTTCAATTTGTGTCGATATATGTTTGAATTGAGTGGGTGTGTGAATGTCATACATGTTTGTTTGTGTTTGAATTGCATGCTTGTGCATATGCTATATGTTTAGATACATATGTGAGTTCATCGCCATGCCAACCCCTCTTCATTGCCAAAGCATGCTATCCTAGGGCAAAAATGGAAGAATTTATAACGTACAATGTTAATATTACACATGATTAGAGATAATTTAGTGTTTACAATGTGGATGTATGTACGTGTGATCTATAAATGCTTGTGAATATTTGTGAACTATGCTTGGTTATTTAAGTGTGTTGTATGTATGTATGTTTGAACACTTGTATGTGCAATCTATATGAACTCTATCTTGGCGTGTAGGTTTTTGTATGGCTGCTAGCAACTGTAAGTGCATGCCTATATGTGCTTGTGAGTGGTGTGTGCATGTGTGAACTGTTTGCATGAGGGTAACTATCTTGAATGCTTATTTTGTATGTTTATGCATATTATAAGTAAATATTTTATATGTATTAATTGTGTATTTGTGTGTGAACGATGTGTGCTCATGCTTGTGTGTTTTAATGTAAAAATAATAAGTATAAATTGACACATTATTATTTAAGTATGATTTACTAAATGATTGAGCTTGATTAATGGATGAATCCAATTTGTAAGGTGTAATTGACGTATGAATATATGGTGTGTCTATATGGAATGTGCATTTATTTTTGAATTGTGTGCTTATTAAAAGTGTGGGAATTGCTTGAACTATTTATGTATGTGCGGTATATGTACGTGTGTGTTTTGAGTGATGAAGGTTAGCGTGTGTATTGGTTGCATATGTTTTTAAATATTTATATATTCTTATGATGTGAACTCTCGCTTTATGCATGCGGGTTTGTGCTTGGTTAGTGTGACACCCCAAAATCTAAAGTGAATGAATTTCAATTTTTTTCAAATTCATTAGCAATCAATATTCATTAATTTACAATCTTTGTAATAACATGTGTGAGTTGTCTTAACTTTCTGTGTGTATAGTCTACTCTTGTGCATGTTTGTGTGATTTATTCCCTTGTGTATATTTTCTCTGAATTTGGATGTTTAAATAGTTATATGTGTGAACTCTATTTATGCTTGTGACTGTGTTTAGATATATATATATATATATATATATATATATATATATATATATATGTGAGTGCATTGCCACACCAACCCCTCTTCATTGCCAAAACGTGCTTCCCTAGGGTAAAAATGGAAGAATTTATAATGTACAATGTTAGTATTATACATGATTAGAGATATTTTAGTGTTTACAATGTGCATGTATGTACGTGTGATATTTAAATGCATGTGAATATGTATGAACTATGCATGGTTATTTAAGTGTGTTGGATTTATGTCTGTTTGAACACTTGTATGTGCAATCTATATGAACTCTATCTTGGCGTGTAGATTTTTGTATGGCTACTAACAAGTGTGAGTGCATGCCTATGGGTGTTTGTGAGTGGTGTGCACATGTGTGAACTGTTTGAATGAGGGTAACTCTCTTGAATGCTTATTTTGTATGTTTATGTATATTATAAATAAATGTTTTATATGTATTAATTGTGTATTTGTGTGTGAATGATTTGTGCTCATGCTTGTGATGTATTAATCCAAAAATAATTAGTATAAATTGACATTGTTATTTAAGTATGATTTATAAAATGATTGAGCTTGATGAATGGATGAATTCGATTTGTTAGGTATAATTGACGTATGAAAGTATGGCGTGTCTATGCGGAATGTGCATGTGTTTTTGAATTGTGTGTGCTTATTAAAGGTGTGGGGATTGCTTGAACTATTTATTTATGTGCGATATATGTACGTGTGTGTTTTGAGTGATGAAGGTCAGCATGTGTATTGGTTGCATATGTTTTTAAATATTTATATATTCTTATTATATGAACTCTCGCTTTATGCATGCAGGTTTGTGCTTGGTTAGTGTGAAACCCCAAAATCTAAAGTGAATGAATTTCAATTTTTTTTTCTAATTCATAAGCAACAAATATTAATTCATTTACAATTTTTGTAATAACATGTGTGAGTTGTCTGAACTTTCTGTGTGTATGGTGTACTCATATGAGTGAACTATGTGAACTCTTTTTATGCATGTGGGTTAATGTTCGGTTGGTAAGCATAAGGGTAATCACATGGGTGCTTTCGTTTGGTGGGTGTGTGAATGCCATACACATTTGTTTGTGTTTGAATTGCATGCTTGTGCATATGTTGTGTTTAGATATTTATGTGAGTCCATCGCCATGCCAACCCCTCTTCACTGCCAAAGTGTTTTACCCTAGGGTAAAAATGGGAGAATTTGTAACGTACAATGTTAGTATTATACATGATTAAAGATATTTTAGTATTTATAATGTGCATGTATATACGTGTGATATTTAAATGCATATGAATATGTGTGAATTATGCACGATTATTTAAGTGTGTTGTATGTATATCTGTTTGAACCCTTGTATGTGCGATTTATATGAACTCTATTTAGTTAAAAGAGAATATTAGAATTATCGAAATAAGTTAAAGAAATCAACTCAGCTCCCATGCATTACCTTCTTTCCAAATATGAGAAATGAAATAATCAACATGAGAAAGCATACTTTTAATATCCCTAAGCAAATAAAAAATATCTGCATTACCAAATTTTGGACAGTTAAGAAAATTAATAACTAATAAAGCATCTACTTCAATCCAAAGCCTTGAAAAACTTCTAGATAAGGCAATTTTTAAAAGCATGATAGAGAGCCTTTAATTCAGCATACAGGACAGAACCAAAAGAAAGCGGGTAAGAAAAATAAATAAGCAAACTACCATCCTTGTCTCTTAAGATACCACCACAACCACACTTACCATTTGCCACCAAACCATCAGTATTAATTTTAATAAAACAATCCATCGACTTTCTCCAATAGACCAATTTAAGAAAATTAACAGTCTCATTGTCAAAAATCTTAGAACAAAGCTTCTTAGCCATAGCCTTACAGCCACAAAACTGACTAATCTTAAAAAAATCAGCATTAAAGAGATTAATAATTTTATCTTTGGCTCTAGCAATAACTCTCTTATGGTTCATATGAATGTTCCTATACTTGGCATCATTCACATCCATCCAAATAAAACAAATGAGAAACACTGCCATAACAACTTTAATGTGTATGAAATAAAGCTGAAAGAAAATGATTAAACGAGAGATGACCCGAAAATAATAATATTAAAAAACTCATCATACCAACGCCAAATTTTAGCAGCAATAGCACCATTAATAAAAAAGATGATCAATACTTTCAATATGAGAACAATACAAACATTTAGACTATAAATAAAACCCTTTTTCATCAAATCAGAATCCATAGAAATGTACTTCCTAATAATTATCCAAATCATAACAGAATAGAAAGTTGGAATATTTTTACTCCAAATTCTCCCAAAAATAAGAGTCATATCTTTTTTCTCCCTAATGTAATGCCAACCATTTTTAAAGATAAAAGAATCATTATATGAAAGCTTGGACATAATATGATCCTCAATACCAGCATAAGTCAACACCTTAATTTTATTATCAATTTCAGCCGGCACCAGATCCATAATGGCATCCATAACCTAATTATTATTATTAACAAAATTCTTAACTTTGACAGAAGAAAAAGAAGTAGAAACAAGAACGTCAATAGAATCATTACTATGCCATCTATCTTGCCAAAAGAAAGAATTTCCGGAGTTTAAACCCCAAATAATGAGAGGTTCCACAATATGCCTAATATCACACATTCTTTTCCAAATAGCCGAATCACCAAGTTTATAAAAACAACATAAAGGATGCTTACCTTTGCAATATTTGAACGACATAAATTTAGCCCACAAACTTTGATTCTTTCAGAAGTTCCACTACATCTTAAAAGAAGCTGTGATAGAGTCAGAAATAGTCTTACAGCCTAATCCTCCCTCATTCAACAGGCCACAAAGCTTTTGCCAAGAAGACCAATGAATTCTATGAGAATTGGAACGAGAACCCCAAAAAAACTTATTGAGAATCCTTTCCAATCTATGAATAGTAGCAACATTAGGTTGAATAACTTGAAATAAGTGAAAAGCCATAAACTTTAAAGTACTCTTCTAATAGTAAGCCTACCACCATAAGAAAGAAAATTAAATTCCCAAGAAGAAATATAACTCTTTATCTTTTTAAGAATCTCATCAAAGAAATGCGATTTTTTATGACCTTTGAAAATAGGAGCACCCAAATATTTGAAAGGCAACTTCTGATGCAAGAAGTTAGTATACGCACCAATCCTATTAATATTAGATCTAGAAATACCTTTAGAAGTATAAAAAGAACACTTACTAGCATTAAACTGTAGACTACTCTCCAAAGAAATTAAACCAAGAAGATCCTTGATTTTATTAATATGATTAAAGCTACCATTAACAAAAATAATAAAATTATCCGCAAAACAAAGATGCGAATTGGGTAAACCACCCTTAGTTCTAAAATACATATTGGAATAAGTTTCAAAAAGAATATTTACACATCTAGAGAAATATTTCATAGAAATTATAAAAAGAGAAGGTGACAAAAGATCACCTTGCCTAGCACCATAAGAAGAATGAAAAAAACCATTGGAAGCTCCATTGAATAAGATTGAAAATCAAATATTTTCAATCGAATTCTTAATATTACCAATAAAAGAATGAAAAAAAACCAAATAAAGAAAGAATACAATATAAAAACTCCCATGAAAAGTTATCATAGGCTTTAGAGATGTCAAGTTTAAAAAGTAAATTACCTCTAGTTTTAATATCCAAATCTTGAACCAACTGTTGGGTCAACAAAATGTTATCATAATTAAGTCTTCCTTTCACAAAACCAGATTGATTAGACGAAATAATTTTAGGTAAAATAGTACCTTACCTCAAAGTAATAATCTTAGAAGTAAGCTTATTAAAAAAGAACAAAGACTAATAGGCCTAAAATCAGCTAGCCCAAGTGTCTGGATTCTCCTTTTTAGGAATTAAAACAATAACAGTAGAAGTAATGAATTTAGGCATCTTATTACCATCAAAGAAATCAACTACAGCTGCAATAAAATTTGATTTAATAATATGCCAATATTTTTGAAAAAATAAAGAAGTAAAACCATTAGGCCCAGTCGTCGAATTAGAATTTATTGACATAACTACTGAAAAAAATTCATTCTCAGATGGACTTAAAGTAAGAGCGGAATTATCTTCAAAGGTAATGACCTTACTAATAACTTGAGAATTAATAAGAAGAATCACTCCCTTATTATTGCAAAGAATGTTAGAAAAATACCTAGTAACCGAATCAGGTAAAAGAGTCTCATCAATCCAGTAACCTTGATCATCTTTCACCTTGCTAATGAAATTAAGGCTTTTCTTCTTATAATCAAGGCATGGAAATATTTGGTATTTCTATCACCCTCATTTAAGTGTTTAGCCACAGCTTTTTGTTTCCAAAAAGTCTCCTCAATATCCTGAAGCTTAACCAATTCATCTTTAGCTGAATTCAAATAATTAATAAGACTAGGATCAGAAACCACCAGGTTTTCAAGAGAGCAAACCTTTTCCTCCATCTCTTTAATATTAGCAAAAATATTCTTAAAATGGTGTTTATTCTACCAATTTAAACATTATTTCAATCTTTTCAACTTAAGCCAAAGTGTAACATACCACATACAGAATTATCAGGAGAAATACAAGCATTCCAATTAGAAGAAATTACTTTAAAAAAATCAGAATGTTGCAGCCACATTTTGAAACCTGATACTCGGACAAGCATTGGAATTTCCTTTATCCACCTTGATAGAAATCAGTAAATGACAATGATCTGAGAGAGAATTGCTTAAACGCTCAATAAAAGTTAAAGGCCACAAAGAAATCCAATGATGATTAAAAAGAACCCTATCTTGTCATTGCCATAACCGATTGTTGCTCCAAGTAAACTTAGAGCCAACAAAACCCAAATCCACCAAATTGCAATAAAAAATCATATTAGAAAAATCTTCCATAGAAAACATGTTAGGAACACAACCCCCTTTTCTTTCATTAGAATTAAGAATGATATTAAAATCACCCCCAACAAACTACGGTTCATTGACAGAGGAAGAAAAAGCAACAAGATTAACAAAAATAATAAAATCATCCGCAAAACAAAGATGCGAATTGGGTAAACCACCCTTAGTTCTAAAATACATATTGGAATAACTTTCAAAAAGAATATTTAAACATCTAGAGAAATATTCCATAGCAATTATAAAAAGAGAATGTGACAAAGGATCGATCACCTTGCTTAACACCATGAGAAGAATGAAAAAAATCATTGGAAGCTCCATTGAATAAGATTGAAAATCAAATATTTTCAATCGAATTCTTAATAATACTAATAAAAGAATCAGAAAAACCAAATAAAGAAAGAATACAATATAAAAACTCCCATGTCAAGTTATCATAGGCTTTAGAAATGTCTGGTTTAAAAAGCAAATTACCTCTAGTTTTAACATCCAAATTTTGAACCAACCGTTGGATCAACAAAATGTTATCAGAAATAAGTCTCCCTTTCACAAAACCGGATTGATTAGGAAAAATAATTTTAGATAAAATAGTACCTAACCTCAAAGCTATAATCTTAAAAGTAAGCTTATTAAAAAAAAACAAAGACTAATAGGCCTAAAATCAGCCCAAGTGTCCGGATTCTCCTTTTTAGGAATTAAAACAATAACAGTAAAAGTAAAGAATTTATGCATCTTATTACCATCAAAAAAATCAACCACAGCTGCAATAAAATCCGATTTAATAATATGCCAACATTTTTGAAAAAATAAAGAAGTAAAACCATTAGGCCTAGTCGTCGAATTAGAATTCATAGACATAATCGTTAAAAAAATTTCATTCTCAGACGGACTTAAAGTAAGAGCAAAATTATCTTCAAAGGTAATGACCTTACTAATAATTAACTTGAGAATTAACAAGAAGAATCACTCCCTTATTATTGCAAAGAATGTTAGAAAAATACTTAGTAACTGAATCAGGAATAAGAGTCTCATCAATCCAGTTACCTTGATCATCTTTCATCTTGCTAATGAAATTAAGGCTTTTCTTCTTACAAACCAAGACATGAAAATATTTGGTGTTTCTATCACCCTCATTTAAGTGTTTAGCCGCAACCTTTTGTTTCCAAAAAGTCTCCTCCATTTCATGAAGCTTAACCAATTCATCTTTAGCTGAATTCAAATCATTAATAAGACTAGGATCAGAAACCACCAAGTTTTCAAGAGAGCAAACATTTTCCTCCATCTCTTTGATATTGGCAAAAATATTCTTAAAATGGTGTTTATTCCACCAATTTAAACATTGTTTCAATCTTTTCAACTTAAGCCAAAGTCTAATCATACCACATACCGAATTATCAGGAAAAATACAGGCATTCCAATTAGAAGAAATTACTTTAAAAAAATCATAATGTTGCAGCCACATATTTTGAAATCTGAAACTCGGACAAGCATTGGAATTTTCTTTATCCACCTTGATAGAAATCAGTAAATGACAATGATCTGAGAGAGAATTGCTTAAACGCTCAATAAAAGTTAAAAGGCCCCAAAGAAATCCAATGATGATTAAAAAGAACCCTATCTAGTCATTGCCATAACAGATTGTTGCTCCAAGTAAACTTAGAGCCAACAAAACCCAAATCCACCAAATTGCAATAAAAAATCATATTAGAAAAATCTTCCATAGAAAACATGTTAGGAGCACAGCCCCCTTTTCTTTCATTAGAATTAAGAATGATATTAAAATCACCCCCAACAAACTACGGTTCATTGACAGAGGAAGAAAAAGCAACAAGATTATTCCAAAGAAATCTTCTCTCATACAACATAAACAAGAGAACATTTAACAACAAAATTAAAATAAGAAATAGAAATATTAGAGCAAAATCATCAATAATAGTTAACAAAACCTTGTGGACCAAAACAACCAAATCTTGTTAGTCTTACCAAATATTTGCCAACAAACTTAATCCTAGAAACATTAATCATAGGTTCCAAAATAACCAAGAAATCAATGCAATGAACACGCACTAAGTTTCGAATCCTATTTTTACTAGAGGGGGATCCATTCCCTCTAATATTCCAAATCAGAAAATTTATCATTAATTATGAAACGAAAATAATTTAGTTAAAGAATTAGAAAATTTCATAACTGCCACAAATTTGTTCTTATTTTCCTTATTCTTAAATCTAGTATTATAAACATAATTGATAGGCTCACCCTTCTCTACATTACTTTTATGAGAAGTATCGATAATAACCAAAGAATTATTAATGAAATGCTCACCCATGTCTTAATCAGAAGTAAATTCCCCTCCCTCTAATCCCTTGATTTTGGTACCTTTCTTTCAAAGCAGGATTAAGAATAAAGCAGTTCTTAATATCATGCCCATGAATTTTACAATGATTACAAAAAACAGGAAAGTTTTCTATCTCATTCTTTTGAGAATAACCATTATTTTTAGATCCCAATCAAATATCTTTGGGAAAATCTTTCATAATATCCAATTCTACCAAGATTCTCGCCCCGAAGGCCTAGATTTATTGGCAGTAGCTTGATCAACTTGAAGAGGCCTACCAAAGATAGACCCGATAGCTAACAAAATAGAAGAATTAAAGAAATGCATATGAAGGTTAGGTAAAGAAATCCACACAGGACAAATAGGAGATTTCGAATTTATATCAAAACCTGGCGACCACTTAAGAAATCTCATATGACAGTTTCTCACGTAATAAGATCTCCTTAAAAAAATTCTTGAATAATCAAGATCATTAGATAGATTAATAAAGGCATGATGAGGATCTAGAAGACTAATAGTAAACGACCCTGAAAGCTTTAAGCTATGAAATAAAGACCTAATTTCTTCCATAAATGATCTTTTAAAAGAAAACTTACCAACCAAAGCATACTTAAATAGTTCAACAAGCTTTATAATATCCTCATCAGAAACTAGAATAGCAGGTAAGCCATTAAAAGAAGTCGTAATGTTAATCGATGGACTCACGCTACCAGAAGAGCCAGATAGGAGCCTCTTTGAACGATTTTGGAAAAGATTTCCTAACTCGATCATTAGGGGTTAGGATCACTACTTACATATTTCTTAAGCATACCACCTTCATCCACTCCAGAATGAACCATTCTCGTTATCCATCTCATTCGACAATCCTTGAACTGAATTCTCAAAGATCCGAGAAGGATCCTTAAAACGATCCAAATCCATCAAACCCTAGATGGGTTTGATCATGGTAGAAACCCACCAGAAAGACAAACAAAGATGAAAAGAACAAGCAGTAAGCAAATATTAACAAGCAATCTAAAGATCACGACAGATCTTCCACAAAAACGAGCACCATAATCATCGGAACCAAAATCGCCTTCAAATCGCTAGAGAGAGAGAGAGAGAGAGAGAGAGAGAGAGAGAGAGAGAGAGAGAGAGAGAGAGAGAGAGAGAGATATGTCCTTCCTTTATGTTGTTGCTAGCACTTTCCCGGTCATACCATAATTCCTTATTATCTCAAATTCCCTCTTTTCTTTTATCATCAAACCATCACCCATCAATACAACACCAACATTATTTGATTCCAAATTCAATAGGTGTGATAGGATTAAGTAAATTCCAATTCCTCCGAGCCAGGAATTGTTGGATTGCTACGCATCTTTATCACAAGCCATATCATAAGATAACCTATCTATGTAAACAATATCAGCAAGGGCTTGGGCCTTTGATCCAAGGATCCCAAAAGAATATCCAAACTCTTTTGAGGGCTTGGTTATCATTGCAATCTCATTATTGGGATTCTTGAGCTTCTTGTCTTAAAAGAAACTGACATCAGCAGGAAATAGACACCAAAAACACACAAAGATAGTGATTTATGATTGAATTTGTTGCATAGTCATTTTGTTATGGAATAAAGAAATTGGTATTTTTGATCTAAATCCAATTGGTTTGATTCCTTGTTTTGAATCATATGATGTTTATTGATTCTATTTCACCATTGTTTAGGTTCTAATGGAGACCTTTTTTTGAGATAAATCGTATTAATAATGACAATTTCACCATTTTCCCATTTGTTCATTACATATGTATGAATTTTCTCATGTGAATAAAATATTCCATGTATTATATAATAGTCTTTGATTTCCAATAGTCACAATACAAGCTTCTCTTCCACTCTATGTTCCCGCTGAACTTCTGAAGTCTTGTTTCTTTAGTAGACCAATTCGTTAACATACCACCAAGCCATTTTTTATTAACATAATGGCATCGAGCCCTTATTGCTGCTAATGCTACTAAATCTGCTACTTTTTTTTTGGTTCCCAACCATGGGTCGAGTGAAATCCAATCATAGCTTATCCATATGGTTGAAAACAATTGTGATCTCTTTCCATACTTCACAAAAATCAGCTAGCTCAGGGCTCCATTTTCTAGCTTCACGAAGAATATCATTACCTTCACGATCAAGATCATGTCCCTCATTACGAGCTTGTACACATGCTTCTAAAGCCCGATTAGCTACTGCACCGAGTGCATTTCCCCACGGGTTCCATAAATTCCCTCCATTGAACTGCAGTACGGAATCATCCCCAAATATTTTGATTAGGGCAAGCAACAAATAGCATTTCCTATTTTTCCCCAGACTGGACCTATTTTGATTATAAATTATCCATCGCTATGTTGTTCCCAAGGACTAGCAAAATTAAAATAGAGAAATTCTTGGGCCATCTCAATGGGTTCAGAAACTACACGTTTCTGTTGATCATCATAACGGATTTGAACACAAATGAAGTTCTGACCATCTTTTAAAGAAAAAAAGAATGAATTGATCTTGTAGGATTCCTAAGAAATTCTTCGATTTCTTTTGGAAGCTAATGTTTATTCATCTATTTTTTTATCTTCATTTCTAACATTAGCTATTTCATGCATAATTTTTAAATTGATTTACCTGATTTATCACATGTGTTGTAAGACCTAATCTCACATATTTCTTCAAAAACATATCTGCTTGTGCTTTTGCCGAAGATTGTAGCTTTCTTTATTTGCAGGTCAGCAAGCTACGCATGCTAGTTTATGTGTATATCTCTCTAAATCCACTAGTGATATTTGAAAATTATTTAGTCATTTTACTTCAATAATTAGACCCTCATTAAGGGGTTACCTGTGCTCTTTAGGTATACAAGAAAGTCCTTCAGACGCCTACAAAGTCCGTATATGCTCTCAGTTGTCGACTTGAAATAAGTAAATAAGTAATAATTTTTAATCGCAGAAAATGAACTGGTTAACCCTAAACTGCCAAGTTGTTCTTTCAATTTAAAGCAGAATTCTTTATGACAATTGTTGTTTTCGCTGTAAGTATTACACATGTCATTGCAATTGTTGCCTTTGCAGTGAACATTTTTTAATATTCAAGCATTTTTTATGTTTTATAACAATGACTATTCCACCGAGCTATTAATTATACTTCAAGTATTTTTTTATCTTTAGGTATACCATTTTTTTTTTAATCAAACAACTAGAAATCTTGATATGATATGTTGTACTTTGCGTATGAAGAATCACCCGAAAAAAGTTACTTAAACTTGCTGCATTGTTGAGTTTGGTGTTTCCTTCAGCTCAGCCTGTTGATTCAACTTCTTGTGAATGTATCTTTCCTCTATAGAATTTGACAGTAGACCGCAAAGGGTATACATGAAGCAAGTGTAGTGCCAAACACAAGTGGTTTGGTTAAAAAATGTCACATAACTTCGGTCTTAAGTTTGTAGTGCTTTATGTTAGCTCTTGTTGGCAAGCAAATCAAATTGATTTGTACTTATAATTTTCTGAAAAGAGAAGTGCATATATTTAAATTTGGCTAAAATGTATGATTTATTTTTGATAGCATATCAGGTGTTTATATAAATAAGATATTAATACTTATTGCAAGCTATATGCAGGAATGGAATGTAATGAGAATAGAAGTGAGTTAGTCGATATTGCAAATATTAAAAAGGCTATACTTGTGGCAATATGTCTTATAAATGAGTATTATGAAACATATATTTGCAAGACACCATGCATGATATCGTCGTATAGAGGTGACAAATGGATTGGAGAGCTACTACAAGGTCATCCAACGAGGTTTCATAATATGTTTCATATGTCTCAAGCAATTTTTTTAGATCTATTGAATGAATTGGAATGTGTTCATGGCGACATGGATCATCAAGGAGAACAAGTAGAGAAATACTTGCGATGCCTTTATATATTTTATCGCATAATGAATCAATAAGGTCAATATGTGAGTGGTTTCAACACTCAATTGAGATAGTAAGTAGGTATTTCTCTATTGGATTGGAGGCTTTGGTAAAATTATCATGTTCTGTGATTAAGCCTATAGATTCGGAATTTTGTGATATCTCAAAGAATATTTTGTATGATAATCGATATATGTCATATTTCAAGGTAATTTTTTTATTATCACATTATATGATTTGTTTAAATGTATATAATATCTAATCATCGCTTCTTAAATAGGACTGTATTTGAGCTATCGATGGAACACAAGGGGATGCTCGTGTTTCGAATGCTGAGAAAGCAGCTTTTATAGGAAGATGTTGGTCAACGACGCAAAATGTTATGGTTGTTTGTGGCTTCAACATGTGCTTTACTTTTATCATGGCAGGATGGAAAGGAAGTGCACATGAAAGTTGTATTTTTAAATTTGTTACTCGTAATCGACGCAATAACTTTCCCATGCCACCTCCAGGTATGTTCTATATAGTTGTAATGGTAGTATTAGTAAAACATATACTAAATTACATATAGCCTATAACAGGAAAATATTATGTTGTTGATGCTGGTTATCCAATGCAACGGAGATTTTTAAAGCTATTTCCAAATACCAAATATCATATACCTGATTTTGAAAGAGGAAGCCAATTAGTACGGGTAAGGAAAGAAACTTTTAACAAACGACACTATTCAATAAGAGGCGTAATTGAAAGATCATTTGGTGTTTGGAAGAAAAGTGGGTCATACTATGAGATATGCCTGCATATTCATTCAAAAAACAAATAAAAATAGTTATTGTAACAATGACATTGCATAATTACATACGTTGACATCCCACTCAAGAACACCTAGAATTCAAAATATGTGATACAGACGTAAAATATATACCAGAAGAGGCATATGAGTATAGAATTGGGAAATCATTAGTAGAAAGTGAAGAGAATGGTTTTAGTCAGGAGGCACGAGATGGTGAAGGTGCGGAGGAGATGATCAATTTACGAGAGAAAATCACAGATGCATTGAGGGATGAGATGAATTAGGAAGTTTCTTTTGTTTGGCAGTATGTTAAGTTTTATTTGATTAAGTTTATGAATCTTTTGCTGATTTTTTGTTTCACTTTAAAAGCATAATAAAAACATTTTTCTAAAAGTATAATACAAACCTTTTCAAATAGATAAGTTTAATTTGAGAATTGCGGAGAAGTATAAATATCTGAATCAAAGCAGTTGTTTTCTTTGCAATTGGCATGCCATTTATTGAATTAACACTATATATTTTTGCCTCATATATAATAGCACTTGTTGCAATTTATACAAGTTTCTTAATGTAGCAAATATTTACAAAATAACATTGGTATCAGTTTGCCTCATGTTAGATGAGTTGTGTATTATACTTATGGTTTTATATTAGTGTTTTTGTTGTTAGCATGTACAATGTGTTATTCTTTATGAACTGATGTGTATATGAATTATCAATATAAACCTGCATCCGATATTTTTAGATTTTCTCTATTTTTTAATATTGTCCACTAGAAGTACAAGTAGGGGAGTTGGAATGTAAGTGGCATTATATGAGAAATAGTTGTATTGAGATGGCAAAGGTATTTTTTTGTACATGGTGCAAATTCTGAGTTTAATTTTTGGTTTGTATGTTTCTATTTCGTACACCAGGACGTGATTGATATTGTATAGCTCTCTGAAGCCTTTGAATTATTCTCATATGTGCTTAATCTTTGTTTATGAGAAAGTGCAGGCAAGGGATATGTCAAATATGAAGGCAAAAGATCTTCAAGTTAATCTTAAGTCTATAGCAGCACAATTGTAGAATGAGAAGCTATCAGCAGTAGATATGTGCACAATTTGGTAGCCGGTTCATTGGGTAAAAGGCAAATTTCGATGCATTTGACCGGCTTTATATTCGTGATTGTTATTATGCGTCTCCTTTTAGAATATGATCATCAATGAAAAGTACGTTGAAGTTGTTGAAGATCAAAGTCCGTTTCCTTAAAATAAGTAGAGGGAGAAGTCCAATTTTGTTGTTTGTTTTATAAGATACTTAATAGTTGATCTCAACATTTCTCAGCTGAGGATTCGAACTGGCAGCCATAAGTTATAAATCTTATGCTAAAATCTGTATTATGTTTTTGCAATTACTGACCAATTGTACTTGTCTCTCATGCTTCTAAAGAGTACAATTTGAATGACTATCATAACAGTAATGAATGGGATTAAAATGCAATTCTTTAAACATTATTTGGTTGTATGGTTTTGAGTGTTCTATTATCAAATAATACGTTGATGAATAGTCAAATTCTGAAAGTATTTAATGTACTGTATTGGTTTTTGAGATCAAGGATTTAAAGTTGGTTTTGATTTTGGTTTGAATGTCATACAAAGTTTTGATGATATTGATTGTTCTGGTTTTCTTATACAGTTCACATAAGCAAGTAAAATGTTTTTTAAAATATCAGAATAATGTATTAAGAATCAAAGTGGACATTGTATTATTATGAAAAAAAAAAATGTTTTATTATAAAGTAATAATTGAGAATCTAAAATTTGAACAAATTAGTTCGTAGAATGATAGAAAAAGTTAAGTTTAAATTTTATAGTATTTTGATATATAAACTTAAAAAATCAAAATAAAATAAATATTTGATTTGAATTTAGAATTATTAGTTTGTTATCATATAAATTAAATAACATTTATATTTAATAAAAAAATTTTCATGCCAATATATACAAGGGTGTCAAGGTAATTTGTTATCATACAATAGTTGCTCAGCAATTATATTATACAAATTTAAAATTGATTGATTTCTATACAACAACTTTATAAAGCAGCTTTATGTACAACTTCACAACCTATTTTACCGACCATTGCAACCGTCCCAAATGAAGCCTAAGGCTTCATTTGAAACGTTGGGATGGTTTTTTTACTGCATCCTAAAACAGTTTTTTAGAACAAAATAAAAAATTTTGTACTAAAAAACTACTTTAAGAAGCAGTAAGAAAGCCGCCCCAAATGAAGCCTAACCAGGCAGCTTTCTTACTGCTTCTTAAATAAGCCTTTTTTACAAAAATTAATTTTTTTGTGCAAGAAAACTGCATTATGAAGCAGTAAAAAAGGCGTTCCAAATGAAACTTTAGGTGCCATCGGATGGCACTATAAAATATAGACCAACATGCACAAAAAAACAATAAGAAAGTTGTCTCAAATGAAATCTTAATGTTCTAATATAGGTCGTATTTCATATTGATCCATTTAATTAAAATTAAATTTTACTATTTATAAAAATCTAATTGACTAAGCTAATGAATACTAATTGATATTATTTTTGGCTAATTTTTTTATTGTGTCAGTTCGCTGCTGTAGCAGCCTTGTGTGTACAATATGAAGCTTATTTCCGGCCAAATATGGGCATTGTTGTGAAAGCTCTTCAACCTCTTCTAAATTCTCAAACCAGTGGATCTGTTGTTCATGCCCGATAATAGAATGTATACAGATATGAATACCCTCAATTTTCTTTTGCTCGTTTTAACTGTATTTGGGCTTCGAGTTTTGTTGTATGATTGCTTTGTAAATTGTTACGGGTGTTATACTTGCTTTCAATAATTGTAATTTAATTCTTTGCCTTGTGATTTGCATGATATATATACTATTTAAAGAAATCTCAAGGAAATAAATTATGACGTTTGCTTTAAATTTTACAAATTGGAAATTTCATTATGTCTCGCTATATTGTTTCATTATATATTAAAATGCAATTTTTTTGGCCTATGCTAAAAATTATGTCATACAATATGTAATTTTTGTTTTTTATTTATTTTGTCCAATGCTTAAAAAATAATAAAAAGGCAATGTAAAGTGATGGAAAACCCTAAAGTTGAGAAAAATTGCAAATTTTCTAGCGTGCAATGTTGACACGATGCATTTCATGTCTTTAAAATTAGAAAGTGCCTCGCAATCTTAAGAAAAAATTTTATAAGATGGTGATGAGAGCTACAATGCTTTATAACATTGAATGTTGGTCATTAAAAGAGAATCATAAAAATAAGTGTTGTAGATATAAGGATTCTTAAGTGGCTTTACACTTACAAACGGAAAGTGAAATGAGTATATACGTGAAAATGTTAATGTAGCACTAGTAGCAATAAAATTAGAGAGGGTTATTCATCTTAAATGGTTTGGTCAAATAAAATATTGGCCTTCTGCTGACCCTATTAGGAGAATGAATGTATTAGATCTTATCTATGTTAAGAAAGGTAGGGGTATAGCTAAAAAGATTTTATTATAAAGTATTAAAAATGGTTATCTTTTATTAGATTTAATTATAAATTTCACTCTTAATAGAACATAATGGACAAAAAGGATTCATGTAGCTGATTGAACATAGTGAGATAAAGATTTTTTGTTATTTTTAAAATATGATTTTTTTTTTAGATTTATGTTTTGATCAATTATATTTATTCATCTAGCCTGTAAATTATAAACCAAGGCCTGTACCAAGCAAATTAAATCATTATAAGTGAAATTAGAATGGTCATCTACCTGCAGATAATCTACATTTTAAAATTAGAATAGTATGAGTTGTACATTCAATAATTGTTTTGTTTCTTAAAGCTCTCAATAATTAAGAAATATTCCACATTTAAACAATGGTAAATAAACACCATAAAAAAAGTTCAATCTAGAAATAACATGCAGTGCTAAATAATTAAGAAAATTTTCTTTCTTATCTAAATATATTTTGATTACGCAATAAGATTCTAATCTAAATTATAAAACTGTTGAAACTAATTGAGCTTAAAAAATGCCCTATCGTCGATCAAAATTACACCTACTCTATGAAGATAATAAGATCTCAAGATTGATAAATATGATTTGAAGTCGGCTCAGCTTTTATTTTTATTTTTTAATTGTATTTAATTTGATGTCAATTGATTATGTACAAATTTAGAAGTACTATTTTTTAGACCATAAAAATCAACTTGTAAATTTTATCTTATGTAATGTAAATTATATTTTATTGATACACTAAATAACTCTACTTTACATTATATTTGTAACTTAAAAAAATCTTCATTGGGGAGGGCATCTCGAGATTGGAGATTGTTAACCTCCACACTACAGTCAAAGGAAAAAAAAAAAAAAGAAAAAAAAAAGCTTAAATCAGACCCATACCTCTGCAGTGGTGCCGAACTATTGCATCTTTCTTAATCCCGGGTTCGCTCTACTCCCACTCATCGTTAAAACTTAAATGAAGTCTCCTTTCATTCACTACCCTTCTCCCATGTGAGAACTCCAAGCCGTAGAACTCCCGCAGCTTCTTTCTCTAGCAATCCAATCCACGGCCCTTACCTCTGCAAACCACACCGCAAGCCTGAACAAAATCCACGATACTTCTCCGACTCCTCCTTCCCCGTCATCCAAGCCTCTGACCCCATCGAACCATCTCTCTTCCACTTGCTCATTTCCCTACCCTCGAAGCCTCCTCCGATCAATTTTTTGTCAAAACTTGTGCTTCCTCTGTCTGGTCTGACTTCAACATCTCATCCAGCAGCCAGCCTCGAGCCCCTACCCATCTTCTGATCCTCTTACCTCAAGCCAACTCCAAGCTGAACTCCCAGCATACACCGACCTCTTCCTCTCTATCAAAACTCATCAAAGTTGCATATCGATTTGATTCCTCCTTAGAGTTTTTATCTCCCCATCTTGAGCCTTAAGCCTTGTCGACCTAGATCTTGCCTGCTAGAGCCGAACTCCACTCCACCTTGCATAGCCCCCATCCGATCTTCCCTACCCCGAAACCTCTACCAAACTAAGTCCTGAATTTGTCATCTGATTAACATTGCTTTTTTGATTGGAACCAAGCCTTAAACTTCTGTCGAACCAACTCCACTCCACCAATCTTTTGTCAACCTGAACTCGACCCATTTTTCTAAATTGGTTGATTTTTTGACCTAAACCCGACCCACATAATTTGCTCCTTCAACAATGTTACCTTCCAGTTGGAATCAGAAGTTACAAAAATAATTGGAAGCAATAACGGGAGTTCGCTCGTTATGCAGGAAACTTTCTCCCTTTTGTGCGCTTCTTCTAGCTATTTGACTTCGCTCCTTGGTCAACGTTCTCTTCCATTTGGATCGTGAGTTACAACATTTTGATCGGAAGTAATAATAGGACTTCGCTCGTTTTGAAGGTTTCTCCCTCTCATGTGATTCTTCGTAGTTGTTCGACTTCGCTCCTTAGACGACGTTCCCTTCAAGTCGGATCGGAAGTTACAACATTTTGATTGGAAGCAACGACGAGAGTTCACTTGATGTAAAGGTTTCTCCCTTTTGTGCACTTCTTCTGTTCTTCATAGTTGTTCAACTTCACTCCTTGGACGACATTCCCTTCAAATAGGATCTGAAGTTACAACATTTTGATCGGAAGCAACAACAAGAGTTCGCTCTCTAAACCTCTCTCTTTCTCTCTCCTTCTCTGCCGACTGCTCAATCAAAATGAATGGAATAGTGATTTTAAAATATATTTGATGTGCTTCTAGTGTCCTAGGGCTGTGGCGCTATAATCCGAGCGCTACGACGCTAGTTCAAAACTCAAATTATAAAGCATAAAGCGTTGTAAGGTTACTATTTGGTGCATGGTACTATAATAGCCAATGCTAGGTTGCTCAAATAGTAACATTTCATAAATTTTGCTAAAAGTTACACCAAACACTTGGGAATCATTCGAAACCACACATAATCATTTTCAAGCATTAAAATGCTCCCAAAGACATGCAAATGATTTCGATACTCAAAAATCCAAATTTTATCTTTATTCAAATAGGGTCAGAATATGTAGAACTACATACTGAACTTGGATGTGTCACATTTAAACCTCATTAAATGTATCTAGGGCTAATATTCTAAAGGAGAATCAAATTTCCTAGCACCTTAATTACAACATCAACATCAAGCCTTTATCTCACTAAATGAAGTCGGCTTCATGGATCTTTTTTCTCCATCATGCCCTGTTAAGAGTCAAATTCTTTTAGCACCTTAAATGTAAGAAATTATTAAAATGTCAAATTGTGGAGAATAATCCAAGTATTATCATTTTCATTATTTAAAAAGACATTCAATAGAAAAAATATCTTTATTTGAAGCAAAAGATTGAGCAACTGATTTGTCAAGAATGAATAAGACATTATTTAAAAAATAAATCTTGAAATCTTTAGCCACATAATAAAAAAGATTATTTGTGGGCACTTAAAATTCGGCCCTAGCCTCCCCCGCTTGCTTTTCTTCGGGGGAGTTTTAATGGAATAAAGTTTCAAGGTAAATTTTGGGAAGGCAAATGAGGATTATAGATAAGACACTACCTAGAGATTTTTCCCTCATTTTACGAGGACTTTATGATCTGAGTTCTGGTTTCCTATAGGTGCAAGCCCCTATAGTTAATTACCCTTCTCGGTAATGAGAAAGAACTTTTGATTAAGGCTAGTCATTAATCAAATACATAAATAATACATACATCTAGCATATAGTAGCAGCATGGACTTAAGAATTTGGATATTTGATATTTAAAATAGAAATTTAACCATCTCACACTTGAAGTAGATGTTAGGGAAATGGATGATGGACTAGATCAAGAACCTATGGTTACGTCATCTAGGGCCATCGTGGTCTCCATATTCTACTTAGTCAGAGGAGGTAGTCGACCCAACCTAACAAAAAGGTCCTTGTCGGCAGCCATGAGTTACTTCCTCCAAGGAGACTTTGTAGACTTGAGGTGAGTGTTTATCTAAGTGAACAAATTTGAATACACCTTAGCTAATAGATGACTTTATGCCATATCGATTATATCCTATTAATTAATATATCAATTATTTTATGCCATTAAGGAATGTATTAGCTCTGGTCATAACCATAATTTAGTGGTGCCATTTGGCGGCAAAATCACTCGGTTCAGATGACCCCGTGTCATAATTGTTTATTCTGCGGTGTCATTTGGCTTCAAAATAATCGATTAGATGACATGTACCACGTCTTTACTAGCATAAGATTATTTAAGAATAGATCCTACTGATATTTTTGACTAGACATTAGCTCTATATAAGCTAAAGTAAATTTAAATTTATCCACCTCAGCAAACTGTTGTAGAGTGTGGATGGATTCTGCTTTAATTTTTTGATGGGTTGAATTTTAATTTTAAATATTTTGGTTTTTGAAATTTTGGGATTTTAGATTTTAGATTTTATGGGCATTTGGATATTTGAGAGGCACTTGAAATATTTAAAATTAACCCCTCCGAAAGAGATTTTCTATTCAACACGGCCATCATTGGGGTAATGGGGCAATTTAAAAATATTTGAATTTTGTGGAAGTTTGGAGGCATTTGAAATAGTTTGAGTTAACCCCTTCGGTTGAGATAAACATTCAACACGGTCATCATTAGGATGTATGTGTTCATTTCTATTTGTGGATTGAACCTTCTCATTTATGTCGAGCTGTCGACAAATGATCAAGTTTTATAGGCTTTATGTCTTTATTGATGAATTTTATTTGTTGGAGGCCTTAAAGGCCTTATATGAACATATCAAATAGATTTTATTGTCAACACCCTACCTGTTTGAGTAGTTGCTATTTGAATTATTTATATTTGTGCAACTTATGTAGTTTTGATGATTCCAAACATTATTGTTCAAATGAATAGTTATCTCCTAACAATTTCAGAAGATTTGCACTTGCTCTTGTGTGTACTAACATTTCAGGAAAATCAGACTCCAGACTACGAAAACTTCAAATCAAATTCAACATGAGAAATTTTGTTTATTTGAAGTGTCTTTTCTTTGAATTAATTTTGAAAGGGAGTGATTGTAATTGAGTGAATAAAATCTCACACACACAAACTAAGGAGATCTTGAAATTCTATACTGATCGTACAGGACGATATATATCGTACTGGACGATCTGTCAGTTATCTCCTATAGAGCAGTTAGAACGAATAGGAACTTGCTTCGAAAAATTTTTCTAAGTCCTATTCGTCCAGGACGAATTTTTATATCGTCCCCGGCGATGGGCGCTCTGAAAAATTTTCGTCCAGACGAAAATAAATATCGTACCGGACGAACAGCTCTCTGGAAATTTTTCGTCCAGACGAAACCAAAGTATCGTCCCCGGCGATGGGCGCTCTGGAAAATTTTCGTCCAGACGAAATAAATTATCGTCCAGGACGATCGGCTCTCTGGAAAATTTTCGTCCAGACGAACATATTTTCGTCCAAACGATAAACCGACTTAGGACAGTTTTCAGCAGTTTCTAGAACCGACCTTGTAATAACCGTTCGTACTGGACGAACCTAGTTCGTACAGGACGATCAGCTGTACGAAGTCATTTCGTACACATATACAAATTGGGTCGTTTCAGATCGTTTAAGTAAAATCGTCCAGGACGATCCAGGATCGTACGGGACGATCCACTGCGTACAGAATTGAAAACTTGCAGTTTTTGGGCGATTTTTCTTGTCTTTTGTATATATACTTCAAATTAGACTGCCACCCAATCTTTTTGTCATTTGATCTTCGTGCCTATTAAGAGAATAGTCAAGGGGAGAGTGGAAGAGAGCATTCAAAGGAGGATTCCTACCATTGGAGCAAGAAGGCTTCACTTGGATTGCTAAGGTAAGAATCTCTACTTGTGAAATTGGATTTCTTCACTCTTTTCTTTCTTCCTTTTAGGTTCTTGTGAGAAGATCATTCAAGAAGGTCCGGTTCTCTGCCGACACTTGGAGAGTGTGAACAGACGTGGGTTCTCTGCCTACACTAGGAGAGTGTAAAAGGAAGAAGGTTCTCTGCCTACACTTGGAGAGTGTGAACAGCCGTAGGGTTCTCTGCCCACACTAGGAGAGTGTAAAAGGACGACGGTTCTCTGCCAGCACTGTGGATTGTGTAAAAGGACGACGGTTCTCTGCCGCACCGGGGAGTGGTGAAAAGAGGGTTTTGTACAGGCTTCTCCGCCTTGCTGTGGGTGCTAAAGGAGAGTCACTTTGTGGTATTAGTGCAATACTCAGAGGGTGCCTCTGAGGAGTGGATGTAGGTCTGGTTATAGACCGAACCACTATAAATCTGGTGTCATTTACTTTATTGCTTTTACGTTTCCGCATTTTAAATTTCTGTTTTAACAACTCTGTGGTTGAAAAATATTTTTCTACAAACTTTAAAAGAAAATTTCATTTCGGTTCAACTTTAGTTTTAAGAGGGTTTAAAATTTTTAAAAACTACCAATTCACCCCCCTCTTGGTAGCCTTGGGACATTTACTTAGGCTTAACAACCTAATTACTAGACTCAACAAGTGGTATCAGAGCATTGTTTCAAAATCATAAGTTTGAACTACTTTTTGATTAACGTAGATGGCTACATTTGGAAACCGAAACACACCTGAGGGTTACTCTATCACTAGACCTCCACTGTTTGACAATATTCCTTTTGATTTTTGGAAAACACGCATGTCTACTTTCTTACAGTCACTTGACTATCGCATGTGGATGTTAGTCCAGGAAGGTTACACAAAACCAACTAGATTAGTTGATGGAATTAGGGTAGATACACCCTATGCAGATTGGACCATAGAAGAACGTGACTTAGCACAATTAAATGCAAAATGTTTAAATAGTTTCTTTTGTGCTTTAAAATCTGAAGACTACATGCGAGTTTCTACTTGTAAAAGCGGAAAAGACATATGGGATAGACTTTGTATTACTTATGAAGGGACAAATGAGGTTAAGCAATCTAGGCTAAATATCTTGTTACATGACTACGAACTATTTCGCATGAAACCTAATGAATCTATATCTGACATGTACACAAGATTCACTCAAATTGTCACCTCTTTGCATGCACTTGGTAGGGAATTAACTAATGCTGAAATGGTTAATAAGATTCTTCGTTGTTTACCTACTGCATACGATGCTAAAATTACTGCAATTACAGAGTCAAAAGATCTGAACATTTATTCTATTGACAATCTTCTTGGTTCACTCATTGCTTACGAGCAAGGAGTAAGTCAAAGAAAGATTGATGCAGGTGAACCAAGAAAGGACAAGAATATTGCACTAAATGTGGAAGAGTCAGAAAGTGAACACTCACAACCTGAGGATGAAGATGATATAGCACTGATGACTAGACAATTCAAAAGCTTTTTAAAGAGGAAGCAGAAGAGACGCCAGCAATGGAATAGAGGTAAGTATAATAGAAATGACAAGGTTTCTAATGAAGTGATTTGTTATGAATGCAGGAAACCAGGTCATATAAAGACTGATTGTCCAAAACTCAAAGCCTCTCCTAGCAAGGAGAAGGTAGAGGAGAAACCAATGGTAAAGAAGGGCAAGAAGAAGTTTCAAAAGGCTTTTTGGGCGGACTCAGCTTCAGACTCATCTGAGACTGATAAAGAAGAAGAAGTCACCAACCTTTGCTTGATGGCAGATAAAGCTGAACAATCAGATCAAGAAGAGGTATGTGATTTAACTTATAATGAATTGTTTGAAGTTTCTGAACACATGCATGATGCATATAGGAAAACTAAAAAGATGCATGCTAGTTTAGTTTTAGAATTGGAAGAGCTTAATAAGGAACACGAAATCCTTAGGAAAGATCATGCTTTAATTGATAGCAACCACATGAAACTACTTGATGAATATGATGACTTGAATAAAAATTTTGAGAATTTAAAATCATCCTATGCTGAACTTGAAAAAGAATTTGAGAAATTTAAGGATGAATCTGAGCACAAGACATATAGAGTCAATTATACAAATCGAATCTTGGAAGAAATGAATTCATTTTATAAACTTACTATAAGTGCTCTCGAGGATAATAGGAACCCCCCTAAACATGAAGATTTTACAAATCCTAAGTATTATCCTAAATTTATGAAATCCCTTAGAAGACAATCATATGAGAGAAAACATAGGAATATTTTTCCTAATGTTAAATGTAACAATTGTGGATTTTTAGGACATATATCTCACACCTGCACTTTAAAGATGAAACCTAATCTGGTGTGGAGAACTAAGATGCATAAATCTAGACATATCACACATGCATCTGATTATAAATTTCATAAAGGTGAACCCAAACTAGTTTGGGTTCCCAGGTCTAACATTTGAGAATTTTGCAGATATACTCTCACACAAGACCTCGTGAGAGTATATGGTACCTGGACAGCGGATGTTCTAAGCACATGACTGGAGATACTGCTCAATTCATAACGCTGGAAGCCAGGAGTGGAGGCAAGGTTACACTTGGAGATAATACCACAAAGAAAGTGGTTGGATCAGGTATGATTGGAAACTTGAAAAACTTTTTCATAGATAATGTTTTATTAGTTGAAGGCTTGAAACATAATTTGCTTAGCATAAGTCAGCTTTGTGATAAGGGCTATAATGTAAAATTTTTACCTACTAGCTGCATAATTAGCCTAAATGGAAAAATTGTTTTAAATGGAAAAAGGGTGAACAATGTTTACATGCTAGATTTAAATTGTATTCAATCTCCTACTGCTTTTTGTTTGAAAACTGTTTCTGATGAATCGTGGCTTTGGCATAGGAGACTTTGTCATTCTAGTATGAAAAATCTTAGAAAAATTACCCAAAAGAATTTGGTGAGAGGAATACCTAAACTAGACTTTACTAAGGACCATCTGTGTGATGCATGTCAATTAGGAAAACAAGTAAGGTCCTCATTTAAGTCCATTAAAGATCTTAGGACAAGTAAACCTTTAGAAATTCTACACATGGATCTTTTTGGACCAGTAAGCACTGTTAGTCTAGGAGGAAAGGTATATGGATTTGTTATAGTAGATGATTTTTCAAGATTCACCTGGGTTAAATTTCTTTTTCATAAGAGTGAATCATTTGAGGAATTCAGAAATTTTTCAACTTGGATACAAAGAAAACTAGGATGTGAAATAATTTCTATACAAAGTGATCATGGAGGAGAATTTGAAAATGAAAGATTTGAAGATTTCTGTAAAGAAAAGGGGATTGATCACAATTTTTCTGCACCTAGAACTCCTCAACAAAATGGAGTAGTTGAAAGAAAGAACAGAACATTAATAGAAGCCGCCCGAGCAATGTTAGCAGAATACTCTCTTCCTAGGTATTTTTGGGCTGAGGCGGTTAGCACTGCATGCTATGTTCTGAATAGGGTGAATGTGAGATCTAATTTGAATAAAACACCCTATGAAGTTGCTAAAAGGAAGAACACCAAATTTGTCTCATTTGCATGTATTTGGTTGCAAGGTGTTCATACATAATAATGGAAAATCTGCCTTAGGAAAATTTGATCCAAAATCAGATGAAGGAATTTTTGTTGGATATTCAAGTGTTGGAAAATCTTATAGAGTATTCAACAAAAGAACTTTAGTCATTGAAGAAACCACACATGTTGTTTTTGATGAAATTGGAAACATGGAAGAGCCAAAAGTTGTTGAAGAAGAAATTGAAGAAAACTCCCAAAAGATAGATAGATTAAATTTGGAAGAAAATGTGGAAGAAAATTTAGAAAGAGAAGACCCTTTGCCTATAGATTTGAGATTTTCTAAAAACCACCCAAAGGAATTAATCATAGGTGAACCAAGTGAGGGTGTTAGAACTAGGCGTGGATTAAACAAGGAAGTCAATCATTCAGCCTTTATTTCTACTGTTGAACCCACTAACATTGATCAAGCACTTTCAGATGAATTTTGGATATTGGCCATGCAAGAAGAGTTGAATCAATTTGTAAGAAATAAAGTTTGGGAACTAACTACAAGGCCAAAAGATCAAAGTGTTGTTGGAACCAAGTGGGTGTTCAAGAATAAAATGAATGACTCAGGAGTAGTCATTAGAAATAAGGCTAGATTAGTAGCTAAGGGGTATAACCAAATTGAAGGAATTGATTTTGAGGAAACTTTTGCCCCTGTAGCTAGACTTGAAGCAATTAGGTTTTACTAGCCTTTGCCTGTTTTAAAAGTTTTAAATTGTTTCAAATGGATGTCAAAAGTGCCTTTTTAAATGGAGTAATTGAAGAAGATTTTTTGTAGAACAACCTCCAGGTTTTGAAAACTCTAAATTTCCAAATCATGTTTTCAAATTAAAAAAGGCATTATATGGATTGAAACAGGCACCTAGGGCTTGGTATGAGAGGTTAAGCACCTTCCTACTTGAAAGATCTTTTGAAAAAGGAAGTGTGGATACAACTCTCTTTTTAAGGAAAATTGGAAAGGATATACTTATTGTTCAAATTTATGTGGATGACATCATCTTTGGATCTTCAAATAAACATCTTTGTGATGATTTTTCTAAAACAATGAGTAGTGAATTTGAAATGAGTCTAATGGGAGATTTAAATTACTTTCTAGGTTTTAGCATTAAGCAACTATAGGAAGGTACTTTTCTTAGTCAAACCAAATATATTAAGGACATCCTCAAAAAATATGAAATGGACAATGCTAAACCTGTTAGTACACCAATGAGTTCTTCAGTTCAGTTAGATAAAGACCTTAAGGGAAAATCTGTTGATCAAAAGAAATTTAGAGGGATAATTGGATCTTTACTTTACTTGACTGCTAGCCGACCAGATATTATGTTTAGTGTTTGCTTATGTGCTAGATTTCAATCAGATCCAAAAGAATCACATTTGACAGCAGTGAAAAGGATTTTAAGATATCTACTAGGAACTCAAAACTTAGGAATTTGGTATCCTAAGTTTAGCTCTTCATTTGAAATTATTGGTTACTCAGATTCTGACTTTGCGGGCTGTAGAGTGGATAGGAAAAGCACTTCTGGAACATGTCAATTCATTGGAAATTCATTAGTTTCATGGTCTAGTAGAAAACAAAATTCAGTGGCACTATCTACTGCAGAAGCAGAATACATTGCATTAGGAAGTTGTGTGGCACAAGTACTTTGGTTAAAACAACAGTTGATTGACTTAGGATTAACTATAGGCACTATTCCAATTTATTGTGACAATACTAGTGCTATTTGCATTTCCAAAAATCCTATTCAACATTCTAGAACCAAACACATTGATATAAGGCATCATTTCATAAGGGATCATGTATCCAAAGGAGAAATTGAACTCATACATGTTTCAACTGAAAATCAACTTGCAGACATTTTTACAAAACCTTTAGCCTTTGATACCTTCAGTACTTTAAGAACAAGGCTTGGTGTTATTGATTTGAATGCTTAACCAAAATGTCTTTGCAACATTGATACTTGTTGTATTTTGTTTTTGTGATTTTGTGAATTTTGTGTTTTTGTATGAATTGTTTTTGAATTTATGTTTTTGTCTTATGTTTTCTGTGTTGTTGATTATTTTTGTTGTTTTTGTTAAATTAAAAATTTAAAAATCAAAAATTTTTTTTTTTGGAAATCGTCCAGGACGAAATTTTTCGTACAGGACGATGTGTTAAGAAACAGTTTGCGCGAATTTAAACCGTTTTGAGAGCAGTTTTTTATTGGATCGTCTGTACGATCTGTGATCGTCCAGTACGATTTTTTCTTTTTTCTCAAACGTCGGGACGATTGAATGCAGCGGTTGAGTGGATAAGACAGTTTTTAATACGAATTTCGTCTGTACGAAATTTTTTTTCGTATGTACGAACATGTGTTGATTCATTGTAGGGGACGGTTTTCAAGAGTCATTAAAACGAAACGCTTTTTGATCGTCTGTACGAAATATTTTCGTATGTACGATCGGTCAAGTCAAAAAGCCTGTACGAAGGGACGCATCGTAAGTTGTGTTGAATACGAAAAGCCGTTATATTTTGGACGAATTGGATCGTCTGTACGAAATTACTTCGTCCAGACGAACGATAATTTTTCGTCCAGGACGAATATTTTCGTCCAGGACGAACATATCGTTTTTCTTTAAATATGAGGGCTTTCAAACTTGAAAATCACACTTTCAAACATCTTTTTCAATCCCTTTCTACATCAAATCAACTATGGCCTCCTCTAGCAAGAGACAAAAAGTTTTGGTGAAGAAACCCAACAGGAATGCTCCAGACAACTTCCTTTCCAAAGCAAATGAGGAATCTTTTCCTCGTTTTGCTTCTGCGAAAATCACTCCGTCTCGCATTCTTATCCAAACGGAGTTGAAATTTAGGGTATTACACCTCTTTGCCTCAACCCAATTTCATTTCATTCTCTCTCTTGTCCACCTCTACAATAAGCAAACCTACCATTACTTCCTAGCCAACATGAGTTTCAATCCTGACCACTCTATCATTAGTTCTTTTGTTTTTAAGAAAAAAGTTGAGATCACCAAGCACGACCTTGGTGCATTTTTAAACTTAAGGACTGAAGGATATAGAGCTCACACCCTAATGTCAGAAAACGTCTTCCATTGGTATGAAATCAATAGGGTAATTAGAGAAAATGGAATTGACAATCATGTTGCTAGAGTGGCCGGTATGACCCAAGATGCCCGAATCATCCAGCATATCCTTAGATCCTCAATTATTCCTAAAGCTGGTGATAGGATTAACATTACTCCTCTTCTTTCTTGTCTAACTTTTTTAATCATGAAAAGACATCCTATTGATGAAGCCCAACTCATCCTAGATCATATCTATGGGCTTTCAGAAATAGGACATCCTAATCAGAAGAGGAAGAAGAATATTTCTTTAGGGCACTTGATTACTTATGTTTTGGAGAAAAAGTACAATATAGTCCATCCTGATGAGGAATATGAAGAGCCAGTTTATTACAACGATGCATCTTTCAGACTGCTCTTCAGGGAGGAAAAAGAAAAAGAAAAAGCACATGATAGTGCTTCAGAAGAAGAAGAAGAAGGAGTGCAAGCTTCTGCTTCTCAATCAGATTACCAGAATCTGATTGAGAGATTTGATAGACTAGAGACTCACATTGATCAAAGGTTTGATCAATTTGATGCTCATCTTACGCAGCAGCAACATGACATTGGTAATATTAGAGATGAAGTTCATGAAATAAATACCAATGTAATGTTAATGGCCTCCTACTTCAATCTCTTTGGCGGCATTCCTCCTCCTCCTCCTCCAGAACAGTAGAAGTTTTTTTTTGTGTGTCTGTTGTATTTTTGTTTTGTTGTTATGTTTTTTGTTTAAGTTCAATGTTTTTATGTAATTTTCTTTTTAATCTACATTGTGCTCAAATTCGATTGTAATATGAGATTATCTATATTAGAAAATCTAGACTTTCTAAATTTATAATTTGTTTATAACTTGTTGTAGTTAGAATTTTTAAGTTCATGTCTATTCATTTAGACTACATAAAATTTAATATTGTTATTACAATTTTGATGTTATCTTATTTTGTATTTCTATGTTCAAATGATGTTTATGCACCTAGAAATATTTGAAATGTTAGATTATAGATTTTGGAAAGAATTGGTCAAATTACTCTTGAAAATTGTACAAATGTACAAAAATCAAAAGGGATTCGCAAAAATTGTGCAAATTTAAAAAGAGGCACAAAATAAGCCCAACCAAAGACAAATGCACAAAAATGTGCCCCAAAACTTTGAAAAGATGTGCAAAGCACCACATGAGGTAATTCTCTTCTTTCCAAATTCGTTTAATCTCTTAATTCAAGTTGATCTAATGTTCATTTATATTCTATTGAACTTTGAAATATAGAATTTTTTTTTACATCTCACTTGTAATGATTTTCAATAATCAAAATGTCTAAATTGAATCATGTCTTTGATTAATTCTTCTTACTTACAATGTTATATCATTTCATAAATTTTATGAATTTCTATGATTGACCTAATATCTTTAGTTTAAAATTGCATACTCTATGTCAAATCACAATTTAGATTAAATTTTAACAATGAATTTCATATTATTATTTACATTTCTTGTCTTTTTCTTCTTCACTTTTTGTTGCTGTCAAAAAGGGGGAGAAATTATTATGTTTGTGTTTGTGTTTTTGTTTTGTTTGTGATTTGTGTTTTCTGTTAAAATTTTAGAAAAACAAAAATTTTTGTTCTTTAATGCCTCCTTATTTTAATGTACTCATAAATTCAGGGGGAGTTTAGGAGATAAGAGATTTTGTCTTAACTTGAAACCATACTAATAATAATTGTTTTGCCATCATCAAAAAGGGGGAGATTGTTTGAGTAGTTGCTATTTGAATTATTTATATTTGTGCAACTTATGTAGTTTTGATGATTCCAAACATTATTGTTCAAATGAATAGTTATCTCCTAACAATTTCAGAAGATTTGCACTTGCTCTTGTGTGTACTAACATTTCAGGAAAATCAGACTCCAGACTACGAAAACTTCAAATCAAATTCAACATGAGAAATTTTGTTTATTTGAAGTGTCTTTTCTTTGAATTAATTTTGAAAGGGAGTGATTGTAATTGAGTGAATAAAATCTCACACACACAAACTAAGGAGATCTTGAAATTCTATACTGATCGTACAGGACGATATATATCGTACTGGACGATCTGTCAGTTATCTCCTATAGAGCAGTTGGAACGAATAGGAACTTGCTTCGAAAAATTTTTCTAAGTCCTATTCGTCCAGGACGAATTTTTATATCGTCCCCGGCGATGGGCGCTCTGGAAAATTTTCGTCCAGACGAAAATAAATATCGTACCGGACGAACAGCTCTCTGGAAATTTTTCGTCCAGACGAAACCAAAGTATCGTCCCCGACGATGGGCGCTCTGGAAAATTTTCGTCCAGACGAAATAAATTATCGTCCAGGACGATCGGCTCTCTGGAAAATTTTCGTCCAGACGAACATATTTTCGTCCAAACGATAAACCGACTTAGGACAGTTTTCAGCAGTTTCTAGAACCGACCTTGTAATAACCGTTCGTACTGGACGAACCTAGTTCGTACAGGACGATCAGCTGTACGAAGTCATTTCATACACATATACAAATTGGGTCGTTTCAGATCGTTTAAGTAAAATCGTCCAGGACGATCCAGGATCGTACGGGACGATCCACTGCGTACAGAATTGAAAACTTGTAGTTTTTGGGCGGTTTTTCTTGTCTTTTGTATATATACTTCAAATTAGACTGCCACCCAATCTTTTTGTCATTTGATCTTCGTGCCTATTAAGAGAATAGTCAAGGGGAGAGTGGAAGAGAGCATTCAAAGGAGGATTCCTACCATTGGAGCAAGAAGGCTTCACTTGGATTGCTAAGGTAAGAATCTCTACTTGTGAAATTGGATTTCTTCACTCTTTTCTTTCTTCCTTTTAGGTTCTTGTGAGAAGATCATTCAAGAAGGTCCGGTTCTCTGCCGACACTTGGAGAGTGTGAACAGACGTGGGTTCTCTGCCTACACTAGGAGAGTGTAAAAGGAAGAAGGTTCTCTGCCTACACTTGGAGAGTGTGAACAGCCGTAGGGTTCTCTGCCCACACTAGGAGAGTGTAAAAGGACGACGGTTCTCTGCCAGCACTGTGGATTGTGTAAAAGGACGACGGTTCTCTGCCGCACCGGGGAGTGGTGAAAAGAGGGTTTTGTACAGGCTTCTCCGCCTTGCTGTGGGTGCTAAAGGAGAGTCACTTTGTGGTATTAGTGCAATACTCAGAGGGTGCCTCTGAGGAGTGGATGTAGGTCTGGTTATAGACCGAACCACTATAAATCTGGTGTCATTTACTTTATTGCTTTTACGTTTCCGCATTTTAAATTTCTGTTTTAACAACTCTGTGGTTGAAAAACATTTTTCTACAAACTTTAAAAGAAAATTTCATTTCGGTTCAACTTTAGTTTTAAGAGGGTTTAAAATTTTTTAAAAACTACCAATTCACCCCCCTCTTGGTAGCCTTGGGACATTTACTTAGGCTTAACAACCTAATTACTAGACTCAACACTGCCCATATATCTATTTATTAGTTTGAGTCGTGTCGACTACTATCTATCAATGCAGAAAGATTGGGCTCAAATTTGGATTTATTTATTAACTCGTGCAGCATACCTAGATGTCTCGTGTGTACTAATAACACGATTGTCGGGGCTCATGCAAGTGTTTGGGGGTATTTTATAATTATTTATTGAACCTTACAAACTCCTATTTACCTATTTAGGAGGATCATGTTCAAATTTATTGACCCACACAGCATCCCTAGATGTCACGTATGTTCCTACAACACACTCGTCGGGGCCCATGCAGGTTATATAATTATACTTGTCCCCTTTTTTGTGTACATATGTGTATACATATTACAGTGCATTTGCTAGGGCATTTTAGACATTTGACAGGTCTTCTTTCTTCTACGATAGCTTGTAGAGATTCATATATTTGTAGCTCTTCATATATTTGCTAGTGGATAGTATGCTAGATGCATGAACATTGTTCTTCAAGAAGCTTTCAAGCCTCAATAATCTTATTTAACTCAATGTTCAGGACCCGATTGAACTGAGATTCACTCACTCCATAATAATTTGAACTGACTTTTTCTTCCCAGAACTTGTATAAAGATCTATAGGCAAGTCTTAAGTTATGCCATCATCATCAATATTTTTACTATTGGCTTAAGTAAAGATTCAATCATTTTAACATTGGCTGAGTGTGTTCTTACTGGTACTTTATATTTCAAAACTAGTGGCCACTACTTCATACTAATGGTCGGTCATTTCTACTACATATCAAATCCTACTGGTTGTAAGGAATCAATGTTTTTGACTGATATTAAGTGATTGTTGATTATGAAATGGCTTAGCATCCACTGCATATCGATCTTCATCATCTTTGACTAGACTTCTATATGAAAGAGATCTCTCCTACATCTATTTATATATGTCTTTGCTTATATGCGATGGGCTTCCCACAGTATCATTGAATCTTTTTGTTCATGGTGGGTTAGTATATACCATAAGGTACTATATTTATCACCCATGTATATTTGTAAGAAGTTTCCTCATGTCTTTGACATGTTTTTCAATGTTGCATGTTAATGTTCACCTTCATTATAATTTTTCTTGTATTCACTTATAAATAGTGTGTTGCTCTTTTGGCTGGCATTCTTCAACGAATCATAAATGCCTACACCATATGTAGTTCAACCACCTCTCGCTTGTAAGGAATCAATGTATCAAATATTTGTTAGGTCTTTCATAAGAGTTTGCAAGCATTCTCATTTATCGCATATCACCTACTCTTATCAATAGAAGGCCAATTCACTTGCCCAATGCTCCATGTCCATTGAACTTACATTTGCTAAAGTGCTAAAACATATCTATTATCCTTACTTGCAAGTAGACTGTTACAAGTTCATTTACACGTTAGTCTGGGTTGGCAACAATGGGGAGGCAAATCTGCTACATCTCCCTTGCTCTGCTTGTATTCTTGTCATGTTTGTTGCACATGATGGTGGATTCGTCATCTTGGTCATCACATTCTTCTTAGTACCCTCCCTTATAGGTAATTTATTGAACATGTTGTAGATTATCCACCATTCATAAGAGACCTTTCAATCTCCATTGTTTGTGATTGCTTGTTAGTGAGATGTAGGGATTCTCCCTAACCCCACCAAGAACTTTACATGTATGAGATTTGAATGTAACATATTTCTTAATTAGCACTTGCGTTCTTATTGGTATAATAGCTCCATTGACATCTTGATTATTCTTCATGAAAGTAAATTCTTTATCACTCCTCTATTGATGTTCATTTGAATGCATTTCACATCATATCTTGAACTTGACTCACTAAAGTTCCTTGATTTGTCACTCAAAATGAAGTTCTTGATTGTTCCCTGTTATTTAAATCCATCTTCAACTTAGATTTAATATCATGAGTTACTACTCATTCCAATGAGTTGAATGCTATTATCTAAGCCGAATCTTGCAATTTTCATTTAGAATCAAACTGAGTCAAAGTTCTTTGCATATGAGTCCAAGTCCGAGTTCAAATTATCCAAATCTTGTTCAAATGCCTTGAGGTCCAACTCAAGTATTTGCTCGAGTTCCAATGTTCAAGCCATGCTCAAGTTCACTTGAATTATTTCCTTTTTTTTTAAATCCAAAATTTTATAACTCATCCATCTTAATTATGCTCAAATTCAAGTTAAGTTCATGTTATTTGAGTTCATTTTAATTATATTAGAGCATTTCATCAATCATTTTGTGCTCAAATAGAAGTCCCAATTCATGTCCCATATAGTCAATTTTGCAAGTTCAAGTCCCATGTATATGCTCTAAATTTCGGCAGCCTCCCACCGTTTCCCTCATTTATAGGAAAAACTAAGAGGTAGCCTTCCCCTCCACGCTACATGAGCACTTCAGGTAGATGTCGGGTGACACCACAGCAATATTTTCTTCAATCCCCACTATATTACATGAGCATTTAAGGGTCTCGGGTACCTATTAAAAAGAGCAAAGTTATTTCCCCACATATGGGTACTTAATTTTCATGCCCCTCATGCTACATGAGCGCTCCAGGAATTATCCACCTCGTCATAAGCATTGCATCAATTTCCCTCCCCTAGTTCTACGTGAGTACGTGAGGATGTTTTCTAGCTCGCCACAAGCATCGAGATTGAGATTTTTTTTTAAGTTAGAAATTTTTTATACCTGCACGATGGTTGCATCAATTTTTATATCGACAAATATTTGTAAAATGCACAAACATGAAATCACTTCTTCTTTCTTTTTTTTTAATCTTTTCTCTTTTTTCTCCCCTCTCTCTTTTTTTTCCTCCCTTTTTTTAATTTAAAAAAGAATTGTATATATATATAAAGTAATGTGAACCTTAAGAGATGTTTGAGGTGGGCTTTGGATGGGCTAAGTTAAGGCTTTCGGCTGAAGCAGCTAAGAGGCGGAGGGATTGGGTTATGGTAGTGCACTACTACTAAGAGATAGAGAAAAGTAGGTGAAGGCCAGCTCTTATATTTGGCACATTTATGCAGGTGGCTAGAAAAAGAGATTCTTGTGGAGTTTGGGGTTGGCAAAAGGTGGGGTAGCTTTGAGGCTTCGGTTAGGGAAGGCCTTAGGGAGACATTGGCTTTGATCAGAGTAGACGATAGGAGGTGGAAGAGGCATCGACAGTCCAAACCAAAAGCAGGAAAGGGGTCGGAGGCCGGTCAACCGAATGCAAGCAATGTGGATGTTAGCTTTGATCTTGCTTAGAGATAAGGTCAAGCATGGAGGTCGGTAAGATAGGATTAACTTAGCGGATCTCCAGATATTTATTATGGATGTCACATAGAAGTTTTCATTTTGTAGATCTCCAAGAACTTGTTTGGATGTCAAACTGGGGGCTTCTTTTTGTGGCTTTCTAGAAGTTTGTTTGAATATCATGCTAAGATTTTCATTATGTAGATCTCTAAGAGTCTATTTTTGTGCCTTTATAGATCTTTAGAAGCACTTGTAGTCATCAATATGGTTGACATGTTGGTTTTTGTCAAGTAGATATCTATATGAGAGTAATAGAGTACTTCATACTTAGGTTCTTAGAGTATCACTTTGTAAATTGATGGTAGTATATAGCATCGCCACTTATTCTTTTTCAACACCACTATCACCTTTGTTTCTAGCATTTCTATATATGCTCAATATTCTTCTTTACCACAATCATATATGGATGTGATATTTCTATCATATGCATACAGGCATTGTTCAGAATTTACCCGAGCTTTATAGATTCATCATATGGCAGGATTTTGCTACCTCATAAACTGATTGTATCTTGCTTAAATTATACTATATGCTGATAGCACATTCAGTTTACGAAGGATCTTTCATTCTTCTCTCCATTAGTTGTATTTTAGCAATAAATTTTAAATTATTATTTGAGGATCTTGACATGCGGTGCAATGTTGACTCAAATAAATATTTAAAATACCCACAGTCTTTAGGGACACTTATAGATGTCATCAAGAGTGCTTCTTTTTGTAGCTTTAACTTAAGTACTAAGGTCTTAGTTCCTTCTCTCTTGTGCTTTATGCGGTGGACATTGGTGAAAGGTTACCTAATTTTTCACTTCCAACTTGTCAGGAGGTTTGTGTGCCTTCAACCCTATGCTTCTTACTTTGGCGGGTTTGATGAAAGAGTAGATGTCAGCGACCTAGACCCTTTAGGCTTACATTAGGTCGGTGGCACAGAGTCATTGGTCTAGAGCTTTATACATAACAAACTTGTTGATAACGAACTCCTCTTAGTTTAGCCTTAGGCTTTATATGAACTTTAGGATATTTTCTTCGATCTTTTGCTTTGTGCTTTGATGGACTTATTGAGAAAAAGTTTATTCAATCATTGCTTGATGCTTTATGAATTTATTGAAGTATTTGTAGGTTTCAAATTCAATTGATAGACCAACTGTGAGTACTATCTTTATCCTTAATCATTTGAGGAGACTTTAATCTAAGCCACTTGAGTTCATCAGATCAGACAAGCTAGGATTTGATAGTTCTTCATCCTCTGATTGTTTAAATAGAGGTTCCTATACTGCAACCTTTCTTATAGCATGTTGATTAGACAGAACTGCTAGTGATTCGACTATATTTGGGCATGTTGGATCCAGACTCTTACACCCATTTAGGCTTCAAACTTGAGCTATATGAAATGCACTTCCCAATGCTGATTTTATTGAGGTTGGTAGATTTGAAATCTTCCTTCATAGTTGAAGATTTGGAGTCTACAAGCATTTGGTACCTGTTCGCGACTCATCCTTCCCACTTGAACTTTGATTCTCCAGCCTATTAGGAGAATTTAGTAGACTATAGCTACTTGAACTTGTCGAGTAGAATATGTCTTCATACTTCCTACAGTCCCTACTGACAGGTTGACAAAGTAGGGGTTTTGATGGAGTATTGAGTAGATAGAGCTTCCAGCGATCCTGACATATTTAGGCTTGATGGATCCGTCCTTTTACACCCATTCAAACCTTAAGCTTTAGGGTGTTGAAAGGATTCAAGCTATTCTGGCTCGATTTGTTGTAGTGTATAATCACAAAAATATCTTTTCTAACTTTTGAAATCTTTGTACGTTAGAAAGGTGGTGTCGCGAACTTTCGGAAGATCACCTGTATAATCCACTAATCTTAGCAGGTAGGTTGACTCTGGACTTTTCATAATCCACTAATCTAACTTAAATTTCAAAGATCATTACCCTAAGTATTAAAATGGATCAACCAATTTAATTAACTAAAATGGATCCCAATTCATTAATATTTAAACCTTAATCAAAATTCCTTGCTTAGCCTTCAATAAACCAAAATACATAACAACTCAAACTAATTGCTTAATATATGACCTATCCAAAGCCACACTGCCTTCTACACATACATAGAAATGTTTGCTAGGGCACCACTTTTAGCTTTAGGTTAGGCCGGTGATTTACTTTTCTATTTTTATTATGTGGCGCTCTTGCATGTGACACATGTATTATTTTCTTTGACTTACTGTGATTGTTTATTTTATTACTGTTTTACACTTTATTTGTGAGGTGATTGATTGGGCGTTAGATTTACCCCTAGGTTAGGGATGATTTATATTGATTCAGTCTTATATAAGTGATTATGCTTGTGTAGTGCTAAAATAAATGGGGCTTAAATGAAATCATAATAAATTACATAAATGCTTGCTACAGGTGCTCCAGAATGCTTAGCCCCCAAAATAAATAAAAGCATGGACAAGTGTGTTTACTTTTCTACGCATATATAAACTGCTTTGAATAGTTTTATTTAATTTCTTAGGATAACCATGTAAAAGAGTCTAGATTTTCTTTTTTAAATGATATAATTTGTAAATGTATTGAGTTATGAAAGTCTTCAAAAGTAGGATATTTTAAATATTAAGCACCTAGAGAGAAAAAGAAAGGCTCTTCATAGGAAATTTCTTATTCATTTGGGTACCCTTCTAAATGACAAGTTATACAAAGACTGAAGGAAGATGATTTGGAGGAAGACGGTCCAAAGACATGAAGATAAAGGCTTGAAGATGAAATGCCTTGCTTTTAAGATTTGCATCATTCAGTAGGATTAGAATCCAGGTTGTTGTCAGTGGGGCCTGACCACCATTATTTTTCTACACACCATAGGTTATATTATATATAGCAATTGCCATGGACTTTTCTTTTTTACTCTACCTAATTTTATTTATGTTAATGTGTTTAGTATCATTTGTACATTAGAAATTATATGATTTTCTTAGGTTTCTTTCTTTCATGTGTGTGGTTTGATTTCGCTAGACTCTCTTAGGATAAAAGTTTTCTACTTGTAACTAATATCTAAAATTTTAAAAAATTAAATAATATAGAAACTTAACAAACTAAGGAATAGCTGGAATCGTCTGGGATCGCATGCATATTAATGCATTCCTCTACGTCCTTCTTTAAGATACTTCTCCACCTGCAGGTAGAGTCCAGATAATCCGACCTATGAGAATAAGGTGCTGGATCTGAGGAAGTCTGGTCTTTCTAAAAAATTATTTTTAAGCATTTTTAAATGTCAAGCATTGATGATTTAAAGCCTTTCAACTAGAATGCATTATATTAGAAATTAATTAAATTAAAATTTAATTGCATTAGCTCTAGGAGAATTCACCCTATATAAGTCCAAGGCCAATTAGGAAACTCTCTAGACGTCGACCTTACTTTAAAAAACTCAACCTCCTACCCATCTTTTATAAAGATTGGATAGTATGAATTTTATGCACTTAGGTGGTTAGCTTGCTTTCCTTTTCATGCTGAATCTAAACTCATAATACATTAGCTAGGATACGGATATTCGTATTGTGTAGAATACTAAACCCACACTAGAGTTAGGGTTCAAAACTACTATATTTTGTGTCTCATAGTATGCCTCATCGGTGGGTAAGTCCCCTATTCTTCAGGGGATATAAATCCTACATATACGTGTCACATAGATGATGCCACTTCCATCCTTCTCTCCTGTATACTTTGAGTTCTTGGCCTTCTTTTTCTCAAGTTCTTTCACACTACCTTAGTCCCTCCGGATGTTAGTGTGAGACGTGTGTGTTGGCTAAACCAAGTTGGACCTTTCTTCCCTTTTGAGTAGGACTTCCTAATCTCTCCCTTATGTGCAATTCCCATTTGGAAAGGATAATATAAAATGCTTAATCGAGAGTCTTCTTATGCCCCAACTTGAGATGTAATTAGCCATAGGGGCTTGTGCCCGCAGGAAAATGAATTACACCATCAAATAAACCCCACTCTACTTGATGTATCGAGTGGGGGAAACCTATTATTTTGATCAGGTCATACAAATTATTGCACATCAGGGTGCGCTAGCGAGAGTCAATATATTCAATAGTTAATCGTATATGTGATCTAATTTACCCTACCATTGGCCTGCTTGTGAAGAGCGTGGAGACCTACTATCATCTCATCCCTCGGGATGATGCGGTCGTATATCTTTTGCACTCTATCCCCCGCACAGTGGATACCCTTTTGGAGGTCCACAAACTTGAATCAAAGTCTCCCAAAGGTCTTTATACATTACAAGAGCATTGTATATACTGAGTTGTGATTGGATCTTCCTCAGACGAGATAAAATATTATAATATATCCCCTTTACTGAAGTATCTTTCTTCTTAGAGTCTTTGGGGATGATATTTTAATTGATAACCATCTCCATCCCCTTGTCCTTGTTCTTCTCTTTTTTTCGATGGAGATAGTAATATCATGCCACTTCTCAACTGCACTTGAGCAATCTCCTTTGATTTAGACTCATTTAATGGCGTATTTTCTTCAAAGTCAACCATTACTGTATCTAGGGATTTATCTATTGATTCAGAGTTTCCACCCACATTTATATGTCCCATTTATGACACTATATCAAGGAATTCATCTTCCTTTGGAAAATATAAGTCTTATTCTTAGCTAAGTCCATCGATGTCACAATAAAATATAATTCAAAATCTACTTTATTAGTGTATCCTTCTTTTATCAGCGCATTTAATGCTACTAAAATGACCCGACATACTTCTATGGGAAGGGAATTCTCATCACCTTCTTTGGCTTCATCTATTTTAAGTTTTGACATGAAGTCAGCGAGCTTGATAGGTCACCTCATAGTCTGGTAATATTCATCAAAACTGTCGATAACCCTTTGAGTTATTATATTTTTCTACTTAGGTTTTTTCAGCTTAGTTTTTTTCTTAAAAGACTTTATCTTTCCTGACTTTGAAGAACCAGCTTGGTTGGGAAGTTGCTTAGAAGTAGATGCTCGTGTCATAGGTAGAGATTTCAAATTTAACACTAGCTCTATAGGAGATTTTCACTTCACCCCAGAACTCCTTTGAGCTATTTTAATATTTTTACAGTCTTGTTAGAGACTGCAATCTCCCATTACTCTTCTTTAATTGGCTTCTTTTTCTTTCTTCTTTCTTCAACCGGGGGTACGAAAGAGGACGTAACCATCGAGATGTCAACACATTATCTGATAATGTGAGTTCCCATCTCTTATACTTTCTTTCCAACCAATCCTTAAAGATGTAGCAATCTTTAATAGGATGGCTGATTACCTGATGGTATGGGTAGAGATTTGGGTCAACATTATGTTTTGACTCCGTGGGCCTCTTACATTTTGGTAATTCTAAGTCCACTTTCACTACATGTCGAAACAACTTGGTGATGTTATCCCTTTTAAATGAATATTCTTTATTCATATTATCTTTTAGGGATAGGAATGATCGATCTCTAGTTCATGTTATTTGTCTTGGGAGTTCTCTGCCACTCTGATAAGTTTTTGGCTTATCATTGCCCTTAAGTATCAGCTTCGATTAAGGGTTAGGGTTGTAGACTTGTTTTGATTTTTCATCGTATTACATTGAATACTTGCCTTTGTCTACATTATAAACCATTTATTTTTCATTGTTAACTCTAGAGAGAAACATATAGTTGGCCTCACCTCTTCTAGCACCAGAAGCTTTGGTCTTTTTGGGTTTATCAAAATGGTTCTCTAATCATGAAAAGTTTAGTTTCTCAAACTTAGCCACTCTATCTAGCAGATCTTAAAATGTGGTGACAGTAGCCATGTATAGAAATGATTGCATCAAATTATTGATGGTTCCCATTAATAACTGCATAACATACTCTTCTTTATGTTTTTGCTCACATTTCATAATTAGGTTGCGCCAATGAGTGATGTATTTGGTCACTAATTCTTTTCTTTTTCTCTTATCCAGAGCGATCGTTATCTTCTCAGTTGCACTGATGAATCTCTCCATGAACATAACTTTAAATTCTACGAAGGTCTTCACTGAATCGTTTGGCAGTTCGACATACCATTCGAAAGTAGTTGTTGTTAAACTAATGACGAACTATAGAAAGATCAAAGCATCATTGCCTCCAGTATTCCTGTATGTGGCATTGAATTGTGCCAAGTGCTGTGTAGGGTTGTTATTACCATTGAAGGTATTAAAATTTTGCACATAGTGTCCTTTTGGAAATGGCACTTGATCATATTCATCAGGCAACGAGCGACCCCTGCCCACCAATTTCTCTGCCTAATTAATAATTATAATAGTCCTGATCTTTTTTATGATTATTCCTTCTAGTTATACAACCATCATAGGCTCGGAAGTACTTGTAATATTTTATAGAGTGAGCTGGCCAATGACGTTATGAGCCTCATGACCACGTTCAAGAGTGCCCCGTACTCTCGAGACTTGAGGCATTTGGAAGTTTGGAAGGTTGGTAGGAGGATTGGACATGGGACCGATGGTAACAGTTCTTTACATCATTTGCATCATCACCATCATTTGGGTCATCATCTCAATCATTTTCTCATTCAATTGAGTGATAAATTATATAAATGCTTGCTACATGTGCTCTAGAATTCTTAGCCCCTAAAATAAATAAAAGCATGGCCAAGTGTGTTTACTTTTCTGCGCATATATAAATTGCTTATAATAGTTTTATTTAACTGCTCAAGATAACCATGCAAGTGAGTCTTGATTTTTCTTTTTTTTTAGTGATGTAATTTATAAAAGTATCGAGTTATGAAAGTCTTCGAAAGTATGATATTTCAAATACTAGGTACCCAAAGAGAAAAAGAAAGGCCTTTCATAAAGAATTTCTTATTCATTTAAGTACCCTTCTAAAGGACAGGTTATACAAAGACTGAAGGAAGATGATCTAAAGGAAGATGGTCCAAAGATATGAAGACAAAGACTTGAAGACAAAATGCCTCACTTTTAAGACTTGCATCATTCAGCAGGATTAGAATCCAGGTTATGGTCAGTGGGGCCTGACCACCATTACTTTTCTATAGACCCTAAATTGTATTATATATAGCATTTTCCATGGACTTTTCTTTTTACTCTACCTGGTTTTATTTATATTAATATATTTACTATCATTTGTACATTAGAAATTATATAGTTTTCTTAGGTTTTTTTCTTGCATGTGTGTAGTCTGATTTCACTAGACTCTCTTAAGGATAAATTTTTCTACTCGTAACTAATGTTTAAAATTTTAAGAATTAAATAATATAGAAACTTAATGAATTAAGGAATAACCAGAATCGTCTGGGGTCACATGCATAATAATGCATTCCTCTCTGCCCTTATTTAAGACACTTCCCCGCCTAAATATAGAGTCCAGATAATCTGACCAATGAGAATGAGGTACTGGATCTGGGGAAGTCTAGTCTTTCTAAAAAAACTATTTTTTAAAGACTTTTTAAATTTCAAGCATTGATGATTTGAAGCCTTTCAACTAGTATGCATTATATTAGAAATTAAATAAATTAAAATTTAATTGCATTAGCTTTAGGAGCATTCACCCTATATAAGTCCAATGCTAATTAAAAAACTCTCTAGACATCAGCCTTACTTTAAAAAACTCAGCCTCCCCCAACCATCTTTCATAAAGACTTTACAACATGAATTTTATGCGCTTAGGTGGTTAGCTGGCTTTCCTTTTCAAGCTGGATATAAGCTCATAATGTATTAGCTAGGACACGAGTGTTAGTATTGTGTAGAATACTAAACCCACTCTAGATTTAGGATTCGAAACTACTACAATTGGTGTCTCATAGTATGCCTCATCGGTGGGTAAGTCCCCTATTCTTATAATTCCTACCTATCTGCATCACATGGATGATGCCACTTTCATCTTTCTCTCATGTATAATTTGAGTGCTTAGCCTTCTTTTTCTTCAGTTTCTTCTCACTACCTTAGTCCCTTCGAATGTCAATGTGAGTCGTGAGTGTTGGCTAAACCAAGTTGGACCTTTCTTCCCTTTTGAGTAGGACTTTCTAGTCTCTCCCTTATGTGTCAATCTCATTTGGAAAGGATAATATAAAATGCTTAATCGAGAGTCTTCTTATGCCCCAACTTGAGATCTAATTAGCCACAGGGGCTTGTGCCCGCAATAAACTGAATTCCACCATCAAATAAACCTCACTTAACTTGATGTATTGGGTGGGAGAAACCTATTATTTTCATCAGGTCATACATATTATTACCCATTGAGGTGCGCTAGCGAGAGTCGCTATCTTCAATAGTTAATCGTATGTGTGATCTAATCTATCTTATCATTGGCCTGCTATCATCTCATCCCTTGAGATGGTACGGCGGTATATCTTTTGTACTCTATCCCCTGTACAGCGGATACCCTTTTGGAGGTCCACAAACCTGAATCAAAGTCTCCCAATGGTTTTTATATATTACAAGAGCATTATATATACTGAGTTGTGCTGGTATTTTTCTCAGATGAGATAAAATATTATAATATATCCCCTTTGCTAAAGTATCTTTCTTCTTGGAGTCTTTGGGATGATATCTTCATTGATAACTATCTCCATCCCCTTATCCTTAGTCTTCTCTTTTTTTATGGAGACAACAGTATCTTATCACTTCTCAATTGCACTTGAGCAATCTCCTTTGGTTTAGACTCATTTAATGGCATATTTTCTTCAAAGTCAGCCATTACTATATCTATGGATTCATCTGTCGATTTAGAGTCACCACCCACGTTTATATGTCCCATCTATGACACGATATCAAGGAATTCGTCTTCCTTTGGAAAATATAAGTCATATTATGAGCTAAGTCCATCAATGTCACAATCAGATAGAATTCAAAAGCTACTTCCTTAGCTTATCCTTCTTTTATGAGCGCATTTGATGCCAATAAGATGACCCGGCATACTTCTATGGGAAGGGAATTATCATCACCTTCTTTGGATTCATCTATTTTAAGCTCTAACATGAAGTCAGTGAGCATGATAGGTCACCTTATAGTCTAGTAATATTCATCCAAACTATCGATAACCCTTTGAGTTGTTATCTTTTTCTCCCCAGATTTTTTTCAGCTTGGTTTTTTTCTTAAAAGACTTTATCTTTCCTGACTTTGAAGAACCAGCTTGGTTGGAAAGTTTCTTACAAGTAGATGCTCATGTCATAGGTACAGCTTTTAAATTTAGCACTAGCTCCGTAGGAGATTTGCACTTCACCCCAGAACTCCTTTGAGCTGTTTCAACATTTTTATAGTCTTTTTGGAGACTGCAATCTCCCACTACTTTTCTTGAATCGACTTCTTTTTCTTTCTTCTTCCTTTTTCCTTTAACCAGGGGTATGAAAGAGGAAGTAACCACTTAGTTGATTCTTTCTTAGGGTGAGTCAACATATTGTCTTATAATGTGAGTTCCCATCTCTTATACTTTCTTTCCAACCAATCCTTGAAGATGTAGCAATCTTCAATATGATGGCTAATTACCCGATGGTATGGGCAGTAATTTAGGTCATCAGAATGTTTCGACTCCTTGAGCCTCTTATATTCTGGCAATTCTAAGCCCACTTTCACTAACTATCGAAATAACTTGGTGATGTTATCCCTTTTAAATGAATATTCTTTATTTATATTATCTTTGAGGGATGGGAATGATCGATCTCTAGTTCATGTTGTTTTTCTAGGGTATTCTCTATTACTCTGATAAGTTTGTGGCTTATCGTTGCCCCCCCCCCCCCCCCCCCCGAGTATTAGCTTCAATTGAGGGTTAGGGTTGTAGACTTATTTTGATTTTTCATCGTATTACATTAAATACTTACCATTGTCTATATTATAAACCATTTGTTTTTCTTTATTTTCCCTAGAGAGAAACGTAGAGTCGGCCTCACCTCTTCTAGCACCAGAAGCTTCAGTTTTTTGGGTTTATCAGAATGGTTCTATGATCTTAAAAAGTTTAATTTCTCAAACTTAGCCACTCTATCTAGCAGATCTTAAAATGTGGTGATGGTAGCCATGTATAGAAATGATTGCATCTAATTATTGATGGTTCCCATTAATAATTTCACATCATGCTCTTATTTATATTTTTGTTCACATTTCATACTTAGGTTGCACCAATGAGTGATGTATTTGGTCACTGATTCTTCTCTTGTCCAGAGCAAGGTCAGCAATCGTTATCTTCTCGGTTGCACTGGTGAATCTCTTCACGAACATAGATTCAAATTCTATAAAGGTCTTCACAAAATCATTTGACAGTTTGACATACCATTTGAAAGCATTTATTGTTAAATTAATGACAAATTATAGGAAGAGCAAAGCATCATTACCTCCAGTATTCCCGTATGTGGCATTGAATTATGCCAAGTGCTGTGTAGGGTTATTATTACCATTGAAGGTATTAAAATTTGGCACATAGTGTCCTTTTGGATATGGCACTTGATCATATTCATCAAGGTATGAGTGACCCTTGCCCACCAATTTCTTTTCCTAATTAATAACTATAATAGCCCTGATTTTTTTGTGACTATTCGCTCCAGCTACACAACCATCATAAGCTCGGAAGTACTTGCAATATTATATAGAGTGGGGCTTGCCAATGACGTTATGAGCCTCATGACCACCTTAAGGAGTTCCCCGTACTCTCGAGACTTGAGGCATTTGGAAGTTTGGAAGGTCAGTAGGAGGATTTGACATGGGACCGACGGCAGCAGTTCTTTACATCATTTGCATCATCGCTTTCATTTGGGTCATCATCTCAATCATTTTCTCATTCAACTGAGTGATTTCCTTATCCTTCACCCGCATTTATTGTCTAATTTTCCATCTCATATTGATAAGTGTGATGTCTTTAGCATCGAGAGGATTTTCCTCAACTTCCTTCACCTCATCTTCTCCTCGGGATTGGCCACCTCTACCAGTGGTGGACCCATCTTCATGGCGACGTCAGTGTGCTTTCTTAGGTGGAGGTTTCCAATGGTCATCGCCTTCATTGTTATCCTAGTAGGCTTCCTCATTATCGACATCTACATGTCTCACCATATAGATAACTTCTATGTTTATGGCATCATTCATTTCTTTCATTTCTTCTTCCATATATTCTTCTTCTATATTTTCTTCTTCTACTATTATATTTTCTTCCTCTTCCATATCTTTTTCTTCTCCCTCTTTTTATATATCCTTCCCCTTCCATATCTTCTTCCACTTCTATATCTTCTTTCCCTTCTATATCTTCTTGCCCTCTCTCCTCAAGTACTTGGATCTTTGAGTGGAGACACCACTCGATCTTCGGTTCGTGATTCGACAAGGATACTTCTTCAACAATGGGCTGTGGTAAAAGCTAGTTTCTTTTTTGGAGGGGTCGGTGAGCGACGGGATCCCTTGGGGATTCTCCAAGATGTCGACCGTCGGGAGGCGTCATCGTGGGTCTTCTTTGGGACTTTTTTCTGATATTTTTTGTTGTTTGGGGCAGATCCCTGGGAAGCTACATCGGATGTCATGCCCAGATTTACTTATCTTTTCCTTCCTTCTTCTTTATAAGGCTTTGGCCTACATATTTGTTTTTCTTTTCGCTGGGACCTTTCAGCGGTGGATCCTTGAACCCAAGGTTCAGGTGTCACGCTCTGATGCTCATCGCGCGGGATATATTTTCTTTTTTTTTTCCTCCACCATAACAAATAAGCATTTTCTTGGTAGAGTCCTAGTCTCAACTATCAGTGGTCATTGGTATTTTCTCTTTTTCAGTCCTCTCTCTTTTATAGTCTTCAAGACCCTGTAGACTCGGGCCGAGAGAGTTTCAGGCTCCTTCTTCTTTTAAGTTACTGGGACTTCAGGTTGTTTGTCCCAGAATAACCTTTTTAGCTCACCATATGAGCTATTTCTTTTGACCCACTTGAGACCCACGAAGCCATTATGGGTAGGAATTATTGCTTTTAGTTCTTGAGCTGGCAAGTTTAATGGGTAGACAGGAAGTTATTATTACTGAGCTTAGATCTTAGCATTCAGCTTTCTCCTCTACCTTCTTGTTATCTTTTATTCAGATGATGAAGCTTCAATAATATTTTTTTTGGGTGTAAGTAACCTGTTTGGTAGAGATATGATGTTTTCAGTCACCATAGAGATCCTTCTACTGGTCATAATTCTTTTGGTGGTCGAGGCATCAGGCTATGATAGCATCTTGAATACATAAACCCTTTTACAAGGATTTTTAGCAGTATTAGTAGCATGTGATGCTAGTAGATATGTCCAACATATAACAGCTTCAATGATGGGTCATTGCACTAGCAGGTGCACACAACTAATAGAAGCTCGGGTAGGATGAAGTCTCCTTGCATGCCTTTCTGTGTTAATTCCATTCACAGGAACGATGGTAGTCCTTGCAATGACTGTAGAGAAGTTAATACTACCAAACTGGATGGTAGCTCCAGCATTTTCTATGTTAATGATCGCATTTGCCAATTGAATATTTGTAACATGCCCTAGCCGGATGGTGAATAAGGTGTTTTATAGATCCATCTGTACACATGAAAGATAAGGGTTAGTAATCAGCGTCTGATACATCACCCCACACATTCAAAATGTAGAGACTTGTATATAACAAAAATTAAAAAATAAATAAACATTAACAAGCAATTAAGATAAATTCAAAACTTTGCTAACTATATTATCTCAATTTGTTTGAACGATCATTTTTAAGAATATTAAAATTTTAATTTTTAAAATGATCATTTTAGAAAAGTTTGTAATTCTAGGTCATATTGATTTAGCTATTATGATAGTATTGAGATGACTAACACAAGATGGAAAGAGAAATCAATCCCCAGTGAAGTTGTTAGAAATTTGTGGGTTCCAAAAATTTGACCCCGGCCTCCCCCACTTGCTTTTATACTGGGGAGTTTTAATAGAATTAAGTTCTGGGATAAATTTTTGGAAGGCATATGAGGTTTGTTGATAAGACACTATCCAGAGATTTCTCCCTCATTTTATGAGGACTTTATGATCTGAGTTCTAATTTCCTATAGGTATAAGCCCCTATAATTAATTACCCTTCTTAATAACGAGAAAGAACTTTTGATTAAGGCTAGTTGTCAATTAGATATGTAAAGAATACGTGCATCTGGCATATTACGAAATTGGGGATTTGATATTTAAAATATAAATTTCACCATCTCAAACTTAAAGCAAATGGTGGGGAAATAGATGATGGACTTGATCAAGATCCCATGGTTTCGTCATCCATGGCCATCGTGATCCTTGGTCTACTTAGTCAGAGGAGGTAGTCGACCCAACTTGATAAAAGGATCCTTATCGGTAGCACTGGGTTGCTTCTTCCAAGGGGACCTTATAGACTTGGGGTGAGTGTTTGTCTAAGTGGATAAATTTGAATCCACCTTAGCTAACAGAGGGCTTTACATCATATCGATTATATCCTATTGATTCATATCTCATGGATTTAATACCACTAAATTGGCTCTGGCCATAACCATAATTTAGTTGTACCATTTGATAAAACGACTCTATTCAGAGGTCCCCGTATCATAATAGTTTATCATGCAGTGTCATTTGGTTGTAAAATTATCGGTTAGGGGATATGTACCATGTCCTTACTAGCAGGAGATAATTTGAAAATAGATCATAGTAATATTTTCAACTAGACATTATCTCTATATGAGCTGAAGTAAATTTAAATTTATCCACCCCAATAAACTGTTGCGGAATGTGAATGGATTTTACTTTAATTATTTGATGGGTTAAATTTTAATTTTAAATATTTGGGTTTTTGAAATTTTGGGATTTTGGATTTTAAATTTTATGGGCATTTGGATATTTGGGATGCACTTGAAATATTTGAAATTAACCCATCCGGTTGAGATTTTCTGTTCAACACGACCATTATCGGGATAATGGGGTCATTTAAAAAACTTTAAATTTTGTAAAAGTTAGGAGGCATTTGAAATGGATTGAGTTAACCTCTCTGGTTGAGATAAACATTCAGCACGGTCATTACGGTCATTTTTATTTGTGTATTGAACCTTTTCGACTCTGTCGAGCTGTCAATAAAGGATTAGGTTTCGTATGCTTTATATCTTTGTTGATGAATTTTCTTAGTTGGAGGCCTTAAAGGTCTTATATAAATGTATAAAATAGATATTCTAGTTGACACCTTGATCATATATCTATTTAATAGTTCGAGTTGTGTCAACTACTATCTATCCCGCGCAGCATCCCTAGACATCGCATACCAATAACATGCTCGTCGGGGCCCATGTAGGTATTTGGGGATATTTTATAATTATTTATTGAACATTGTCGACTCTTATTTACCTGTTTAGGAGGATTAAATTCAAATTTATTGACACGCGCAACATCCCAAGATGATATGTGTGTTCCTACAACACGCTCATAAGGGCCCATATGGGTCATATAATTATACTTGCCCCTTTTTGTGTGCCTATGTGTATACATATTGTTGTGCATGTGCGGGCCGGGGCATTTTAGACATTTGAAGGGTCTTCTTTCTACTATGTTATTTTGTAGAGATTCATATTTTTGTTGTAGCCCTTCATGTATTTGCCCATGGATAGTATGTTAGATGCATAAACATTGTTCATCAAGTAGCTTACAAGCCTCAATAATCTTATCTAACTCAATGTTTAGGACCCGGTTGAACTGAGATTCACTCACTCCATAATGATTTGATATGGCTTTTTCTTCCCAAAACTTGTATTGAGATATATAGGAAAGTCCTAAGTTATGTCATCATCATCATTTTTTTACTGTTGGCTTAAATAAAGATTCAACCATTTTGACCTTGGATGATTATTGTGTTCTTATTGGTACTTTGTATTTAAAAATTAGTGGCCACTACTTCCTATTAGCGGTCAGTCATTTCTGTTGCATATCAAATCTTACTGGTTGTAAGAAATTAGTGCTTTTGAATGATATTAAGTGATTGTTGATTATGAAATGATTTAGCATCCACTACATATCGTTCATCATCATCTTTGATTGGAATTCTACATGAAAGAGACATCTCCTACATTTATTTGTAGATACCTTTACTTATATGTGATGGGCTTCCTACAGTATCATTGAGTCTTTTTGTTCATGGTGGGTTATTATATACCATAAGGTACAATATTTATCACCCATATATACTAGTATGAAGTTTCCTCATGTCTTTATTATGTCTATCAAAGTTGCATTTAGGTGTTCACCTTCATTATAATTTTCCTTGTATTCACTTATAAATAGTGTGTTGCTTATGTGCTAGTCATTCTTCAACGAATCATAAATGCCTACACTAGATGCAGTTCGACCACCTCTCTCTTGTAAGGAATCGGTGTATCAGATATTTGCTAGGTCTTTCATAAGATTTTACAGGCATTCTCATTTATCACATATCACCTACTCTTATCAGTAAAAGGATGATTCACTTGTCCGATGCTCCAAGTCCATCAAACTTGCATTTGCTAAAGTCCTGCAACATATCTATCATCCTCACTTGAAAGTAGACTGTTACGAGCTCATTTGTACATTAGTTTGGGTTGGCAACAAAGAGGAGGCCACCTCTTCTATATTTCCCTTGCTCTACTAGTATTCCTGTCATATTTGTTTCCCATGATGGTGGATCTGTCATCATGGTCATCGCATGTTTCTTAGTATCTACCCTTCTAGGTAACTTATTGAACATGTTGTTGATTATCCACTATTCATAAGAGACCTTTTAATCTCTATTGTTTGTGACTACTTGTTAGTGAGATGTAGGGATTCTCCCTAACCCCACCAAGAATTTTGCATGTATGAGATTTGAATGTATCATATTTCTTAATTAGAGTTTGCTTTGATTGGAATGATGGTTCCATTGACATCTTGATTATTCTTCAAGAAATCAAATTCTTTATCGCTCCTCTATTGATGTTCATTTGAATGCATGTCACATGATATCTTGAACTTGACTCACTCAAGTTCCTTGAGTTGTCACTCAAAATGAAGTTCTTGATTGATCCCTTAGTTTATTTAAATCCATCTTCAACTTAGATTTAATATCATAAGTTACTACTCATTCCAAAGAGTTGAATGTTATTATTCAAGCCGAATATTATAATTTTTATTTAGACTCAAACTGAGTCAAAGTTCTTTGTATATGATTCCAAGTCTTAGTTTAAATTATCCAAATCTTGTTCAAATCCCCTATGGTTCAACTCAAGTCTTTGCTCGAGTTCTAATGTTCAACTCATGCTCAAGTTCACTTAAATTCTTTCCCTTTTTTTTAAATCCAAATTTTTATAACTCATCCATCTTAATTATGCTTAAATTCAAGTTAAGTTCATGTTATTTGAGTTCATTTCAATTAGATTAGAGCATTTCAACAATCATTTTGTGTTTAAATACAAGTCCCAATTCATGTCTCATATAGTCAATTTTGCAAGTTCAAGTCCCATGTATCTGCTCTGAATTTCGTTAACCTCCCAGCGTCTCTTCCGTTTAGGGGAAAAACTAAGAGGAAGCCTTCCCCTCCATGCTACATGAGCGCTTCAGGAAGATGTCGGGTGACATCGCGGCTATATTGTCTTCAATCTCCGCTATGCTACATGAGTGTTTTACAGTGTTAGGCACCTGTTAAAAAGAGCACAGTTATTTACCCATGTATGGGTACTTAATTTTCGTCCCCCTCACACTACATGAGTGCTCCGGGGATTACCCACCTCGTCGCAAGCGTCACCCCGATTTCCCTCACCCAGTGCTACGTGAGCGCGTAAGGAGGTTTGTTGGCTCACCGCAAGCGTCGAGAGTGATATTTTTAAGTTAAAAAATTTTATGCCTGCGCGATGGTTGGAGTCGGCGATGACTATGAATATTTGTAAACTGCACAAACATAAAATCACTCCCTTTTTTTTTCTCCCCTTTCAAACATCCCTTTATATATATATATATATATATATATATATATATATATATATATATATATATATATATATATATATATATATATATATATATAGAGAGAGAGAGAGAGAGAGAGAGAAATCACCTTGATTAGGCTTCGAATTTGGGTTAAGTAATGTGGATTTTAAGAGATGTTTGAGGTGGGCTTTGGATGGGCTAAGTTAAGGCTTTCGGCTGGAGCAGCTAAGAGGAAGGATTGGGTTATGGTAGTGGACTGCAGCTAAGAGGTGGAGAAAAGAAGGTGAAGGCCAGCTCTTATGTTCTGCACAGTGATTTAGGCAGCTGGAAACAGATATGCTTGTGGAGTTCGGGGTCGATAAGAGGGGCGGCTTTGAGGCTTCGGCTAGGGCAAGCCTTAGGGAGACGTCGGCTTCGATCAGAGCAGACGATAAAAGGTGTAAGAGGCATCGACAGTCCAAACCGATAGCAGGAACGGAGGTTGGTCGACCGAATACAGGCAAGGTGGATGCTAGCAGGGGCGGATCCAGCTTATATTTTTAGGGTGGGCAAAAAAAAAAAAATTGTGAGAGATGGGCAAATATGCTTAGGATTGATAAAAGTAGGGCAAAAAAATTTTTTTAGGGGGGGCAAAATGCCCAAAATACTCAAAATATTTCAAAATCTCCCCTCTAAATATTTAAATTTTTTTTTTTAGGGTGGGCATTTGCCCACCCTAAGCTAAGGGTGGATCCGCCCATGGATGCTAGCTTCGGTCTTGCTTGGAGATCAGGTCAAGCATGGAGGTCGGCAAGATCTCAATAAGGTAGGAGCTTCGGTTGGGAAGCTTCCGGGAAGAAGGGTCAGATGAGGCAAAGTTTTGGCTCTTATCTGCGGGAAGGAAGTATCGGCTGGATGGAGTTGGGCTCGGCTCCTGGGCAAAGACATTCGGATTTCTCTGTGTCTACAGTCAAAACGCAGTGCTATAGTAACTGCGCTCTTACTGTAGATAGAGAGAAATCCGAATATATATCTCTGTTAGGTGACCGGATGCAATAATTCGCCCAGCTACTGTGGCTTATTGAGGAGATAAGGGATTTCTCGGCTTCAAAATGGAGATCGAGAAGAGGTTGAGTACAGGCGAGTCTGGCTAGGAGTTAGAGTGGGAAGTTCGATCTTGTGCAGACTTGATCGTAGGCTGCTTGGGTTAGGGGAAGGAGGAAGTGGAGTTGACGTTGGCCTTAAAGGCCGTGGATCAGAGCTTTCGCATGCAGAATTGAGGTCAGAAGGTTGACAGGGTTTCAACTGTGTGTGTGGAAGAAGAGTAGCGAACTAGAGCTTCACTCTCCTTTTAACAATGCAATTGTGGCAAATTATTAGGTCCGGTCACTGGACCTATATTTAGGTCCGAATTGCCTGCGCTTTTGATCTATTTTTGCAAAAGAGCAGCTAGTACATGATTTTAATTGCATATTAGCTGACATTTTACTGATTATTTGAAAAGTGCAGCAAATACTCAATGAGTAAGATATTTGTTGCGCTTTTGCTTTATTTTTGCAAATACTCAACAAAAAAGTAGCTAATATGCAATTAAAATTATGTATTAGCTGCCCTTATGAAAAAATACATCAAAAGCAATAAGAGAAGGTCAATTATCAATTATAGCTAGCTCATGCTACCTCCAATACATCCAGCAAAAAAGATACATCACTAAAATTTCCTAAAAAATTAAGCTCCTCATCTCATTAAATTTTTTAAAAGAATTTATATCTTGCCAATATATAGTTTCCATCTCTTAGAAGTAATTAAAGAATTAGCATTTTCATGTAATATTTTATTTAAACTACCTTGTACCTCATGGTAGATATTAATGAATTTTTTTAATAAATAATGTTGCATCTTATAAAATCCTATGAGGGAAGGTGGGAGATAGGATCTACACTTTAAGCTTCTAGAAGGCACTCAAATAAGAAAGCCTCTATGAGAAGGTTCTCGTTAGAAATACTATATAAGATAAGCTGTAAAAATCTAAAAAGATATAAGTTTCAACAGATACAGATAATTATCTAAATATATTAGATTGAATAAGTTTTAGAAGATATGGGTTCTACATAAAAATCGTAGAAGGCATAAGCATTATAAGGTACAAATTCTTTTTAAAAACTTCATAAGATATAAGCCTTAAAATGTAAAGATTCTTTATAAATAGACTCAAAAGGTATATAAGCCTCGAAGGTATTGGTTTTTTTTTCCAAAGCTACGTAAGGTTAAAGCCTCATAAAGTATATGTTATTCATTATTTAAAAATCACATAAGGCAAAAGCCTAAACAACTATAGGATTTTTACTCTTCTAATAATCTCAAAAAGCATAGACCTCAAAAGTTATAAGGTTTTCTATTCATCCAAAAACCTCATAAGATATAAGGCTCATAAGGTATACAAACTTTGTTGATCTAAAGATATATATAATCATTATATTTCAACTAGAGTTATATCCTTTTACTAACTCAACTATTCAACAATAATATAATGGCTTTCTACCATGGCATAAAGATTTTAGAGATATATAGAGGGCTTAGTCTTTTATAAGGGGTGAGTTAAGATAAATATGAATCATTTTTATACAAAAATTAAGAGTTTATTCATTATCATCAATACTTCCAATAATTTTGTAGTGAACACACCCAAAGATGAAAAAAATATTCTGTGCGAACGCCGAACGCTATCCGGAGACCAATCAGAATGCACAATGTCACCCCTTTGCTTGGTACTATGACTCAGTAGTACTCAGTACAACTCGATACTACGGCTCAATATTGTTGACATGACTGCACTTGATTCGCCTCCGGATATAGAATTGCACCCGACCTCCATAGAATAATTTCTCCCCAAATAGAGGGTGATCTAATGTGTGATTTAAAATTATGTTAGTGGATTCTAAAACTTAAAAATAAATTTTTTTGTCTTTATTATTTTAAAATTAAAAATTAGTGAATAAATATATTTTTAGCATTTTCTATTTAACAAAAATAATAGATATCAATACTATAATGTATTTCTTATATAATGCTTTCTTGTGACTCTGCAAACTAATTATTTTCACAGGCAAAAAATTCATTATTCAAATCACATCATCACATGAAATATCAAATTGGATAATAATTTTCATCACATTATAGAAAAATCAAGAGCATATAAAAATAAAGTTGCGATGTCATAAAGAAAAAGGAAAGGATACATATCATATAATATTATGAGTTATGATCAATTTATAATAATTAACTTTTAATAAATTTTAATTTTAACGTTTAACCTCTTGTGTGAGTGCATTTTTTTTTAATCTCTAAACCTAAATATATATAATAAAGACCTAATAAAACCACATTCTCCTGCTACTTTTGACATACCCAAAAAGCAAAAGTTAACAAACAATAAAACAACAAACATAGAACAAAAGTACAAACATTCAAACCCAAGTACAAATTAGGAGTGTAAGCAAGTCGAGCAAGCTCATGAGCAAATTTAAACTCAACTCAATAATGAACTCATAAGTCAAGCTTATTTAAAAAAGAGAAAAAAGAAAAAGAAAAATCAAGCTTATTAAGCCATCTTGGTTCATTGACTCATGAGCTGACTGAATTAAAAATGATAAATCTAATTTTGTCTCCCCTTTGATTAGTCAATTTGTCCCCAATTTATAAACTCCTTTTCTTCTTCAAAAGCTTCCTAACATGTCGATTCCTTCTATAGCAAGCTCCCACCATAATTTCCATTTGCTAGATCCATCCATGTCTTCTACAACGAACTCTTTCGTCGACTTCAAATATATGGATTTATTGATCCATTCTGTAATGAACTCTAATATGCAATTCTCCGCAAAGAATCTGAAGAAAATTTATTAGTGGATGGGAGAATAGAAACACCAGAATTTTTTTACATGAGAATGAAAGTAGAGATATCACCTCGGCTGTCTGGCAAGTAAAACAAGTCAGGAAGGTAACTTTAAGCAGTTATCACAAGGACTGGGACCGAATTTGCAGCAATTCCTGTCAATAGACTCCCCAAAGTACTCCAGAAGCATCTGTCTTCGGCATTCTGTCTAAAACATCCACAAGCAGTTCTTTTGTCAGAAGTCATGCACAAAAGGGAGAGACAAAGTATAGACAAATATTTTGTCATAATATATGATTCAAATTTGACAAGATAAACTTAATATTTTTAGATGAAAATCATATCGCTAATTAATTAACATTTATATTGTAATCTTAAAGTAAATTGGATCATTACAAAACTTAGGCTTCGTTTGGGACAGTTTTATTACTGCTTTATAAACCAGTTTCTTAGTATAATTTTTTTTTTTAATTTCTAGAAATATGCTTCATAAAATAATAAGAAAGCTGTCCTAAATGAAGCATTATTTGGACCAAAGTTAGGTCGAGATATTTTCTTTTACAATCTAACATATTATGTAAAGATAAATATTTATTCATGACAAGAATGATTCTAATTGTTCATACTATATATATATATATATATATATATATATATATATATATATATATATATATATATATATATATATATATATATATATATATATATATTCTTAAATGACAATATTTCATCAACAGAGGCTAGAATTATGGCGCATCTTCAATCTTGACTGAGATTATTCACATTGAATCACACAGGCCGAGTCAGCAATATTTGTAAGGACTGGAAAAGTTGGTGTAAGGGAGAAATTGAGTAAATAAAATAGAATTCAAGAGAGCCAAGCCTGACTCGAAGTATAACAAAATCATACAGTTCAGTTCAACTTGAACTATACCTAGTGTTGACTCGGAATTTAAAAGAAAAAGGGAGCCATATAGGGGATGAAATCTAAGACCCTGTTAATTTAATGTAGGAATCAAAGAAATGCCTAGCTGAGCATTTCAGTAGGAAGGAGAGGTTTCTCGTTCTTTTCATCTACTACAAGGTCTATGACAACTACAATTAGTTGGCCTAATTTAAAGACAGATTGCATCCTTAGTTTTTTTTTCCCGATTATTCAGTTAGCAAGCTAAACCAAAGAACAAATATAAAATATTCCAGCCAACTCCAATCAGATTTGATTGTGCTAACTTGCACTCAAAAATGACAACGTTGAGTTCAAGTAAATCCTTCTTTGTTGAAACTTGATTCGAAAAAGGTTCAAGTCAAATTATATCTAATATGGGGAAAGAGAATATTATCCATTTGCTTTATGCAGATAATTCATTAGTTTTAGGCAAAGCTAGTATTCCAAATGTTCAACATCTTCACAACATTTTGGATCATTTTAGGAAGATATCTAGGCTCATCATCAACATTTCTAAATCTTCCTTTATTTGCTCTAAATTCATTCGTAATATGGATAATATAATCTGGTGGCTATCTTAAACCTTCAAAATGGTAATGCTAGTTATACTATTTAGAATACTATTGCCTGTTGGATCAGAGATTCTGTTATACCAAAAAGCTGTTATAAACATCTCTTAATAAACTTTGTGCCGGTTTTCTCTACTATAGTGATATCTCAGTAAAGAAAATGAGGCTGATTACTGGGAAAAACACTTGTAAACCGTACAAATTTGGTTGGGGTATACCTGCTTTGTTTAATCTCAATTTTACTTATAACTATTAATTAATTTGGAGATTTTTATCAAGTTTTAGTCTCTTGGCTAGGTAGTTGAAATAGACCGGTCAATATTGGACCCGACCCGAAAACCCGATCCGAAATCGACCCGGAATTTTCGGGTTTGGGTTGACCCGAACCCGAAGCGGGTCGGGTCCGGAAAACCGACCCGTTAGCAAAAACGGGTCGGGTTCGGGTTGACCCGACGGGTTGCCGGATCAACCCGAAAACCCGTTTAATTTAAAAACCGACCCGAAATTACTGCTTGCAGCTTGCCCCGGCTGCCCTGCTTGCCGGCCCTGCCCCATGCGGGCCTGCCCGTTGCCCTGGCTGCCCATGCGCGCCTGCCTGCGTCGACGTCGCGTCGTGAGTTGAGTCCAGAGGAGGCGAGGACGGCGTCGCTGGTCTCGAGCTCACGTCCCGCTCGAGTGTCGCGTCGCGCGCCTCAAGTTGCATTCGTCGGCGTCGGGTTCGCGTCGCCGACTGCTTTCGCCGGCTGTTTTCGCCGGCTTCCGTTGCCGCCGGCTGTCAGCCCAGTGTTCGTGCCAACCCGTCGCGGGTCGGGTCGGGTTGACCCAAACCCGAAGCGGGTCGGGTTGACCCGAACCCGAAGCGGTCGGGTTAGGGTCCAAAAAATTGACCCGTTTTTAAAAACGGGTCGGGTTGACCTGAACCCGAATAATACCGGGTCAGTTTCGGGTTCGACCCGAACCTGACCCGTGACCCGAAATTGACAGGTCTAAGTTGAAACATAGATACACATTCCTTCATAAACCAATCTCAACTAGCTAGCTCCAAAACAACTAAACGTTGGAACAACCTGAGGGTTATTGCAAACAACATTAAAAAGCTCCCCTCATTTAAAATTTATGAAAATAGTACTGTTTCTCTCCTTTGAGACCACTGGTTGAAGGATAAATCCATCATGGATCATTTTGGCACCTCAGAAGTTTCTATCTCCCCTCACTCTCAAATGATTGTGTCTGATATTATTGTAAATGGAACCTGGAACTTGGACTCTCAATGACCTACACCGCTGCAGATGGTAATTTCTACGAATCCGGTATCTTATGGCTGTGGTGATTCGATTTTTTGGTTGGGATGTGAAAGATCGAAAACTGAATTTTTTTCTAAATTTCCTATACCAAAATTTGGATCCTGTTCCTTGGTCCAAGAAAATATGGCGCAAAAAACATGCCCTGAAATTTGTGTTTGCTTGGCTTGCCATAAGAGGAGGGCTCAAAACAGCTGATATTCTCATTAAAAGAAATACTATCATTTCACCTTCATGCTGCTTATGCAATGAAGCCAATGATCATCCTGAATCTGTATCCCATCTTTTTTTTTTCAGTGTGATTTCTCTTTCAATTATATGCAGATCTCTTCCTATGCTAAATTCCTTTTTGCTGAGTCTGAATATAAACCAAGTTCTACATTGTTTTGATGAGCTGAAAGATCTAAAAAATGATAATTACTTATACACTTGCTGCTGCATCTACTATATTTGGAGGGAACATAAAAACAGGAGATTTGAGAATTAATTTAGCTGTCAATCTATGATTTAAGCTCTTATTATGGATGTCTTTTCACACAATATTTTTGGCTAGGTGTTTTAAAGATATCAAGATTTTTTCATTGGTACTCAGAGGCTCCGGATGTTTACTAGACAAAGATGAATTGAATTCCTTTTCCTCCTGATAGTATTTTCATGATCCCATGGATGATCTGATGTAGAACGAAAAAGACGGCTCTTCCAGATCAGCAATTTCACGTTCCAAATCTTCTTAGCAAGAGGTGTCAAGTGCTTGATCTGTGGAACAACAACTGGGAGAAGTCTGGACAGCAACGGATTGAATATTGTGGCTGGCCAGTTAGTGTGGAGCTGCAAAAAAACTGCTGGACAACAGTTTAGCAGCTTTCAGAATTCTGGACAGCAACTCTACAGGGCGTAAACAGCTGCTAGAGTCCCGTCTGGATAGTATTATTGCTGAGCTATTGCTAAGTTTGGGAGTCCGGGTAGCTTCCTTTCAATCCAGAATTTCGGGACAGCATTTAGGAAGATCGAGTGAAGGGGGAACACAACGGGATGTGGGGAGGAATTGGGGAATTATTGCCTTATTCCAACTCACAGCCTAGGGAAGCAATTAATGGCTAGAGCTTTGATGTCAGGGCTGGTAGGAAGGAGGAAAGAAGTAATTTAATGCCTTGGGGAATTAATTCCTAATTCCTTATGTAAGGGCCGTCTGCTTGCATGAAATAGGGAATTAAATGGATCTTAAATTCCCCAAAATCAGTGAATTGATTTGGGGGATTAGAATAGGAATTAAAACTGAGGTGGGAGTAATGAGGTGATTTAATGCTCTTAGATTTGAATTTAAAATTCAATTGAATTTAGAATTTAAATTAAGAAGGAATTCATGGCATTTAATTCATAATGCAAATTTGAATTTTGAATTTGAAATTCAAATAGCATGCAATCAAATCCTTTAATGGAGCATTAAAGTAGAGGGGACCACCAAGGGGCCGGCGGCATGGTGAGGGAGGAATTTAGATTTGGAGCCATGTGTACAAACTTGCTTAAAACGGTTTTAAACTTAGGAAATTATTTAAGTAACTCTATTTGAAATTTGAATTCAAATATTGTTAACTTAAGAAACTTTCCTAAAATAGCTTTCATAAATTAGGAAAGATTTCGAATTTCAAAAGCCTGATTTTGAATTTGAAATCAGCCCAAAATATGAATACCCAAATTAGGCAAGGATTTCAATTGGGATGAGGTGGTGGATGGTGGAAGGAAAAGAAAACAAAGATAAAGAAAGACCACGAACCCGGCCGTCTCCAAGGTTGGTGGGTGATACGATTTCCCTCTCAAGGGATCTCAAATCACGAGCCCGGACCCATCCTGCGGCTGGTGAAACTCTCGATTTCTCTCATAGAAATCTCACTCTCGTCCTCTCTCAAGAAGAACACAAGTGTGGAAAACACAAAATTTTCATATCAAATTCATCATCCTACTACAATAGCTAAAGGCCCTATATATAGGCCACAACATGAGAAAATAAAAAAATTACAAATTGCCCCTTGGGCCAACACACTCAAATAAATTAAGGGGTAAAATAGGAAATAACATAAAATAGAAACTAAAATGCAGAAAATAATTCATAAATGACAACTTAAATCAGAGCTGTCAATTTACGACGCCTCCTGTGATAGATGCTCCAGATTTTCGTGCCGATGTCCGCATCATTCTCCCCAGGTGGGAGAATACTCGACTCCGTCGAGTTAGCATCACAATTGCTCCCGTACAACTCTGGACTATTATTTGCAAAGATTTTCAAACAACCCCGGTTGCTTACAAGGTCAACTTGATTGCTGCACTTTAGCTCGTCTGCAAGAACTTGTTCACTCTCATAGATGGCTTCTCTAGCAATAGGAGCAATTTTGAATTCTATGGATGTCACTTCCAGATCTTCATCCACAGTCTCCGTTATAGGAGTTTTAACTGGGTCAGGAGAAACCTTTGCTTCTGTAGGAGTTGCAATTGAATCGACCAAATCTCTCTCTTCATTATTTGCAGTCACGCATTCCTCCTTGTCAACCAATTCATCTTCTTCTTCATGTTCTTCCTTGACCACCTTAGGTTTCTCTTTGATTTGCATAGTGAGTGGGAAATGGAAGGCTTCATTGGTCTCCATCCATTTGTCCACTCTCTCTACTCTCTCTTTGTCTCTTAATGCCTTCTTTCTCTCTTTTGATGAAGGGGTTTTTGCATAGAACGGTGGGTCAGTCCTACCTCGCTCTAGGTCATCGAACCGTTTGATTGTCTGACGGTGGTAGTCGGCTAAGTCTGCTTGAGTCTCCTTGAGATGTTGACTAATGGCGTCCAGTTGACTTGCCACCCAGTCTAGAGTCCTTCCAAGTCGATCCGAATCCATGCTTTGATACCAAACTGATGTAGAACGAAAAAGACAGCTCTTCCAGATCAGCAATTTCACATTCCAAATCTTCTTAGCAAGAGGTGTCAAGTGCTTAACCTGTGGAACAACAACTAGGAGAAGTCTGGACAACAACAGATTGAATTTTGGGGCTGGCCAGTTAGTGTGGAGCTGCAGAAAAAACTGTTGGACAGCAGTTTAGCAGCTTTCAGAATTCTGGACAGCAACTCTACAGGGCGTAAACAGTTGTTAGAGTCCCGTCTGGATAGTATTACTGCTGAGCTATTGCTGAGTTTGGGAGTCCGGGTAGCTTCCTTTCAATCCAGAATTTCGGGACAGCATTTAGGAAGATCCAATGAAGGGGGAACACAACGGGATGTGGGGAGGAATTGAAGAATTATTGCCTTATTCCAACTCTCAGCCTAGGGAAGCAATTAATGGCTGGAGCTTTGATGTCACGGCTGGTAGGAAGGAGGAAAGAAGTAATTTAATGCCTTGGGGAATTAATTCCTAATTCCTTATGTAGGGACCAGTTGCTTGCATGAAATAGGGAATTAAATCGATCTTAAATTCCCCAAAATCAGTGAATTGATTTGGGGGATTAGAATAGGAATTAAAACTGAGGTGGGAGTAATGAGGTGATTTAATGCTCTTAGATTTGAATTTAAAATTCAATTGAATTTAGAATTCAAATGAATTTAAATTAAGAAGGAACAAATTTGAATTTTGAATTTGAAATTCAAATAGCATGCAATCAAATCCCTTAATGGAGCATTAAAGTAGAGGGGACCACCAAGGGGCCGGCGGCATGGTGAGGGAGGAATTTAGATTTGGAGCCATGTGTACAAACTTGCTTAAAACGGTTTTAAACTTAGGAAATTATTTAAGTAACTCTATTTGAATTTGAATTCAAATATTGTTAACTTAAGAAACTTTCCTAAAATAGCTTTCATAAATTAGGAATGATGTCGAATTTCAAAATACCTAATTTTGAATTTGAAATCAGCCCAAATATGAACACCCAAATTAGGCAAGGATTTCAATTGGGATGAGGTGATGGATGGTGGAAGGAAAAGAAAACAAAGATAAAGAAAGACCACGAACCCGGCCGTCTCCAAGGTTGGTGGGTGATACGATTTCCCTCTCCAAGGGATCTCAAATCACGAGCCCGGACCCATCCTGCGGCTGGTGAAACTCTCAATTTCTCTCATAGAAATCTCACTCTCGTCCTCTCTCAAGAAGAACACAAGTGTGGAAAACACAAAATTTTCATATCAAATTCATCATCCTATTACAATAGCTAAAGGCCCTATATATAGGCCACAACATGAGAAAATAAAAAATTACAAAATTGCCCCTTGGGCCACAATACTCAAATAAATTAACTTAGGGGTAAAATAGGAAATAATATAAAATAGAAACTAAAATGCAGAAAATAATTCATAAATGACAACTTGAATCAGAGCCGTCGATTTACGACGCCTCCTGTAATAGATGCGCCAGATTTTCGTGTCGATGTCGCATCATGATCATCCTTGGTTAGGGAACCTGGGATCTTTTTTTTTATTGTTGACCTACGCCATTCGCGTCTCTTCCCGCAGATCCCACGAGCTCGCCTCGATCAGACCTTCGAGCTCGTGTTATTAAAACAAAAGTTTCTGCTCGATTTCATTTCTTCTTCCTCTATGCAGCCGAACTCCTCACAGTCCGTAAACTTCCTTCCTCACTGCTACATTCGACTCCACAACCCGTCACTCTTCCATTATGTTAGACCGGTCCAGCCGATCCTACGAGAGCGGCTCGTGCGAAACAGGAGAGAGTCTCCGCCTCCTGTACGCAGGATCCGACCACCCAAGTTCTACAGAGCTGTTTAGGAAGGTTTTTGAAGGGAGTTGGGAGGAAAATTTCAAAGTATGGACTGCTTAGAGATTTTTTTTTAAATTTTATGCATTAAATAGTTTTTTTTTTCCTAGAGTTTGTTTTCCTAAGGTTAGGGCTTCTTGAATTTGGCTGAAATTTGAGATGTCATAGGTTTTTGGGCTCTAGCAGCATCTAGAGATTTGGGAGAGATAGATCCTCCTCTCGAATAGAGGATCAATTGTATCTTGGTATTTTCCATTTCTATTTCATCAAATAATACAAATAATCTATTGTTTTCATGAATTTGTGTGGATTGTTGTGGAGAATTCTCGTTGTTTTCCAAAGATCGTAGAAAATTCTTCAGATCTTCAAGTGTTTCCTATCACATTCACTCGACCGATCCAGTAGTTCTTCACACCCTATTCAACCCGCACTTCCTCCTATCCTCACAGAATCCAGCTACTCGACCACCTCAAGCCGCAGCTCTCCCCTGCCGTGGATACCCTGACTTCCACCTCCTCTTCCACAGCAGAACTTCACAAGCCGAATCCACTCCAGAGAAGCAATTTGCTCACGACTCCAATCTTTCTCACGCTTGCAAGCCAGCCAAACACCTCCAACGCATCCCTGCCTCCATCTGATCCTAATTGATCTCGCCTCCACCTAACCTGATCCTTTCACTACCTAGTCGAGCTCTCGGCACAGCTGTGGCCGCCGAACCCAACAATCCCGCCACCCTTCACTGTGCCAAACTACATCACCCGACCCTCAACCTCCAATCTTCACAGCAAATACCGATATACTACATTGTCGAATCAATCTGCAACGCCAGCACCCATCCTACCTCACAATCCTGCCACAAACTCCACTCTTGTAGCCCTCCACTTACACTAAACCAAAGCCAAATCTCCCTCTTCCTCTGTTCCTACAACCTACAGCCTTCACAAGCTAACCATCTGCAGCTCCTCAGAACCAATTCAGCGGACACAAAAGGTGATTTCTCTTACATAACCCTTCCCCTTCTTGTTATAGTTGAATACTACTGCAGCCCACCTCTAGCCCATTCCACTTCCAAATTACAACCCAAAGATAATATATATATATATATATATATATATATATATATATATATATATATATATATATATATATATATATATATATATATAGCAGCAAAAAGAGAATAAAAAAAGAGAGAAGAAAACAAAAAGAGGGAAGGAGAAAAGATTTGTGCTCATTTAGGTCGCCACCGACTCCATCGCCGCCGCCTTCACTCTCGTTAAGATATAACGCTCTCTTAACTCAAAAATCTCAAATCCTGCTTTCATCGTCAGTGGCGCACCAAAAAACCACCTACACGCTCTCGTAGTGGGGTGGCAGGGAACTCGGTGCGAAGTTTGCGACGAGGTGGGTAGGCCTTCACCTGCTCTCGTAGCATGACGGGAACAATTCTAAGTACTTGTACATGTGCCGTCATGCCAACGGGGAAGACCTGTGTATTTTCAAAAAGGTGACTCGAAGACCCCTACACGCTCTCGTAGCGTGGTGGGTATAAAAATCACGGCTATGGTGTCGTCCAAAATTTTCCCTAAACGGGAGAGATACCAGGAGGCTGCCGAAATTTCAAATGATATGGGACCTGGACTTGAACAAAATAATTGAGGACCTGATTTGAACAAAAAAACACAGGGGTCTTAACTTGAACAACAGGGAACTGGATATATAAATGAAGAACATGGAACCTAACTTGAATAAATGCATAAAATGGATCTATAATTCACCAAATGACAAACAATTAAACACAAGTGAATGAATATAGAATTTGTGTCGGACAAAGAACTTCAAACACAACTTGCTTATAAACCACAATACAAGTCTCCAATGAATGCTACAGTTTGTTCATGACGGTTGTATTAATTAAAGTGCAAATGTCAACTAGCAACAATGATAGTGTTATCAATCATGCCATGAATCATCAGGCAACATGACGAAAGATCTGTAACACGCACATCAATTTGTCCAGAGGTAGACAACAAGAGGCATGTAATGATAACCTGCTAGCGATTATGTACAATGAATGTTTGTGGGCTCCGAAAATTCGGCCCCGGGCTCCGCTCACTTTTCTTTTTATTCGGCGAGAGAGTTTTAACTGATAAGTTCCGAGGTAAATTTTGGAAGGCAGATGGGTTTGTAGATAAGACACTACCCAGAGATTTCGCCCTCATTTGGTGACGACTTTATGATCTGAGTTCTGGTTTCCTATAGGCGCAAGCTCCTATAGTTAATTACCTCTCCCGATCACGAGAGAGAGCTTTCGATTAAGGCTAGTCGTCAATCAGATACGTATAGAATACGTGTTATCTGGCATATAGTAGCAGCATAGATTGGATTTGAAAATTGGATTTGGATTTAGATATTTGGAAATGTTTGAAAAGTTTGATATTTAAAATAGGAAATTTCACCACCTAGCACTTAAAACAGATGGAGGGGGGAATGGATGATGGACCCGATCAAGATCCCATGGTTCCGTCGTCCCGGGCCATCGTGGTCCCTGGTCTACTTAGTCAGAGAAGGTAGTCGACCCAACCTGATAGAAGGATCCTTGTTAGCAGCCATGGGTTGCTTCGTCCAAGGGGACCTTGTAGATCGGAGTTGAATGTTTGCCTAAGGGGACAAATTTGAATCTAGCTTAGCTAACAGAGGGCTTTGTGCCCTATCGATCATATCCTATTGATTCATATCTCAAAGATTTAACGCCATTACGGAGCGTATTGGCTCTGGCCATAACCGCTATCTGTGGTGCCATTTGGCGGCAAAACCACTCGGTTCAGAGGGCCCCAGGTCATAACCGTTTACCTGCATTGCCATTTGGCGACAAAACTGCTGGTTAGAGGGCACGTACCACGTCCTTACTGACAAGAGATTGTTTGAGAATGGATCCTAGTGATATTTTCGACTAGGCATTTGGCTCTTTGTGAGCTGAAGTAAACTTTAATTTGTCCGCCCCGACAAACTATTGCGGAGGGTGGATGGATTTTGCTTTAAGTTTTTGATGGATTTATTTCAATTTTAAATATTTTTGGACTTTGATGATTTTTGGAATTTTGGATTTTGAATGGGTATTTTAGGTGGAGCTATGGACTTTGGATATTTGGAAGACATTTGAAAATATTTGGAAACCCCTCCGGTTGAGATCTGCAATCAACACGGCCATCATCGGGGTGTTTGGGGGCATTTTTATTTGTGGATTGAACATTGTCAACTCTGTCGGGCTGTCGATAGAGGATCGGGTTTCGTTGGTTTTATGCATTTGAGAGTGAATTCTCTTGAATGTAGGCATTGAAGGCCTAATATGAATGTATTAAGATAAATATGACGGTCGCCACAACCGTATATTTGTTTGTTGGTTCGAGCCCTGTCGACTTCTATTGACCCGTATAGAAGGATCGGTTTCGAACTTGAATTCACTTGTCAACCCGCGCAGCATCCCTAGACGTCACGTGTGTACCAATAACACGCTCGCCGAGGCCCATGCGGGTGTTTGGGGGCATTTTATAATTGAACCATGTCCACTCCTTTTATCTTCTTAAGAGGATCGGGTTCAAAATTTGATAACCCGTGCAACATCCCTAAACGTCTCGTGAATTTCTATAACACGCTCGCCGGGGCCCATGCGGGTTTCATGATTGTTTTTACCCTCTTTTAGTGTACCTACGTGTATACAAACTACGGTGCACGTGCAGGGTATTTTGAAATTATTTGTAAACGCCTTCTGTTCGCTTGTATAGAAGTTGCGGATCCGGTGGCATGGCATTGTAGTTGTGGATGCCTTCTATCTGCTTGTACGAATGTTGCAGATCTGGTGGCGTGGCATTGTAGTTGTGGACGCCTTCTGTCTGCTTGTACGAATGTTGCAGATCTGGTGGCGGGGCGTAGCAACTTCTGAATTTAGTTGTTTGCTATTTCGTACAGGTAGACTGTCGTGCACTACTTGCCTTTTGCAGATAGATTGTAGTGCACTAACAAATCTCCTGCTTTGTACTTGTATATATTTGTAAATGGCCCGTAGTATACATCACGAGTTTCTCACAATGACCCATTATCATTTATATCTGATGTAGTCGTATTACCTTTTGTTGGGGATGATGCATTAAATATACAACAAACCTCCTTCAATAATTAGTAGGATCTTTCATATGTTGTACATCTTTCGTCTCCACTTGCAATGAATCAATGTGTTTGCTAACCATTTGAATGTTAATTGATCATAGTATTGCGTTACAAGCCACTCGTCGCTGCTTATGAGGGAGCCATTACGCATTAGTGAATCTCTTTTATGCTTGCCCTCAAATTACAGCTTGCTGATTGTGTAACAAGTACTCTATAGCGACCCATAGGGGCTTACATCTGCTATAGTCTTTCTATACTTTCCCATAGGTGACGTGTTGAATATACTCTTGTGTCTGTAGAGGACCAATCATATCTATAGTATATCTACCAATGTTGCTTGCAAGTGAATTGCCCTCTTTGTTTGCATTGATTACAAGCATCTCGTAGTATTCAATGTATGTTACATATATATACATACAGGATACATAGCACTTGAGGATACATCGACCTATCATTGCATATTGATCCTTTAGCACTTGTAAGGGACTGTCTTTCATTTGTCAATTAGCTGAAATTCGCTAAATGGATGTTGTAAATTAAATATCTTCATACAAAAATTCCATGTCAAGTTTGAAATGAATTTGTGCATGAATCTTCACTTTTTGGTATGATATTTGAAAGAGTACTTTACCCTTAAATTAAAGTGACAACTCCTTATCACTCCTTTCGAGCTTTGATGTCATCATTCAAATCAAGTTCTACTTGGTTTTGAATCAAATGAGACTCAAGATACAAGTTCAAGTTTGAGTCAAAAGTATTCAATCAAGTTCATTGTCCAACTCATTCGAGCTCAAATAGGTTTTCTTTTGTTCAAATCCTTGTTGCATTTGAACCCATTTCATGTTCAAATTCATCATATGCTTAATGTCATTTGATTAGAGTCCATTTAAGTTCAAGATGAGTTCTTTGCATTTGAGATCAACTTGTTTGGACTTAGCTTGAATTCTCAATTTAGTTTAAGTTCAAGTTAATGTCATTCAGTCTAAATCAAGTCCACAAGTCCGTCATTGCTTGTCCAAGTCTTTGTTCAAGTCCTCGTAGTCTTGTTGAGTTCAAGTTCAAATGACAAGTTGCAGTTCTATGTCCCCTGTAGTCCCTTGAGTTCAACCATGTTCTAGTTCATTTCAATTAGAATTGAATTCATTTTGGTTCAAGTTCAATTAAGTAGATTGAATCAAGTCCATAAGTCCCATTCTGCTTCAAGTCATTGTCTGTATTTCAGAAAAAATTTCGGCAACCTCCCGGCGTCTCCCCCGTTAAGGGAAAAAAAACCAAGAGGCCGCCTACCCGTCACGACACTAAAGACGTGCACGGTTGGTGTTGGTGAGACACCGCAGCGGTTGCATTTTTGTTTTTCTCCCACCACGCGCATTAAAGGCGTGCTTGGAGTTTTAAAAAGCATTTTTATTGAAAAGCGACAGTTTTGCTTTCCCCCGCTCGGGGGTACTTATAAGTTACCCCGCTTCGCCATACGTGCCGCACTGGGGTCCCATCCCACCACGCGCACTAATGGCGTGCTTGGGGCGGTTCTCCGGTTTGCCACGAACATTTAAGTAGAGTTTTAAGTTTAGAAAGATTCATACCTTCGCGGGGTTGTCGTAGTTGGCACGTGAATCGAGGGGTCACTCGCCAACCTCGTCGTAGGTGTCGCACCAGGTTCCCTCCTTCCACGCGCACTAAAGGCGTGCTTAGGTGGTTTGCCGGCCCGACACGAACGTCGAGAAAAGAGAATGGGGGAAGCAAGCATTTTTTTTAATTAATTATAATTAATAATTAATTAATTAATTAAAAGATAATGATAATTAATTATAATTAAGTAATTAATTATAACTAATTATCACAATTAGTAGTTAATTATAATTAAAATAATTAATTTTGATTAATTAAAATTAATAATAATTAATTAAAATGAAAGATAATTAATTATGATTAAACAATTAATCATAACTAAATATCATTATTTAATTAATTATAATTAAAATAATTTATTTTAATTAATTAAAACTAATTACATATTAATTTTAATTAATTATAATCAAAGATAATTAATCATAATTAAATAACTAATTATAGATAATTATCATTATCATTAGTTAATAATTATTAATTTATAATAAAATAATAATAATTAATAATAAAAAAATAACATAAAAAATGCCCATAAGGGCTGTTAGGCACGTGATTTGGCTGAAGAACACACGAGAGGAAGAAAGTTGCCTTCGCATACATCAAGCTCCGATCAAGATGTTCTCGGTCTAGGAGGAAGGAACGACGCCGGAGGGGGGTAAGTCGATCGGCGATAAAGAGGCCGAAGAAGAGCTCGAAATGGAGAAGGTTAATGTCACAGCGCGCGACTCCTTTTATTGGCTCCGATCAAGATGTCGTGACTTCCGGTCGGGTAGGAGAGGAGGCCGGTGCTCTCTCTCTCTCTCTCTCTCTCTCTCTCTCTCTCTCTCTCTCTCTCTCTCTCTCTCTCTGTTGTCGTCGGTTTGAGCTCGCAAGGCCGGGAAGGGGTCGTGCGAGAGGAGCTCCGAACAGGAGTTCGGTTGAAGCCGTCGGGATCGGAGTTGTGTTTTGCTTGGGTCGGTGAAGATGGATCGGGCAGAGATGAGAGGGAGGATCGAAAGCAGCGACAGGCTTCGTGTATGGAGGGAAGAGAGAGTGTCGTGGGAGAGAGCAGATTTTTGAATGGAAGAACTGTCCCAAAGGCCTCAGCTGGCTTGGTATTTAACGACATATGTGGTCGTTCGATCGAGGTGAGTGCAGGAATAGCGGAGAAATGACCGAGCGGCGTCGAATGCACAAGATTTACGGAGGGCCTCGGCGGGATTTCTTGCTGAATTTCGGGAGGGATTACGGGATTTGGCAGAGGACTCTGACGGGAGATGTTGTATAACAGGTAAGAGCTTTAAGCCTTCTTCCTTTCTCTTTTTTTTTGTCTTTTGGATAACACAGAGGTTAACAAATGCCCCCAACAAATGTGGTACGCGTCTAGAGCGAATCACGTTTGTTGTATGCTGATTGACCCCGTGGATCTCTAGATATTTGTTCTAGATGTCACACTAGGGCTTTTATTTAGTGGATCTCTAAGAATTTGCTTGGATGTCACACTAAGATTTTCTATTTAGTGGATCTCCAAAAGCTTTCTTGGATGTCACACTAAAATCTCCAAGAGTCCATCTTTGCCTTCATGGATCTTTAGATGCACTTGTAAAATCTTAATATAGTTGGTGTATTTGCTTTTGATCAAATAGAGATCTTTTGTATCATTTGGAATCTATTTGATCTTTGCAGATTCATTAGTCGGTGAGACTTTGCTGCCTTAGGCTCTCCACAGTCGCTTTTGGGTTCAGGTACACTTTCTCCCCTTTTTCTTAGTTTTGATTTTTGTGCTTGTACTGACATTGTTTTTTATTTTGTGCAGGCTACCACGGGAAGAGGATCCGAGCTCCAGCCAATTTACTGCCTCAGGAGACTTCAGTTTTGATACGTTTTTACTTTGTTTGTACTGTTTTTTTTTAGCTGCTTTCTGACACTTTTTTTTGTTGCTCTGTGCAGGCTTCGAGAGGAGAGAGATACGTCTTAGCGAGCTACCTCGGGAGACTTCTGTCTCAGGTACAACTTTTCTTTTGTAGCATTTTACATATATTCTTTATAATTCTTCTTCTTTCTGCTGACTTCTCTGTTGCTTTATGCAGGTCCTAGAAGTGCAGAATACCTGGTTTTTGGAAGGAGCAGAATAAAGTTGTCGGCTTCCTCTTCAGGCGTAGTTTAGGAGACAGATTTTAGTCCTCAGTGAAGGACATTGTACTTTTTCTTTTCTTTCAGCTGATGTAATCTTGTAAAAAGATGATATTTGTAAACTTGTATATGAATTCTGAATGAATAAAATAAAGTAATTTTATAAAACCAGTCATTGACGAGCTCTCTTTTCACTGCCCTTGAGACTTCTGTGGTTGTACTCTGACTTGTGCTCATAGTATTTTAAATATTTATTTGGGAATCTCGGCATACAGCGCGATGTCGACCCAAATAAATATTTAAAATACCCCCAGTCTTTAGGGACACTTGTAGATATTATTCGGGGTGCTCATTCCATGGCTTTGACTTGAGCCCCGAGATTTTGATTCTTCTGTCCTGTGCTTTGTGCTGCGGACATTGGTGGAGGATTACCTGATTTATCAATAATGATTTGTCAGAAGATTTGTGTTCCTTCGGCCCTATGCTTTTAGCTTTGGCGGGCTTGATGGAGTAGATATTGATGACATAAACCCTTAGGTTTGTATTAGGTCGATGGAGAAAAGTCATCGGTCCAGAGCTTTGTGCATAACGAACTTGTTGATGACATAATCCACTTAATTTAGCCTAAGGCTTTTCATGAACTTTGGGATAATTTTCTTCGGTCATTTGCTTTGTGCTTTGACGGACTTGTTGAAGAAAAATTCCTTCGATCCTCGCTTTGTGCTTTACGGATTTGTTGAAGGATTTGCAGGTTCTGGATTCAGTTGATAGTACCGAACGTAGGTAGTATCTTGATCATTAACCACTTGAGAATACTTTAATCTGAATCACTTGAGTTCGTCAGATCGGGAGGGCTAGAATTTGATAGCTCTTTGTCCTCTGGTTGCTGAGATGGGGGTTCCTCTACTACGGCCTTTCTTATGGCTTGTTGAGTAGATGGAGCTGCCAGCGATCCGGCCATATTTGGGCTTGTTGGATCCAACCTTTTACACCTATTCAGGCTTCAGACTTAAGCTATGGAAATTGCGCTCCCCAATGCTGATTTTGCTGAAGTTGGTAGATTTGGAGTCATCATTTGTGATTGAAGATTTTGAAGCCTACGAACATCTGGTTGTTGCTCGAGAGTCATCTTTCCACTGGAACTTTGATTCTCCAGTCATTTAGAAGAATTTTGTAGACTACGATCACTTGAACTTGTCGAGTCAAATTTGCCTTCGTACTTCCTACAGTCCCTACTGACGGGTTGACGAAGTGGGGGTTCCGCTACTACGGCCTTTCTTATGGCTTATTGAGTAGACGGAGCTGCCAGCAATCCGGCCATATTTGGGCATGTTGGATCCGACCATTTACACCCATTCGAACCTTAAGCTTCAGGCTGTGGAAAAACTTCAAGCTTCTTAAGCTCAATTTTGTAGGAGTGTGTAGTCACAAAAGTCTCTTTCTTGACTTTTGAGTCTTGGTTTGTTGTAGGTGTTGCCTCTATCTTTTGAGAGATCACCTGCATATACTTTGAAAAACACATTTGTATTCTTTAGCACAAAAGAATATTTGAATTGATAATTTTAAATATTTATTCGGGGATCTTGGCATGCAGCGCGATGTCGACCCGAATAAAAATTTAAAATGCCCCCTATCTCGCAGGGACATTTTATAATGGAATAAAATTGGAATTTTACAATTTTAAATATTCATTTGGGGATCTCAGCGTGTAGCACGATGTCGACCCAAATGAATATTTAAAATACCCCCTGTCTCGCAGGGATATTTTGGATAGGCTTTTTGTCTTTAAGATTTTAAATATTTATTTAGAGCGCGATGTTGATCCAAATAAATATTTAAAATGCCCCCAATCTGATGGGAGATTTTGAAATGTGTTCTTGCTATACAAAAAAATTTCAAAATGTAAGCATGCATAAATAAATATGCACATAAAATTTTGGTCATCATAAAATACATTCAACATGGAATTTTCATGCATGATATTTCTTTAAATGTCGGCCGTTGATAGGTGGCATAGGCCTCTGACCGTTCAGATCAATCAACTGATATGCTCCTCCTTGGTACACTTTCTCGATGACGAAGGGACCTTCCCAATTGGATACGAATTTGCCACCGATTTTTCGGTGTGGGATAATTGTCCTTCTCAATGCCAGGACCAATTCCCCTTCTTAAAATACCTGAGGACGTACCATACGATCAAACTTTCTTATTCTCTCAAATACAATTCTGAGGTCTTTCAAGTGATCATTTCGGCCAAGACTTTTGACAACAAGGTCATCTACATAGCACTCGACCTTCTGATGTATCAAATCATCAAATATGTGAGTCATGGCCCGCTGGTAGGTGGCACCTGCGTTCTTCAGGCCAAAGGTCATGACTGTGTAGCAGAAAATTCCGATGGGCGTCCTGAATGATGTATGCTTTTCATCTTCGGGCGCCATCTTGATTTGATTGTATCCTGGCGATCCATCCATAAAGGAGAACATGTCGTAGTTGGACGTATTGTCCATTAGGAGTGGAAAGTCATCTTTTGGGCACGCTTTATTGAGATCCCTAAAGTCAATGCAGACACAAATCTGTCCATTCTTCTTCTTCACTGGGACGATATTTGCGATCAAATTAGCATACTTTTCTTCTCAGATGAAGCCTGCCTCTATGAGTTTTTTCGTAGAGGCAATCACTTGTTCTTCAATCTCCAATCTCATTCACCTTGGAGCTTGCTTGACGAGTGCTACATCCGGTTTGATTGCTAATCTGTGAACTGCTACGTCAGGGGATAAGCCGGGCATCTCAGCATATGTCCAGGCAAAGCAGTCCCTGAATTCACAAAGTTCTTTTATTTCTTCTATTTGTTCTTCGGGTATAAGAGAACTAATGAAAGTTGGGCGAAGGTCTTCCTCAGTTCCAAGTTGACTTCTTTCAGCTCATCCATAGTGGTTGCCTGTCCACCATCTTCAAGCTCTTCTGGTGCAGGTTCGGCCTCTACGGGCTGGTCATCATAATCATCAGCTTCGTATGTCTCTTCAGCGTCATCATCTTCGGATTCAATTTCCACGCATGTGATGGCACAACAAATCTCTTTCTGGAGGAATTTTCGCTTGATGAATCCGATACCTTTATATGCATATGTATCCTTCTGCCGTAGGGGACGCGGATTCCTTCCATACCAGAGGCCCAAGCTTGTACGAAGTTGTCGTTTGGTAGTAGGAATATTGACTTGTTTCCATAGAATTCTCTGAATATTTTTGGTATTGAACTTAAGTAGCCTCGTAGGAAATAATTCCTCGGAGTCGAGGAGCATGTAACACCAGTCATTATTCTCCTCTTCACGCACTCCCGTGAAATATAACACATTCTTTGGCACAGTCCCATTTTCAAGGGGAGGCAAGTAAAGGGTGGCGAGTTCTTCAATTTTATGCACCTCACGCGAAATGAGTTCTTTGAAGTGTTGCAAGAGAACACGTGTGACTAAGAGTACGCTATCTGAAATTGATAGGCTGTCTATTCTTCTGGAGACCACATTCTGCACCGTGTTCATATAAATAGAGTCGTAGTCGTAATCATCATTTGAAAATTCAACCTGCCTACTCCATTCATCCGTTGACTGACATACTCTTTGAGTTTTGGCATGAGTAATATCAACTTCATCCGTATCACTTCCAAGATGAGGTACATATTTCTTTTCTTTGGAAATGGTCGGTGCTTTGAGAAGAGTCGGCGCTGCTTTCTTTCTCCCCACCTGCTTTTTCTCACCTTCCCGTTCAGGTCGCTTTGCAGTCTTCGAGTTTGATGCTTTAGCTTCGAGGGAGCTCGAAGACTTTTACTTCTTTGGCATGAAATACCGTGCATCTTCATAAATTGTTGCTTCATGAACTGTAAAAGGCTGAATGTCGCCAGAGATCCTGAGTTCTTCTCCATCTTTGAAATACATCATACACTGATGTAATGTTGACGGGACAACGCCATATTCATGCAACCAGGGACGACCTAGTAGTGCCTTGAATGAAGTATTCGCATCAATCACATGGAATTTAGCTTCTGTATGGAGTTCCTCAAATACAAGAGGAAGCATGAATGATCCGAGGGTTTTCTGCCCTTTTTCGTTGAAACAATGCACCATCAACTTATCTGGCCCGAGGTGTTCTACATCAAGGCAGAGGGATCTTAGTGCTTTCAAGCTTATCAGATTTATGGAGGATCCGGGATCGATCAGAATTCGACTGATTATCAGCTTATCGCTCTCTGCAGTAACATATAGAGGACGATTATGGTCTGCAGTTCCAAGCATCATGTCATCTTCGAAGAAAGTAATGAATGGCTCATTACGAGCTTGTAGAACCTCAGTCAAATTACGTTCAGCAAAATATGCCTCGTATCTTTCGGGATCTTTGAGAGCCTGAATCAGAGTCTCCCGAATGTCTTAAGACATTACCAAAGCATCGTATATGCTGAGTTGTGCTGGAATTTTTCTTAGATGGGATAAGACATTATAATCTATCCCATTGGTTGAAGTGTTCTTTTATTTTAAATTTTCAGGGATAATATCATCGTTGATAACTATCTATTTCTCCTTGTCTTTGTTGGAGACCCCTTTCTTCGGTGGAGGCGGTAGTATTTTGCCACTTCTTAACTGCACTTGAGCAATCTCCTCTGATTCAAAGTCATTTAACTGTACATTTTCTTCAGAGTCAGTCATCGTTGCATCTAGGGACTCATCTGTTGATTCAGAATCACCGCCCAGGTTTACATGTCCCATCCGAGACGCTATGCTAGGGTCTGATTCATCTTCCTCTGGAAAATACAAATCCTCCTCCGAACTGTAATCCATTGGCAACACCATCCTACAGGATTCAGAGGGCACTTCTTCATTGTATTCTCCTTCTATCAAAGTACTCGGCGTCACTGAGATAACCCGACATACTTCTATTGGAAGAGACCTCTCGTCATTTTCTTCAGCTTCATCAATTTTAAGCTCCGCCATGAAGTCAGCAAGCTTGATAGGTCGCCTCACAGTCTGGTAGTACTCATCCAGGCTGTCGATAACCCTTTGAGTTGCTGTCTTTTTCTCCTTGAGCTTCTTCAACTTGGTCTTCTTCTTGGAGGACTTTACTTTTCCAGACTTTGAAGAACCAGGTTGATTGTGGTCTTGCATTCAGGCAATTCCAAACCCGATCTCAACACTTGTCAAAATAATTTCACAACACTTCCTTTTAAATGAATATTCTTTATTCATTTTATCTTTAAGGGATTGGAACGTTCTATCACCAGTTCCTATTGCCTGTCTCGGGCGTTCTCCACCACCTTGATAAGTTCATGGCTTATCATTGTCCTCGAGTATCAGCTTCGGTTGGGAGTTGGGGTGCCTGTTTGGGCTTTTCTTGATATTGCATCGGCTGTTTGCCCTTGTCTACGTTGTAAATCACCTGTCTTTCTTTATCAGCTCTAGAGAAGAACGTAGAGTCGGCCTCACCCCTTCTAGCACCCAGAGCTTTAGCTTTCTTGGGCTTATCAGAGTGATTTTCCGATCAAGACAAATTCAATTTTTCAAATTTGGCCACTCTGTCGTGCAAATCTTGAAATGTATTGTTTGTAGCCATACACAGGAAGGGTTGCATCTTGTCATCAGTGTTGCCCATTAACAACTGTACTGCATGTTCTTCTTCAAGTTACTGCTCACATTTCATACTCAGGTTTCGCCAGCGAGTGATATATTTCGTCACCGACTCTTCTCTTTTTCTCTTCTCCAGAGCGAGGTCAGCGATTGCGATCTTCTCAGTTGCACTAGCGAATCTGTTCACGAACATAGTTTTCAATTCTGCGAAGGTCTTCACATAATCATTCGGTAGTTCAGCATACTATTCAAAAGCAGTTACTGTCAAACTACTAACGAACAGTCGGAAGAGTAGGGCGTCATTTCCTCATGTATTCTCACAGGTGGCTTTAAACTGTGCCAGGTGCTGTCGGGGATTGTTAGTACAATTGAAAGTATTGAACTTTGGTACAGAATACCCTTTTGGGTATGGCACTTGGTCGTATTCAACAGGATACAGACAACCTTTGCCCACTAGTTTCTCTGCCTGATCAACAGCTATAATAGCCCTGATCTTTTCTGTGATGATTCCTTCCAATTTTGCAGCAATCACTGGTTCGAAAGTACCTGCAACATTTTGTGGGGTGGGCTGACGGATGACATTATGAGCCTCGTGACCATCTTCAGGAATACCTCGTACTCCTGAAACTTGAGGCATTGGGAAATTTGGAGGATCAGCAGGAGGATTGGGCATGGCACCAACAGCGGCAGTTCTCTGCATCATCATCATTGCCCCCATCTGAGCCATCATCTCAGTCATCTTCTCATTCAACTGAGAGATTTATCTATCTTTGGCTCTCATTTGTCGCCTCATCTGCCTTCTCATGTCGGCGAGTGTGACATTCTCGTCAGCAAAGGGATTCTCCTTGGCTTCTTCTCTTTCTTCCTCTGCTTGGGAATGACCACCTCTGCCAGTGGTGGACCCAGCTTCACGACGATGTTGATAAACTCGCCTAATTGGCGGTTGTTAATCGTCATCATCTTCATCGTCATCATAGTAGGCTTCCTCATTAGCATTGGTGTGTCTTACCATATAAACCACCTCCATGTCCAAGGTGTTATTTATTTCTTCGAATTCTTCTTCTAGGTTTTCCTCCATAAATTTGTCAATGTTTTCTTCAATATCTTTTTCCCCTTCAAGGTATTCTTTCCCTTCTATATTTTGATCATCTATATTTTCTTCCAGTACTTGGATCTCTGAGCGGCGACGCCATTGGATTTCCGATTCTTGATTAGGCACGGGGACTTCTTTGATTAGTGGGCTGCGATCGAAGTTAGTCTCTTCCTTTGGAGGGGATGGAGGGCGACGAGATCCCCTAGAGGATTCTCCAAGGTGTCTACCGTCTGGAGGAGTGTTATTATGGGTCCTTTTAGGGGCCCACTTCTGACGTTGTTTGTTGATGGGGGCGGATCTCCGTGAAGCCTCACCGGATGTCACGCCCAAATCAATCCTCCTTTCTCTTCATTCTTTCTTATTTCTTCGAGGCTTTGGCCTCCAGACTTATCTTCCTTTCCACCGGGACCTTTCAACGGTGGATATCTGAACATATGGTTCAGGTGTCACACTCCGGTATTCACCGCGTGGGGTATACCTTCTTTCTCTTCTTTCCGCCACAACAGATAGACGTTCTCTTGGCGGAGTTCTCCTGACCTCGATCACTAAAGGCCGTTGGAACTTCTTCTTCTTAAGACCTTTCTCCTTTACAGTCTTCAGGACCCGATAGACCCGGGCTGATAAGGTCTCAGGTTCATTTCTCCTTAGAGGGGCTAGGACTTCACGTCGTTGCTCCCAGAAAGACTTCTTTAGCTCACCAGTGGAGCTATTCCTCTTCACCCATTTTAAATCAGAAAACTTGTTCCAGGTAGGAACATTGGCTTCAGGCACCTGGGCTGGCAGATTGGAAGGGTGAACAGGGAGTTGTTGTTGCTGAGCTCGGAGTTCAGCATTCGTCTTTCTCCTTTGTCTTCTCGTAGGCCTTCCTCCAGATGAGGAGGCTTCAGCATTGTATTTTCCAGGTGCAGATAACCCGGTTAGCTGAGTAGTGGTGTTGGCAGTCACCACTGATATTCTTCCGTCAGCTACAATCCTCTTGGATGATGGGGCCTCAGTTTGAGAAAATCTTTCAAATACAGAAACCCTCCCACGAGGATTTTCAGCAACAGGTCGTTGTGCCGGCAAATGCACACGACGGGTGACAGCTTCATCAACATTGAGTCTTCTAGCAGACTTCTCAAACCATTCACAGGAATGGCGGCATTCCTTGCAGCAATCGTCGGGAAGTCAACGCTACCAAACTGGATGGTAGCTCCAGTGTTTCTGGTCTCAATAATAGCATTAGCCATCTGAATCCTGGCTCCTCGTCCCAGCTGGACGGTCATTGGCGTGTTCTGTAGATCCATCTGTATTATTGAAAGGCAAGGGTTAGTAATCAGAATCTGATACATCACTCCGCACTTTCAAAATGCAGAGACTTGCACAGAACACAAAAACAAAAACAGATATTATTAGCAAGCAATTCAAATAATCTAAAAACCGCTAAATGCATATGAATTCGATGAATGATCATTTTTAGAAAACTCAAAGTTTTGAATTGTTAAAAGATCATTTTGAAAGACTCAAAAATTTTGAGTACGATTTGATATAGCTGCTATTATAGAACTGAGACGACTAGCCAAAGATGGAAAGAGAAACCAATCCCCAGCGGAGTCGCCAGAAATCTGTGGGCTCTGAAAATTCAACCCCGGCCTCCGCTCGCTTTTTTTTTTATTCGGTGAGGGAGTTTTAACCGATAAGTTTCGAGGTAAATTTTGGAAGGCAGATGGGTTTGTAGATAAGACACTACCTAGAGATTTCGCCCTCATTTGGTGAGGACTTTATGATATGAGTTCTGGTTTTCTATAGGCGCAAGCCCCTATAATTAATTACCTCTCTCGATCACGAGAGAGAACTTTCGATTAAGGCTAGTCATCAATCAGATACGTATAGAATACGTGTTATCTGGCATATAGTAGCAGCATAGATTGGATTTGGAAATTGGATTTGGATTTAGATTTTTGGAAATGTTTGAAAAGTTTGATATTTAAAATAGGAAATTTCACCACCTAGCACTTAAAGCGGATGATGGACCCGATTACGATCCCATGGTTCCGTCGTCCCGGGCCATCGTGGTCCCTGGTTTACTTAGTCAGAGGAGGTAGTCGACCCAACCTGACAGAAGGATCCTTGTCAGCAGCCATGGGTTGCTTCGTCCAAGGGGACCTTGTAGACCGGAGTTGAATGTTTGCCTAAGGGGACAAATTTGAATCTACCTTAGCTAACAGAGGGCTTTGTGCCCTATCGATCATATCATATTGATTCATATCTCAAGGATTTAACGCCATTAAGGAGCGTATTGGCTCTGGCCATAACCGCTATCTGTGGTGCCAATTGGCGGCAAAACCACTCGGTTCATAGAGTTCCGGGTCAAAACCGTTTACCAGCAGTGCCATTTGGCGGCGAATTTGCCGGTTAGAGGACACGTACCACGTCCTTACTGACAAGAGATTGTTTAAGAATGGATCATAGTAATATTTTCGACTAGGCATTTGGCTCTTTGTGAGCTGAAGTAAACTTTAATTTGTCCGCCCCGGCAAACTATTGCAGAGGGTGGATGGATATTGCTTTAAGTTTTTGATAAATTTATTTCAATTTTAAATATTTTTGGACTTTGATGATTTTGGAATTTTGGATTTTGAATGGGTATTTTAGGTGGAGCAATGGACTTTGAATATTTGGGAGACATTTGAAAATATTTGGAAACCCATCCGGTTGAGATCTGCATTCAACACGGCCATCATCGGGGTGTTTGGGGGCATTTTTATTTGTGAATTGAACCTTGTCAACTCTGTCGGGCTGTCGACAGAGGATCGGGTTTCGTAGGTTTTATGCCTTTGAGAGTGAATTCTCTTAAATGTAGGCATTGAAGGCCTAATATGAATATATTAAGATAAATATGACGGTCGCCACAACCGTATATTTGTTTGTTGGTTCAAACCCTGTCGACTTCTATTGACCCGTATAGAATGATCGGTTTCGAACTTGAATTCACTTGTCTACCTGCGTAGCATCCCTAGACGTCACATATGTACCAATAACACGCTCGCCGAGGACCATGCGGGTGTTTGGGGGCATTTTATAATTGAACCCTGTCCACTCCTTTTATCTTCTTAGGAGGATCAAGTTCAAAATTTGATAACCCGCGCAGCATCCCTAGACATCACGTGTATTTCTATAACACGCTCGCCGGGGCCCATGCGTGTTTCATGATTGCTTTTACCCTCTTTTAGTGTACCTATGTGTATACAAACTACGGTGCATGTGCAGGATATTTTGAAATTATTTGTAAACGCCTTCTGTTCGCTTATATAGAAGTTGCGGATCTGGTGGCATGGCATTATAGTTGTGGATGTCTTCTGTCTGCTTGTATGAATGTTGCAGATCCGGTGATGTGGCATTGAGTTGCATTTTTGTTTTTCTCCCACCACGCGCACTAAAGGCGTGCTTGGAGTTTTAAAAAGCATTTTTATTGAAAAGCGACAGTTTTGCTTTCCCCCGCTCGGGAGTACTTATAAGTTACCCCTCTTCGTCGTACGTGCCGCACTGGGGTCCCATCCCACCACGCACACTAAAGGCGTGCTTGGGGCAGTTCTCCGGTTTGCTACGAACATTTAAGTAGGGTTTTAAGTTTGTAAAGATGCATACCTCCGCGGGGTTGTCGTGCTTGGCACGTGGATCGAGGGGTCACTCGCCTACCTCGTCGTAGGTGTCACACCGGGTTCCCTCCTACCACGCGCACTAAAGGCGTGCTTAGGTGGTTTGCCGGCCCGACACGAACGTCGAGGAAAGAGAGTGGGGGAAGCAAGCATTTTTTTTAATTAATTATAATTAATATTAATTAATTAATTAAAAGATAACGATAATTAATTATAATTACGTAATTAATTATAACTAATTATCATAATTAGTAGTTAATTAGGATTAAAATAATTAATTTTGATTAATTAAAATTAATTTAAATTAATAATAATTAATTAAAATTAATAATTAATTAATTAAAATGAAAGATATTTAATTATGATTAAACAATTAATCATAACTAAATATCATTATTTAATTAATTATAATTAAAATAATTTATTTTAATTAATTAAAACCAATTACATATTAATTTTAATTAACTATAATCAAAGATAATTAATCATAATTAAATAATCAAAGATAATTAATCATAATTAAATAACTAATTATAAATAATTATCATTATCATTAATTAATAATTATTAATTTATAATAAAATAATAATAATTAATAATAAAAAAATAACATAAAAAAATGCCCATAAGGGCTGTTAGGCACGTGATTTGGCCGAAGAACACACGAGAGGAAGAAAGTTGCCTTCGCATACATCAAGCTCCGATCAAGATGTTCTCGGTCTAGTAGGAAGGAACGACGCCGGAGGGGGGTAAATCGGTCGGCGATAAAGAGGCCGAAGAAGAGCTCGAAATGGAGAAGGTTAATGTCACAGCGAGCGGCTCCTTTTATTGGCTCCGATCAAGATGTCATGACTTCCGGTCAGGTAGGAGAGGAAGCCAGTGCTCTCTCTCTCTCTCTCTCTCTCTCTCTCTCTCTCTCTCTCTCTCTCTCTCTCTCTCTCTCTCTGTTGTCGTCGGTTTGAGCTCGCAAGGCCGGGAAGGGGTCATGCGAGAGGAGCTCCGAACAGGAGTTCGGTTGAAGCCGTCGGGATCAGAGTGGTGTTTTGCTTGGGTCGGTGAAGATTGATCGAGCAGATTTGAGAGGGAGGATCGGAAGCAGCGACGGGCTTCGTGTATGGAGAGAAGTGAGAGTGTCGTGGGAGAGAGAACAGATTTTCGAATGGAAGAACCGTCCCAAAGGCCTCAACTGGCTTGGTATTGAATGACATATGTGGTCGTTCGATCGAGGCGAGTGCGAGAATAGCGGAGAAGTGACCGTGCAACGTCGAATGCACAGGATTTCCAGAGGGCCTCGGCGGGATTTCTTGCCGAATTTCAGGAGGGATTACGGGATTTGGCAGAGGACTCTGACGGGAGATGTTGTATAACAAGTAAGAGCTTTAAGCCTTCTTCCTTTCTCTTTTTTTTTTTGTCTTTTGGATAACACAGAGGTCAACAATGTTGTGTGTCTACGAGTAAAAAGAAATAAAGTTGTAAAGGAGATTGTCTCCCTGCTACCAATACTAGTCAACTTGCAAATAAATACGCAATATCCTACCTACAAGCAATGACGACTAGTGTGATCTATTTGAGGATAATAATAACTGAGATGCTGTGAGTGCGGCAGATCACATATGGACACAAATGCACATATTATCTACAAACAAGAATAGAGAGTCTACTATGAACATGAGCATCTATAAACAATTGTAAAAGACTTGTCAAGCATACACCAATCTACCTACGTGTGATGACGAACAACATATAATAAATGTTTGGACAATTGTATAACTCAATGTCAGACAAAAAACATTAATCTTAGAAAACAAAGGTGATCGATGTGCAACAAATGAGAACACCCACGAGCCATTACAGAAGACCCGTCATGCGCACGATGTGTTATCTTTGAGCAAATACTTATTTTGTAGTAAATGCAAACACCTACGAGTTGTTGTAGGAGACTTTTCATGTATATGACACCTTATATGTGAGCAAATATGAAAGAACTGCAGCAAATGCAAGCATCCACAAGTAGTGTTGCGAGATGTCGCATTGAAAACCATTAGCCAACATAGGACGACATGTGACTCTTCAAGGTATATTGCCAACCTACAAACTAATCCAACAAAGCTTACAGTGCACAACAACATACTTATAGGAAGCAACAAGTGACCCATGGCATAATGCTATAATTTGCTTATAAGTAAAAGCAACGAATTAGTAGTAAAAAACTACAGGTCACTAATAAATTAAGGCAGTAGATTTGCAATGTCAGGATGTCATGCCGAATAGACCAATTTACTTGCAAACGATAGGTAGAAGGTTCTTGATACGTCGTATAGTGTATCTATCGGCAGAAATACAATCTTGTAGGTTAAAAGTTGACAAAGATGACAACATGCAAAAGATGAATGAGCCAAACCACATTGTTAATGTGCTACAAATGAAATTCAATATATTGCAATGTCACATCACCGAATTCGTGACACTTATACAGGCGGACAGAAGGCGATTCATAAGCTTCAAATGAAATCTTGCACAAATCTTAACGACAATCACTTTGTGCAAATAATTATATACAAAAATTTAAATGATGCCCCTCATGCATTAAAATATGATTACCCACATGGGCCCCAACAAGCGTGTACTATGCACACACGTGATGTCTAGGATGTCGCGCCGATCAAATAATGAACTTAAATTCAAGCACGATCCTTCTATGTGGATAGATAGAGGTTGACACATCTTGAACTATTGAAGAAATAAAAGATTGCAGCATTGACCAGAATATTTGTTTTATACATTCATATTAGACTTTCAAGATTTATAACAGGAAAAATTCACTAATAAAGGCATAAAGCCAACAACGAACCCGATCGTCTGTCAGTAAGTAAGCAGAGTCGACAATGTTCAACTGAAAAAAAAATGCCCATAAACACCTTGATGATGTTAGTGTTGACAAAAAATTTCAAACGGAGGGAACCCCCAAATATTGAAAATACCTCCCAAATTTTCATGAACATTCAAAGCTAAAAAATCACTTAAACTAAATACTTAAAATTGAAATAAAAACACTTAAATACTTTAAGAAAAATCCATCCACCCTCCACAATGATTTGTCCGGGCGAACAAGTTAAAAAATCACTTCCGCTCACAAAGAACAAATGTTTAGTCGAGAAAATCACTAGGATTCATTCTCAAACCATCTCTTGTCAGTAAAGACATGGCACGTGCCCTCTAACTGATGGTTTCGCTGCCAAATGACACCACATGTAAACGGTTATGACCAGGATCCTCTAACTGGATGGTTTTGCTGACAAATGACACCATCATATTACGATCATGGTCAGAGTCCGTATGTTCTCCAACAACATCAAATCTTTGAGTAGTGAATCAATAGGATATGACCAACAGGGCACAAAGCCCTCTGTTAGCTATGGTGGATTCAAATTTGTCCAGTTAGACAAATATTTACCCCATGTCTATGAGGTAGACTTAGACGAAATAACCCATGACTTATGACAAGGATCCTTTTGTAAGGTTGGGTCAACTACCTCCTCTAACTAAGTAGACTATGGATCATGATGACCCGGGATGATGAACCCATGGGATCTTAATCGGGTCCATCATCACTCCCCCACCATTCACTTTAAGCACAAGGGGGTAGATTTTTAATTTTAAATATTAAATTTTCAAACACCCAAATCATGCTACTACTATATGCCAGATACTACATATCTGTTTGATGAGTAGCCTTAATCAAAAGTTCTCTCACACTATCGGAAGGGGCAATTAACTACAGAGGATTGCGCCCTATGTAGCACGGATACTCCTATTTACGAGCCATGATGTATCGAATACGTGTTGGATACGGATACACCTCTGATACGGCACGGATACGTGTCGGATACGGCTTTGCCGTGTCCAATTAAAATATTATTTAAATTTGATCGGATACGCGTGTCCTATTAAAAAAATGAAAAAAGGTACCGAAACTCGGTACAGCTCGATACTCGGTACTGCTCGATACCGGAACTCGATATTGCTTGGTACCGCTCGGTACAGCTTAGTACTTGGTACTGCTCGGTACCGCTCGATACCAGAACTCTATATCGCTTAGTACCTCTATGCAACGCTCGGCATCATGCTCAGTTTCAATGCTCGGTACTGCTCGGTATCGAGGGGCACCGAATGGTACCAAGCTGCACCGAGAAGCTAGAGAAAGCTTTAAAACAACTCTTACAATAAAATTTTGTTCTGGGGGCACTGCCCCCGGAAACCCCCGCTAGAGGGCAGCGCCCCCTTCGACCCCCAGCATATCTGCGACATATCTACACTTTTACTTAAAAATTTTTATGTTTCAAATTCATGTGGTTTAATTTGTGTCGATCCTTCGTATGATAATGAGCTCTAGTGGCGTAGGAATTGGGTCTGTTGATGGTCTATCATAGACCAATTCAAATTTTTTTTGTAATTTCAAATATTACGCTTTGATTACTTTCTTAATTTTTATGTATGATTTATATATTATAATGCCATATCCGCACCGTATCCGTATCCTATACTTTTAAGAATTGACGTGTCCCGTATCCGTATCGTGTCGTATCCATTTCGCCGTATCCGTATTGGTGCAACATAGCTTATGCTTTTAGGAAACCTGAACTCAGATCATAAAGTCCTCGCAAAATGAGGAAGAAATCTCTAGGTAATGTCTTATTCAAAACCCAATCTATCCTCTAAAAATTTGTATCAAAATTTAAGCTTTTAAACTCTCCTTGACGACTCGAAAAAAAAAGAAGGAAAAGAACCGCATAGAGGTCTCATCATGATGTCTTATTAGGCCTTTAGACCCTTTATTCGTAAATACATGTTCATTCCAACGATGAAAAGAGATTCATTACACAACCATGAAATGGTAAGCATTGCCTATAATGTCATGAATAGGAAGAAGTTTATTATAAAATCTCATAGTTATATACAATCTATAATGGACAGATGTGAGTGCCGATTCCCTTGACTAGCTATGTTGGATAAGATAGTGAATTGGATTGTAAACATCCTACATGGATGAGATGCCGAGTTGAACTGTATTTGACATACTTGATGCTACTTTTCAATCCCCATTGTCCGAGCTAAGAGCATCTTGGGTGAGGTCAAGATTATGATTTGGGTTCTACACGTGTCTTAGCTGACTTAAGCTAGGCCAATTGTGGTGTACATCTTTTACTTTATTTTATGCATGTCATTCTTCAGCCTTAACTGAGATAATATATAACTTTAATCCAAACTGTGCTGGAAATGGTCATAGAATTATGCTCTGCAATTATAATCATAATGAGAGATGTCACCATAATGTCAAGATGTGAAGGAATTCAAGCTACCTTTAGCTCACAATATTCTTGCATTTTCTTTGCCTGGAGCATGGCTGTCTTAAAGCTTTCACTTTTGAAACCCTGCCCACACCTCAGCATGCAAACAACTCTACTGAAATCTTTCTTTTGGTACAGAGCAACACAAGCTGCTGGAAGATCATCCCTTCCAGCCCTCCCTGATTCTTGGTAATAGCTTTCAATTGATTTTGACAGTGTATTATGAATCACGAACCGCTGCATTAGGAAAATACATATAATTATAGTTACAGAGATTTCTAATTAAAATAAAAGAAATGTTTGCAGAACTTTGCAGAACTCACGACATCTGATTTGTCTATCCCCATTCCAAATGCAACAGTGGCACAGACGACTTGAACCTCCCCAGTCTGCCACTTCTTTTGAACAGTAACTCTCTGGCGAGCTGCCAAACCAGCATGATAATAAACAGTCTTTATCTTGCACTTTTGATTCAAGTAATTTGAAACCTCAACGCATTCATTTTTTGACAGACAATATACTATTCCGCACATATTATTGAAACGGTTTTTTATCAGTTGCCCAAGTTGTTTCAGTGAATCTTTGCATTTTACCACAACTTCATACTTCAGCTTAGGCCTATCAAAGCTTGCCTCAAGAACAAGCGCACCAGGAATCCTTAAAGTAGTTAAAATGTCCTGAATATGATAATAATACTTGACTTTCAATTTAATATCAAACCTAGAAAAAAACTGAAGTTATTCTCTTAATACCTTCCGAACTGAGTGAGTGGCTGTTGCCGTTAGTGCCATCAGGGGTACTCTAGGAAAGTTCTGTTTAAGGCAGCCTAGTCCTCGATAGTCTGGACGAAAATCATGTCCCCATTGGCTGAAAGAAAAACAAAGAATTTTTATTAGCTAAGGCCTTATTATCTGAAAGCACTTATCACAGTTTCCAGACAAGCTTTAAGGATTATAAACATGCATTTGTACAACCAACTCATATTAAATCACCTAACACAATGCGCTTCGTCAATTACAAATCTTGCTAGAAGACCCTGATGACAGGAAGCAACAATTAGCACCATCAATCTGAACACTGTTCCACTTCAATATGCAAAAATTTATTTATCAAAAAATGAAGAAAGTATTTAATTGAACTACTACCTAGGTATAAAGGGCTACCTTCTGATGTAGACACCTCAGGGTATCCATGAATGACATATTTCCAGCAACCCTTTCCGGGGTGACATACAATAGTTTGCATGTTGGCCGCTCTTTTCTGCAAACAATGGCTATAAACATAAAGAAAGTCCTCACAATTGCAAATTTAATCACTACTAATCTTGAGATATGCATATGATGAGGAATACAGAGAGACAGAGAGAGAGAGAGTGATGGGTAGAGACTAGAGAGGATTGCATAAGGGAGCAAGGTTGTGTGCAAGGGCGGAACCCCATTGGGGCTAGGGGGGGGGGGGGGGTGGCAATTGCCCCACCTAAAAAAAAAAATTATTATACTCTTATTTAGGTGATTTTTAGTCTTTATTAGGCAATTGCCCCCCCCCCCCCCCCCCCCAAAAAAAAATATTAAAATGCTATATTTTTAGGCAATTACCCCTAATATAATTAAATGCATTGTGTAGATGTATTATTGTTAGGGAATTATGAACCAAATACAAAGATAAATAGTAAATCAAAATTTGTTCAGGGGACGCTGCCCCCCGAAACCCCGGCAGCGCCTTGACCCCGCGACCTGACCGGGCAGGTCGAACCCCGCCATCCCCGACATATATGCGAACAGTTAGTTATAAGTTTTCCCCCCTGAAAATTATGACTGGTTCCAAAGAATTTCAAATACGCTACATTATTTCCACATTGCATTCCTTTTCAACCAGCCAAATAGCCCCTTAATCAATTTCGATTTGAAGAGTAACCTTACATCTACTATTGTGCATTATTTTCTCAATACAAAGAATAAAAAATATACGATAAAAATTCATTCTAGGTTTTATTACATCATTAAGATGAAAATTTTCAAATTTCATGCCACTCACAAAATCCACATAATATATATGTATAATTTAATTATGCTCAAAAGAAAGATAGTATTAATGGGAGAGCAATTGTAGGTTATTTTTTCCTTAAAGTGATGCAAGTTAATTTTATTAGGGATTTCATTTTGTAAGTCTTTCATGATTGCCGAGAATTATAGGTATAAGGAAAGAAATATAATTTATTTTGAGAACATTTTGTGGATAAAGTATAGAATTTCAATTGGTTAACTCATACATTGTGTTAAATTGCATATCTAAATTATATGAAATTGAATAGAAGCAATAATGCTTTATCAAATACATTACATCTGGTGATTAAATTGACCCTTAAATGAAAAAAAAAATGTTCACATACTGATCTATAAAATAATTAAAATTATTTGAGTCATGTTGAGTTAATATTTTGTTTAAATGGAGAATAGATTAATATTGTAAGAAGAAAGGGATTCACAAGTTATAAATTATTTCATACATAGATATGAAGTTAATAGGAATTAAGATAGCAAATTTATAAATGTATCCTAGCATGCATGTAGATATAAAGAATTCTAGTGATTTTACAATATATGCCTCAAATATGAAAATTGTTTTGGTTTATTGGAATATATATTTGAGGAGTCCATGATAAAGCTAAGGAATGACATTGGAACATCTCAAAGTGAATAATCATGTTTCTAATTTATGGCATGATATTGTATCCTCTAAATCAAATGCATTAATCACTATTGATATTCGTTAATTAATTGTTGCTACAACTCAATTTTAATTTAATTTTATTCTAAAAAAGATTGATCTTTTTAAAATGAATGGTAGTTTCTTTTAGCATTTAATTGTTTATCATATTATTTGATGTCACTATAAAATATATGGAATGACATGGAGAGTGTAAAGAAACGAATCATATTAGGAATGCTTGCATGTGCATGCTTGATTAATAGAGTTTCACCCTTTATGATACTGACTGGTAATTAAATGTACCCACATGCATAAATTGAAAAAACTTGGAAAAAGAAAATGAAAGAGGTATCTTAATTGATAATATTTAGATGATGTCTCCTGTAAAGGTTGCATTATATATATATATATATATATATATATATAATATATATATATATATATATATATATATATATATATATATATATATATATATATATATTTTTTTTTTTTTTTTTTTATAATATTATAGAATGCTTTAAGATCCATTACAATATCATTTTTAATTTGAATAAACTATCAAATAAGTTTTTTTAATGTTTTACACTAAACATGCTGTGGGCTCCGAAAATTAGGCCCCGGCCTCCCTTGTTGCTTTTCTTCGGGGGAGTTTTAATGGATTAAGTTATGGGATAAATTTTGGAAGACAGATAGATTTATAGATAAGACACTACCCAGATATTTCGCCCTCATTTTGCGAGGACTTTATGATATGAGTTTTGGTTTCCTATAGGCGCAAGCCCCTATAGTTAATTACCTCTCCCAATCACGAGAGAGAACTTTTGATTAAGGCTAGTCCTCAATCAGATATGTAGAAAATACATGTTATCTGTCATATAGTAGCAACATGGGTTGAATATTGGAGATTTGATATTTAAAATTAAAAATTTTACCACCTTGCACTTAAAGCGGATGGTGGGGGGAGTGATGATGAGCCTAATCAAGATCTCATGGTTCCGTCATCTCAGGCCATCGTGGTCCCTGATCTACTTAGTCATAGGAGGTAGTCAACCGAACGTGACAGATGGATCCTTGTCGGCATCCATGGGTAGCTTCATCCAAGGGTTTATAGACCTTGGGTAGATGTTTGTCTAAGGAGACAAATTTGAATCCACCTTAGTTAACAGAGCGCTTTGTACCCTATCGATCAAAACATATTGATTTATATCTCAAGAATTTGATGTCACTAAGGAACATATTGGCTCTGACCATAACTGTTATCTTGTAGTGTCATTTGGCAGTAAAACCACTCGGTTCAGAGGGCCCCAGGTCATGACCGTTTATCTTGCGGTGTCATTTGGCGGCAAAATTGTCGGTTAGAGAATATGTACCACATCTTTACTGACAGGAGATTATTTGAGAATGGATCCTAATGATATTTTCGACTATGCATTAGCTCCATGTGAGTTGAAGTAAATTTCAATTTGTCCACCCGGCAAACTGTTGCGGACAGTGGATGAATTTTTACTTTAAATGAATGGATGGTTGATTTCAATTTTAAATATTTGGAATTAGGGTTTCTGGAATTTTGGATTTTTGGGTGTTTGGGATGACATTTTGAAAAATTTAGAATTAACCACTCTGGTTGAGATTTGCGTTCAACACGGCCATCATCAGGGTGATGGGATCATTTGTGAATTTCATTGATTGGACATTGTCGACTCTATCTACTGGTTAACAGAGAGTCGAGTCTATAGGATCTATGTTTTTATTGATGAATTTCTCTGTTCATAGGCCTTGAAGGCCTTATATGAACGTATAACAGATATTCCAGTCGACACCCCGACCGTATATTTGTTTGATAGTTCGAGCCTAGTCAACTATGATCCATTCATATAGAAAGATAGGGTTCGAATTATGTCCATTTATTGACCCCCGCAACATCCCTAAATGTCACATGTGTATCCAAAACACGCTCGACGGGGCCCATGCTGGTGTTTGGGGGGCATTTTATAATTATTTGTTGAATCTTGTCAACTCATATTTACCTGCTTAGGAGGATCGAGTTCAATTTTATTGATCGCCTAAAACACGGTCGTCATGTTCCATGCAGGTTTTATGATTATACTTGCCCCCCTGTGTACCTATGTGCATACATATTACAATGCGTGTATGGGGGCATTCTTGGAATATTTGTAAACGTCTTATGTCTGTTTGCATGGATGTTGCATATTCGGTGGATTAGCGTCGCACTACGGTTGTTTGCATTTGCGACATATCATCCCCCTTTGGCTTGTAGAAGATCATTATATTTGTTGACTATTGAACAAAGGTTGATCGCAGGAGTGTCATAGCATATGATCGGTATGATTCGTGTGGGTTCTGTGTATTTCCTTGCAATTATTCATCTTTCATACACCTGCTGGTTTTGTATTACTTATTGTTACCTCCAAATGACTCTCCATGTGCAATACAACTTTTCCTTACATCAAAAATTGGTTCATAATATGAATGAAAACATCAATAACATTGTTGATTGAAGATTTGCACTTCAACTGGCACAATTCTCACGAACCAGTTATAATACCCGTTGGGGGTTTTGCATTATAGCTTGTAGGCAAGTCATAGTTGCAAACTCCCTGTCTTCTTATGTAATTTGCTACATGTATAAAGATTCTTTACAAATCTCTCATTTGTTTGGTAGCAAACCATATTCATTCAAACTTCGAGCATAAGTCCTTTGACCTCCTTGATTCCTTTGTTCATAGAATGGTTATCGAGAGTTTCATTTGAGCTCCTTTACTCATTGTTCGACTTAGATGGCAAGGATCAATCAACACCCCTATTTAGGTTTATTAATACATGATCTGTATTTTGCTAATCATTTGGTCAAGTTCCCTTGTGGTCACAAGTTTTGTTCCTTGATTGGCGAGATCATCCTTGCAATTGTATGCTCATTATCATCGCATTGTAGAAAGCTTAATGTATCCATTGGTAAGTCAATTGGTGCCGATAGTGAGGAGATTATCTCTCTCATAACTTTTTGATTTGTTTGTATATCGCTGCATTCATTTGTAGCTCTTCTGATGTCGCTTTTAGTATGTTGTATGCACTCTTTGAGTTGTATTTACTTGCATGAGGTTCATTTGAATGCAATCATTTTATGCAAATAATGTAGAAATCCAAGTCCTCTGTAGTCAAGTTGCAAACATTCTATGTCATATGAAAATGACTTAGATTGTGCATGATAGATTTGCTTAATGACATTTGTCTTCTAATTGAAATGACGATCCCTTGATGTTCATTGAAAACTTTGTATTATTAAGTGTAAACATGTCATAGCATATTCCACTTGATCTTTATTCGTATGATTAAAGTTTTCACCTTGTCAAATTACCATGTCAATTTTCATTTTTGTACTTCATTTGCTCAATGTCAAGTTCAAATTTACTTAAGTCTTGCTCAATTAGTGTTCAAAACAAGCTCAAGTTTGAGTTTATTAGAAATCATTTTTTTTAGTTCAATTAGATTCAATTCTTTGTTCATTTGATGTCAAGTTCTCTATTGTCCAAGACCCAAGTCCCATGTTGTCCTTCAAGTCCAAGTCCTCGTATCTTCAGTCCAAATTTCGGCAACCTCCCGACTTCTCCCCCATTTAGGAAAAAACTACAGGAGTTTGGGCCTTCCCACCATGCTAATAAAAGCATGTAAGGTAGGTGTCCTTAGACACCGCGGCCGTGTCCTCATTACCACCACGCTAATAAAAGCGTACGGGTACTTATAAGTAACCCCGCTTAGACACCACCGAGGGTACCTGTTTGAAAACACAGTTGTTTCTCCGTGTACGGGTACTTATAAATAACCCCGCTTCGCCGTAGGCACCGTACCTGGTTCTCATCCCACCACGCTAATAAAAGCGTGTATAAGCTATTTCTCTGGTACACCACGAACGCCGAAATGGGGCTTTTGGATTACCCACTTAGTTGCGAGCACCGCGACGCACTTCCTCCCACCATGCTAACAAAAGCGTGTATAGGTGGTTATTTTGTCGCATTGCAAGCATCGAAGATAGGCTCTCGGATTTATAAAATGCACAAATTACACACTTTCTCTTTTTTCTTTTTTTCTCTTTTTTTTCTTTTTTTTTTTTTTGGAAAATTATTTTCTCATTCCCCCTTCTCTCTCTTTTTTTTGCATTTTCTTTTCCCTAACACACAAATATATATATATATATATACTAAATATACTTAAGTAATAATTACAATAATAATAATTAACATCAATTAATAACTAAAAAAATGAAATGCATATACTTAGGGGTCGAGTATGCAGGTTGGGTGAGAGGGATAGAGCTTGGGTTTGTTTCTGGAGTCCACACAGAGAGCAATAGGGAGGTCGGTTTGGTCTTAGGGATTTAACTGAGTGCGGCATCAGGTAGGGGTCGGTCGGCTTTATGTATGAGAGGGAGATTTCGGTTGTAGGTGGAGATCATCTTGTTAGGTTTGGTCGAAGGGATTGGTGGAGGCGTGAGATGCTGAGGTCGGAAGAAGCTTCAGCAGGTGGAGGGGTTTCGACAAAGTGAGATCTAGGGTAGGAGTTCGATTTGGTGGAGGATGTCGGGTGGTCTGTGGCTTGTGGCTAAGAGAAGGAGACGGCTATAGGAGTTCGAAACAGGTAGGGGCAACAGGAGGAAGAAGGTAGAGAAGCAAAAATCTCTCTCTCTCTCTCTCTCTCTCTCTCTCTCTCTCTCTCTCTCTCTCTCTCTCTCTCTCTCTCTCACACACACACACTGTGGACCGGAAGAGCGGCTTGTGAATAGGAAAGGAGCGGAGAGCTGGAGCCTAGAGTTGGCGTTGGAGCAGGGATTTCGAAAGGGACACAGGGAAGAAGATGGAAGCTTTGGCCACCCAACAAGCAAATAAAATTAAAGCTAGAAATTATTAAGGAGAAGGGCTAGACTTAACTTTACATGGATAGAAGTTCTGTAAAATAAGTTGCAAAGAAAAGCCCTAAACTCCTTAAATAGAAATTTGTAAGAACTAATAAAAAAAGAAGATTAATAAAGCCATCTCCAAATAGTTGGGACAATATTAATGAAGATGATGATGACGCATTTCATCCAATACATTAGAGTAAATGACAATCAGACCCAACTAAAAAGTTATAAAAATGACACGAAAGATTGTTGGAGAATTTTTGTATCCTCAAACGGATTGCATATTTTATAATCGGGCACGGCAGAAGAATACGATATATTACCCCGGAGGGTAAAAATATCATCTCCTTATGGGCTCAATAATAAAATTTACAATTATTTAACAGAGATTCCCCCCACTCAATGTTTGGTTGAGTGGGGTTTATTTATTTCTGGGGTACAGACATCCCATAGGGGCAAGCCCCTATGGTTAATTACATCCCAAGTTTGATTTGGGAAAACTTTTGATTAAACTAGTGGTTTTCTTTCTTTGGAAGTCATTTAAATGTTGACTAAAGTTTGATTTTTGTTGTTTTAAAATCCATGAAAGTCTTGCTTAAAGGTTTTGACCCTTTAGGAATTTCAAAGAGGAGATCAACTTAGATATAGATTTTGGAATGAGAGCCAAAGGAGATGAAGTAGGAGCACTTGATTCTGAGGGAAACTCAGAGGTGCTCGGACTATCCTATGTTAGGCTTTACATTTTTGAATCTAAATTTGGTTTAAGTTGATATTTTATTAGAAGATTGGGGCTTACATCCCAACAACACTTGTTGGAGGAATTGCCCGAAAGATGAGGGCTTATGGGGTGATTTGGAATCAACCCGTGCCTCTGACCCTAAGACTAAGGTGAGGACTACCGATAGGTAGTGCCTCGAACCTAAATCTAACAAGTGCACAAGGGGCTTACAAACTACACCTCACAAGAGGTATAGCCCGCCCGACCTCTGGATTTATTGTCCCGCCTGGAAGGGACTACCAGCTAAACTCCCCCTAATCGCTTTTAAAACCATGTTGTTTAGTCTCAATGCAAATGTAGAGTGGTAGGGTTGTTTTTATTTAGAAGGTAGGTCTTACAACTTGGCTTTGAGGCCAAGATGCCTAAGTATGTGTGGTATGCAAATGCTGACTCACAAAGAAAAAGACTTTTGTTATCTAATCCTTAAGTGAGGGCTTTCTATATGCAACATATTTTTGGCCATGCATGATTGTTTTAATTTTTTTTTTTTTTAGAAAACTTAGCTCCTTGAAGGGAGCCATGCAAGTTTCTTTTTGTTAGAAAATCATGAAGCCTAATTTCATTTTAGTTTGCTTACATTTTAAATGGGTAGAAAATTTAGTTTTGTCCTAAGAGCCTACCGTATCAAAAGTCCAAGCCACGCCCACAAAAACAAAGGGAAGAAACCTAGGAAAGACATGCATTTCTATTGCACACCCAGTAAACAATTCAACACATGCTTTTATTTATAAATAAAATGCAGAAATGTAGATAAAGTCCAATTTATTACAACCAAATTTGGTAGCTGAGTTGCCTGCCATTATACAACCCAGTTGAATTAATTACAGACTCTACTTGTGGGGATCTTCAAGCTTTATCTCCAAAAAGGTACTTCCTCCCTTGATCTTCCTTGCTTTTTGATCCAAACCCCACAAGTTTTACATCCTATTTCTACCAAATACATGATAAAAAAAAAGACTCAAATCTGCAAAATAGAGTTAGGAGGCAGTTTATATAATAAGCATGTAATCATCTCAAAATTGGCCTAACACTTAGAGCGCTAAGTGCTAGGCCTCCTGCTTCTACCCTATTGGCCACATCTTTGGGAGTTTTAAGCGATACCTGTCATGCAAGCATTTTATTATTATTTATGAGCGCCCCCCTTTTAGATATGACCACCTGCACAGAAAAGCATTTATATTTCTATACTAACCACTTAAGGGCAAGTGCCCACACGCAGACAATCCAAGGGCAATCAATCCACAACATCAATCACATGCGCACACAAAGAAAAAAAAATTCTAATCCTAGCATGCCTAAGGGGCTGTGCACCTAAGTGTGTGAGGCTTGTGTGGTATGTCACACTAAAAGTCCTCCTAGAGTTTGGGTCTAAGGAAGGAGCATCCAACATGTGGCTTTTGGGCTACATATTGGAGAAATCTCCTTAGCTTTTGGAGCTAAGAGGAGAAACATAGAAATTCAACATTTAGCTTTTGAGCTAAATGTAGGGGAACTCCCCCTAGCTTTTGGAGCTAAAGAGAGGAGAAATCTCCTACAACTTTGGAGTTGAAGGAGAGAGAACCTATAGCTTTTGGGCTAAGGTACTACATCTTCTAAGGCTTTTGGAACCTATAGAAGTAAGGGAGATTAGTAGCTTTGAGGCTACGAATCAAGAGAGTGTCTCCTTGAATTTTGTATTCAAAGAGTCGAGTTTCATTTGCCTAATTTAGATTAGGCAAATAAAGTTGAGTCACTTATCGAGTTTGGTTCAATAAGTAAGAAAGATTTGTAGCTTTGGGGTTACAAATCAAGAGGGATTATCATTGAACTCTTATGTTCAATGATGGGTACTTAGTTTGCTAAGTTTGGATTAAGCAAACGTAAGAAGATGATGTGTAGATTTGGACTTACACATCAAGAATTCTTTGAACTTTGGGTGTCCAAAGAGAGGAACTCATTCCCCCAATTTGCGTTAGGAGAATGAAAGAAAGCTAGGAGTTGATTCCTTTGCTTGGTATGGAATTATTTGTTGAATTTGGTTCAACAAACAAATAATTTTGGATTGAATTGCTTGTTGATTTTGATTCAACAAATAGGAGATTTGGGTGAGATTTTCATACAACTTTTGAGTTGTAGAAAGAAGAAGAGAAGATGCAACTTTGGGTTGCAAGCTTCTAAAACATTCTTTAAACATTTGGTGTTCAAAGAGAAGTGCACATTCTCCCAATTTTGTGCTTTAGGAGAATGAGAGGGTCTTCCTATAGCGTTTGGGTTATAGAAGAAAGAAGCAACAAGCAACATTTGGATTGCATGTTGAAAGGGATTCCTTGGACATTTGGTGTCCAAGGAGGGGTATTCATTTGCTTAATTAGTAACTAAGCAAATGATGAAGACTAGGATTTGAGTCCTATGTTTAAGGAATTACTTATTGGTTTGTGTTCCAATAAATAAAGAGTTTGATAGATTTCCTACAACTTAGGGGTTGAAGGAAGAAAATGTAACTTAGAGAGTTACAAAAATTCATGAATGCTCTTTGAGTACTTGATACTCAAGGGGAAGGTCATTCACTTGGTTGGAACCAAGTGAATAGGGATAGATGCTCATTTGTTAATTGTATGACTCAACAAATGAAGAAACGCCTTAGGATTTGGTCCTAAAGTCTAGATCATTCATACAATGATACATTTGGAGCCTTGAGATGTCCCAAATAATCATGTATGAGAGAGAAGGATTGTTGATTTTGTTTCAACATTCAAATGGAGGATTACTTAGAATTTGTTTCTAAAGTTTGACTATCATGTAATGATAATTGATCGGAGCCTTTGGAGACTTCAAATTATCATACATGGAGGAGTGGAACATTCATTTGTCAATTGTATGTCTTAACAAACGAAGGGAAGGAAAAGATGAGTTGGTTCTATGTTCCAACACAAGGGTTGATAGTTTAGAGTTTGGTTCCAAACTACAAAGATTCATGTGTAGGAGGAGCACTTAGAGCCTTGGATAGTCTCTAAATACAACACATGAGTGAATTGTTTGTTGATTAGGTGCTTCAACAAACTAGGAGGGAGAACTTGGAAGTTTGTTCCAAGTTAGAAAGAATTTGTGCAATGACATATTTGAAGTTTGAGGTGCTCCAAATATTATTGCATAAGAGATGTAATTTGTAATTTTTGAACTACAAATTAAGAGGGTCATCTGCCCATATAGGTTAGGCAAATGAGATAGGCTAGATTTATAATCTTAAGCCTGAGGAGGGAATTCTTTCATTGATCTTAGTATCAAAATGAAAGAAAGGGAGAGCTTAGATTTAGGCTCTAAGCTACAAGATTTTCATATAATGATAGGTTGGAATTTTAGAGAATTTCAAATCATTATGTACGAAGGGAGAAATGTTTATTTGCTAACTTTGTGTTGTTAGCAAAATAGAAATGGGGGAGAGGCTTAGGATTTGTTTTCCCAAAACCTTGATTCATGCACTATAATAATTTGGGACTTAGAGAAAGTCCCAACTATTAAGTGCAAGGGACATGTACATAAAGAAAAGGACTTCCAACTCTCCTACAAATGTTTTGGATTTGCTTGAAAGAGGGAAGGCAAACTTCCTAATGCATTGAAAAGTTTTCCCAAATCAAATTTGACATGATCTTGGGGATTTGAAAGTTTCTAGGAGAAACCTAAAGATCCATTTTGGCAAGATCTAAGAGGGACCTAAGAACATACATGTAGTGGAACCTAGGCTTTTGGAATCCTAGGTTGAGAACAATCATGCAGTGAAAAGATGGAGCTTTGTGGTGCTCCAAATTACCATGCATGAGGGAGAGATAGGTGAGTGATTGTAGAATTTGTATATACAAGCAAAGAGAGTTGAATCTAGGATTTTTGGGGTCCTAGGTTAAGATTTGTTCATGCAATGGAAAATGGACACTTTGAGATGCCCCAAAATTCCATACATGAGAAAGGAAAGACTACTAGAGAGCTTCCAACTCAATGAAAAGATTTCCAAAATCAATTTTGGCATGATTTGGGTAGAAAGATTGGTCCTACAATTTGAATTTGGAAGACAACCTATAATATTATCAAAGCTCTATAAGAAGGTGGTTTCCCCTAAATCGTACCTAATATGATTTGGAAATTTGAGAGCTTGTATTTGGTCATATTATCTTGCCAATTAGGAAAAAATGAGCTTAACTAATCCCTTAATATGATGGAGCATTGATCATGGGCCTTTGAGGTCCATGAAATGCTCCAAATCAATCTCACCAACACTTAGGATTAAGTAAGCACATTTATGAAAATTTGCAAGTTAATACATTCACTAATTTTAAGCAAGGAATAAATAACATATGGCTTGAATCATGATTTAGTAGGGAAACATGTATCTTAAAGTCTTTAAGGGATCAAATCACTTTTGGCATGATTTGACCCATTAAAAACATTAAAATGAGTTTCCAAACTTTGTAATATTTGCATAAAAATGATTAGGCATCAACTTTTCTATCACAAACCATACAACGCATCCAAAGGCGAGTTTGATCAAAAACACTTGCTCTAGGATTTTCGTAGTGAATCTTTGGAACTCACACTAGATCCTACAATAAGTCATCACAAATATTTTGGATATGTTGCAAGGCTTATGACAACCCCACAAGCTCCACAAAATTCCTAAATCATGTCTATTTCGCGCATGACACTAATGTTGTATAAGTACATGTACACAATGTGAGATTTGGGAAAAGATGTGAGCTATCCACTATGTTTTAGCTACAACAAGTAACATGCCCTAAGGTTTGAATGTAGGCGAAGGTGTTAAGCTCAATATGATGCATAACATACATTTGAGAGGTGTTGGATAATAATCCAACACTTCTACACGCATCGAAATCCTCTCCGGACCCTCACATGAGAGCCAACAAATGGAAATCACCGAATTTCCACTGTTTTTGCGAAGTGGACAGCCAACAAAGGGGGTTTGGGAGAGCGAAAATTGAAGTTTCTAAGGACCTAAGGTTCGGGGGCGTCAACCACAACAATTGGCCTTGGGGGACCCTAGGTTTCACTAAGTTTTAGTGGTATACCTCTCCCGGTTTGTCCTAGCGCTCCAACCCAAGTTCCGGATCGTTGTCCAAGCTCCTAGGTTGCTGTCCAAGCTCCAATTTATGCTCCAAACTGCTGTCCAAGACTTTCCCAAGGAAGAAGCCGGCTGTCCAAGCGTTTCCGGATGGCGTCGCTGCTGTCCAAGCTGCCCCGGAGGAGGAATTTGCTGTCTAAACTGCTCCGGACAGCAATTCTCGCTGTTTGGATGCTCCCGGAGGTGGTCGCTTGCTGTCCAAACGTCCCAAACAGCAGTTTTCACTGTTTGGAAACCTCCGGAGGTCGCGTGGTTGCTGCCCAAGTCTTTCCCAACGTTGTCGCTGCTGTCCAAGCTTTTCCGGAGGGTGGATTTGCTGTCCAAACTGCTCCGGACAGCAGTTTGCTGTCCAAGAATGCTCCAAACAGCAGGTTCTTCTTTAGTTACCGTAGAAATTTTCTACAAAAACACCTCTGCTCCCAATCGGATGCAAGCGCACGCAGGGACAGAGCCGAGAGGCTCTGTTGTTCCTTTCCTCGCGATCAAACCTCCGGTACGCACGTTGGGAGGGTCGGCCGGGCTTCCTCTCCCCTTCGGCTGGATGCGGCCAAGCAAGAGAACCGCCCGGCTCTCTCTTTTCTCCCCTCTCTTCCGATCTGTCTAGGACGAACAGACAGAAACGGGAGAGCCGAACCTCTCTTTCCTTTGCTTCGCCTGGGACGGACGAACAGCAAGAACGAAAAAAATGGGGGAGCCGAATGCTTCCCCTCTCCCTCCCGTGCTCTATCTGGGACGGAACCAAACGGGGGAGCCGAATGCTCCCCCCTACTCCCTCTCGTGCTCTTAGAGGAGCACGCCCAGCAGAGCCACCGACCGAAATGGCCAATCAGGCTCCCTTGATGTGAGAAACGAGGGAATTTTGGGGGGATTTCACATGAAATCTGAACCCTTGATTTGAGAATTTGATTTGAAATTTTGATTTAGCCCCAATTGATAAATTAGGGCTGAAAATTGAGCCCAAATTGGACTCGACTCAAACCGATTTGAGTCAATTTGAGTCCGATTGGTTCCGATCAAGCTAATTTCATGAAATTAAACTTGAATCAGCGCCGAAATGCGTCGAATTGGGCTCGACGACGCTCGACGGGGTTTGAATTGGACTGATTTGATTTAAATTAAATTAAATTGATTTAATTTAATTAAATTGAGGCTCGATTTGAGTCAATTTCGTCTTGACGACCTTCGATCGAATCGATCGAGCATGATCGAGCCCAATCGGGCTCGATACGAAAAAGTACGTCAACAAAGATGAAATTCATCCAAAATATAGAAACTTAGGGTTTCATCGCAAAGATACAAACCAAACAAGAGATATAAACCTCAACATCATTATCTTCATTATATTATCATCATCACGGATAAAATGAACTTTATCAGCACCATATTCATCCCCTATAGAGTAATCTTCCTCATTCATTTCATCTTTTTCATCAAATAATGTCCTAACCCTAGGCAAAATAGATATCATTTCCTTTTCCTTTTACTTTTATTTTTCTTTGAAAGAATCAAATATAGCATATTTTTTGTAAGAATTTCTAATCTTAACCAGTGCCCCCAAGTTGGATAGTTTTCAATAGACATCAAATCAACATCTTCAATAGAATCAATATCCAATTTTTAGTAAACCATTCATCCGCATCATCAAGGTTATCTAGCCAAATTGGATCGATAATATCACAATGGCTGTACATTGAATCTAAGTTCGATCGCATTTCACAAACAACAAATTATAACGACGATCAAGCTCCAACTTGTTTCTTTTTTTGCTATCGAGTTGTAATAAAGTCTATTAAGATTATTCAATTTGAAACTTAAATCTAATTAATAACATAGAAAGAATTGTTTATTTTATTATAATTAAGGAGTTACTATTCAACTTCAGAAAATTTTACATGTTCAAACACACTTCATTTACTTTCACACCCAATTGCACTGCATGTGAGACTAAGCACTTTAATCACAAAATCACGCAAGGTAGGAGCGGCTAAACCATATACTAGCCACCAATCAGTTATATGCTTTACAAGAATTCATATAATTGGGGGCTCAAGGATGGGATTACTAGATAGGGTCTATCTGAGTAGCATATTAATCTGTTTTTATATTATTTTAGTAATTAATTGCTTAAGTTAGTGGTTATTAGATTAACTAAGTGAGATTATTTAATTATTGTTAACAAATCGAGTGTAAAAAATATATAAATGAGTGTTTTAAAATGACATACATGCACTTGGCACCATCGTGTGAAACATTTTCTGCATGTGCACAACATCATGACTATATATCGCAGGGAGTGCACCTGTTGCATATGCATACCATTTTGTGACACGGACAAATATGACGGTAAAGTTGCACACATCAATTCCTCCCTACAACTTGCATTAGAAAAATTTTTATGTACCTCGAATAGGAGGCTTTGAATTAGTCCAAGAAATGGCAATGATTTACATAGTTAATTCAACCTAGTTTCTATCAATTTTAAATTAAAACCTATAAGATGAGAAGTGTTGGAAAATTAGAAAAAATATGTTAGAAAACTGTTGCAGCCAATTCAATGGAAATGTTCAAAAACTATATCAAGTGTAGTTATCATTATCAAACACAACAAAACTTCTTCAAAAAAAAAAATACTAATAGAGCTCGAGAGAAGAAATTATACCTAAGTTCTTGAATTACTGCCAAAGACTGCGAAGTAGTTTGCTGTGAATTCAGAAAGGTTGCCGCTATCCCATATTTAACATTCAAAGTAAAGATTTGATCTTGAATTAAAGAAAGGAGAGGACAAATGACAATAGTAATGCCAGAATGAAGAATTGCCGGAAGCTGTCAGAAATAGTAGCGTCAGTTAACTAGCCATTAAACTAAACAAAATAAATAGCACCGTAGCTAAATTTTAGGCATGATATGAGTTCACCGTAAAAAATTCCAGACAAATGAAAAAGTGTGGCCTCAACTTCCAGCTTGATTACACTGTGGTTGCTGAGCACTTTGAAATAACGATGAATTAAAGAACCAAGTCATATAGAATTTTTGAAGAAATGCAGTTTAAGTTATTGATGTAGAGTTCTCACTGTGAAGCCAAGATGTAGAGAGATCTATTACATTAACCATCTCAAAAGGATGCCTAAATTTGGAGCAATTTGAAAGAAAAGTGATGTCAAATCTTAGCTGTAATAACTAAAGCTAATTACAACAAAGCCATCCATGTATTTAAGCTGGTACGCACAGTTTAATGCGGCCAATCAATGGCATTTCACAGCAATCTCAGATGGCCAATCAATGGCATTTCACAGCAATCTCAGATGACTAGTTTCACAAATAACATTGAATAATGAGTTCAACAAAGAATTTTGATCTTCTAGATTTCATCAAAAAATCATAACAACAAAAAAAGTGTGGGCTCCGAAAATTCGTGCCTCAGGCTCTTCACGGCCCCTTTCTTTTTTAGGGTCGTCAAGGAGAGTTTTAACGAGTAGGTTCCGAGGTAAATTTTTAGAAAGAAGATTGGGTTTTGACTAAGATATTATTCAGATATTTCACCGCATATTGGGTTTTGAATAAGAAATTATCCGGATATTTCACCCTCATTTTTCGAGGACTTTATGATATAAGTTCAAGTTTTCTATAGGCGCAAGCCCCTATAGTTAATTACCCCTCCTGATAATGAGAGAAAACTTTCGATTAAGGCTAGTCGTTAAATAGATACATAGTATCCAATGTATAGTAGCATCAGAATTAGACATTTAAACTTAAAATTTATCACCGCGCACTTAAAACGGATGATGGGGAAATGATGATAAACTCGATCAAGATCTCATAGTTCCGTCATCCTGGATTATCATGATCCCTAATCTACTTAGTTAATGAAGATAGTTGACCCAACCTGACCGAAGGATTCTTATCGACAACCATGGGTTGTTTCGTCCAAGGGTACATTGTAAACTTGGGTGGATATTTGTCTAAGGAGACATATTTGAAGCCACCTTAACTAACAGAGGGCCTTGTAATCTATCGATCATACCCTATAGATTCATTACTCAATGATTTAAAGGCGTTAGGGAACATACGGGCTCTGACAATGACCGTAATTTTATGGTACCATTTGACAACAAAATCACCCGGTCAGAGGGTCCCGAACATAACTATTTACCTGTGGTGCAATTTGATGGCAAAACCACCGGTTAGAGGATACATGCCACATCTTTACTGGAAAGAAATGATTTGAGAATAAATACTAGTGATATTCTCAACTAGACATTTACTCTTTGTGAACTGAAGTAATTTCTAAACTTGTCCACATTGACAAACTACTGCAAAGGGTAAATAGATTTTTGTTTTAAGAGTTATGTGAGTTATTTCAATTGAATATCTTGAATTTTTTAAGAGTACACATTTAAAATTTTTATTTAAACTTGATCCCCGAACAATTAACTTTGAGATTTTGGCGCATTTCTTTGAAATTTGCATGTACCCCTCATCCATCCGGTGGAGATTTGCATTCAACACGCCCATCATCGAAGTGACTTAATTGTCAATTTAGATGCTTGTATTTTATAGGACTTTGGGAGGCATTTTAAATGTTTGAGGTCCCCTCCAATTAAGATTTTCTATCAGCACGGTTATTATCGAGGATATTTAAATATGTCGTGTATCTGTCATTTGAACAGTGTCAACTCTGACCGCCCGCTGAAAGAGGATTGGGTTCAATTATTGATGTTGTGAATTATCATACAGATATTGAGAATCAAGAGTTTTATGTTTTTAGCAATGAACCATTCTTGTAATAGATCTTGAAGGCTTAATATAGACATATAAAATAAAATACTTCGGTCAGTGTTATAAATTTGTATTTATTCAGTAGTTCAAGTCGTATCAACTCCAGTCAGTTCAAAGAGGAGGATCAAACTTAAACTCAAGTTCGATTCTGATCTGCACAATATCCTCAGATGTCACGTATGTATAAATTTATTGAATTTCAAATGCAGTACAAATTTATTGAATTTCAAATGCAGTGTGATCACAATCAGAGAAGCCGCATATATCTAGTTCTTCCTCTAGCTTCCAATCTATGAAAAATACAACTTTGCATCCTTCAGAACAACAACCAATACCTCCACCTCCACCATTGGCCGAAGAACTTCTTCCACAACAACCAATACAAGATGTTCCTCCACCACCACCATCGGCCAAAGAAGATGTGCCACTACCAAAAGATAGTTCATCAAAGCACATGATTCAAAAAAGAAAAAGAGAAGATGATGATGAAAAAGCAGAGAGTTCATCAAAACAAATCATACCATATGCAAAAAAGAAGAACAAAGAGGTTATCTCTGTTGATAATATAATAATTGAGCCACAGCCTGCATTGGAAATTATGGATTATCCAGGGAAGTCATTTCTAACAGAGCAAAAACAACAATTTATGAATGAATGTTTCAGAAAATTTAATAGAAAGTAAGTTTAGTTGCGCTATGGTTGCGCTATTGTTACGCTATGGTTGCACTATGGTTGCGCTATGGTTGCGCTATGGTTGCTCTATGGTTGCGCTAAGGTTGCGCTATGGTTGCGCTATGGTTGTTCTATGGTTGCGTTAATGTTGCGCTATGGTTGCGCTATTGTTTTGCTATTGTTGCGATATTTAACATTATATTTTTCTTTGTTATTTGTAGGGACAACTTAATATTTGCATCTGGAAACATAGAAAAAAAAAGATCAGATATTGACTTTCTGCTCACAAATGATTGGTTAGCAGATAACCATGTTGATGCTTTTGCTTACTTTTTACTTGAGCAGAGTAGGATGATAGCAGACAAATTTCAACATTACTTGTACGTTTCTCCATTGTACAGGGTAAGTATAAATAATATTTTACTTTTAATCTTATTTTTCACGTTTGTTTTTCTTTATAGAACAGAATTATTGCAGGTATACAAGTCATTAAATCTGGATTATTAAATTTTTATCCAACACATTAATTCAGTTTCAGTTAAAGAAAGCAAACTTATTGTTCTACCCATAATTTTCGAAAAGCATTGGGTTCTTCTTATAGGAAAATTGAGTGAGAAAGTCTGGAAATTGTATGATTCATTACCAAATCCTGAACACAAGAATATTTGTCATACAGTTGTAAGTGCAATTCATATTTTAAATTAAATCCAGATAACTATGTTTATATTTGTCATAATAAATTTTTAAAATGTTTTATTTGTACAGATAAAGTATTTGCACGAGGACATAATAGGATGCTTTTCAAGCGATATAACAAAATTGAACGTACAGGCTGTTCGTGGAATTCCAACACAAACAAACAGCTACGATTGTGGAATGTTCGTTTGTAAATACATGGAAAAGGCCGTGCAACGAAAGAAAATAGACTGAAATGCTTTGAAAGATTGGCAAACACATATGCCAAAATTTAGGGCAGAGTTAGCATATTTTCTTTTTCTTCAAACAAAGAAGTAAATAATTTGTAATTTATTGTAAATATTGTCCATGAATTATAAATGTACATTTTATTATGTTATTAATTAGTTTTTGTTTGTTGTATAATATGTGCATATTATGTAACTTCTAACAAAGCGAAATCATATTCTGTAACTTCTACATTGTGCATATGCTGTAAAGCGCAACCATAGCGCTCCCTTAGCACAATCTTAGCGCAACCTTAGCGCAACCTTAGCGCATCCATAGCGCAACCATAGCGCAACCATAGTGCAACCATAGCGTAACAATAGCGCAACCATAACGCAACCTTAGCGCAACATTAGCGCACCCTTAGCGCAACCTTACATTTCAAAAAAATTATTAATTCATTACACCAAGATTTAGTAATGAAAGCATGATTCATATAAAAAATTTTATTACAACCAATAAATGAAATCAATAAGTCCAAATAAGTATTATTACATTGCAAATTCATTAAATTCCAACTCCGAAGAAAGAAAATCCATCATCAACATGGTGTATTTAGCTCCAGGTTGGCATGATGGTATGCCGGTTATATATTCCTCACTGAAACATTCAGGCATGCTTGAAAAGTTCATCTGTGTTGAAGAATGTTGTGTTGAAGAAGGTTCATCCATTGGATTATCCCCCACCAAAGTTTTCTTATCTGTAAGAAACTAGAGTTTTAGTCTTAGGATTAGGAATTAAATAATTAACAAGTTATTAAAAACTTACTCTTAGGCCGTTTCTTCTTCTCCCAATGGCTTTTCAGTCTTGCATTTGATATGCCTTTAGGTCTACGCTTTAGAGGATCTTTCAAATTAGCAGTTCCACCTTGGGAACTAGCAACATCCTTCTGATTTCTTTTCTTCCCACCAAGAATTAAGTATAATTTTTTATACATGTCTTGTAATGAGGAAAGAATAAACTCCTCTGCCTCCTCATTCCCTTGAGCTTCAGTGCTCATTTGATATGCAAACCTGCTCACCTTATTTCTGAATATGAATCCCCTACCACTTTGGAAATTATTACTTTTTTGAGAATTAAGCAAGTAACCTGAATAAAAAACTTGTCGAGCCCTTGCTGACCAACGAAGTAATAAGTACTTCTCAGGGAATTTAGCCATATCCATCTGTTTAAAAACCCTCAAATAATGTGAACACAGCAATCCCATGGTTTCATACTTCTTACAGCTACATTTAATGTTACCTTCTGTTGCATCAAAGTGAACAACCCAAGGAGGGTTTTGATTCTTTTTCTCTATGTAGTTGACTAGAAACTTTGAAAAATCAGTCGAGACAAAATCTATACTCATTTCTCCCACAGCCTTTATAAATTCTTCCTCGAAAATTGAATATATTTTTCTTGAGTAAAATCTAGCAGCTTGTTTTAATATTGAGATGTTCTTTATCACGGGAACAATTTCAGATTGACTGCATTTGTAATCCTCATCCTGCTCATTTCGTCGCCAATTCATCAGAACCTTTTCCAAGCCAAGAAAACAATCAGTTAATGAACTTGTTGGCTTTGAAATGCCATGACACACATTATTAGTACACTCACTACGCTGCGTTGATAAAATGCCCATGCAAAAGGAATCCTTGTTGAAAGCAGTTGATCACTTTCTCCTAATCTTATAAAGATCCTGCAACCATTCATGGTTATGAAGATTCCCTTCCTTGATCATTTCATACCAAGCTTCCTCAAACACTTCCTCAGAACCACACCACCTCATACACTTATGGAAGAGTCCTCTAACTTTATTATTGCTATTGTAGATGGAAACTTTTGATGGAACCTTTTTAAAGATGTGCCATTAGCATAATCTATGACGAGTGTGAGGTAATGCAACTTCTATGGCCCTGGCCATAGCTTGGTCCTGATCAGTGAATATTATTGTTGGATATTTATTACCCATTATTCGTACAAATATTTTAAACAACCATGTAAAACTTTCAATTGTTTCTTCTGACAAAAAAGCAAGCCCAAACAAAATATTCTGTCAATGATTGTTAACACCAACAAATGGCGCACAAACAAAATTATACTTGTTCAGCCTGTAACTAGTATCAAAAATCAACACATCTCCAAAACATTCATAATCTATCCTGCTTCTGCCATCAACCCAGAAAAAAATTTAACAATCTATCTTGATCATCATATTGAACATCACATGCGAACATGTGGTCCTTAACTTGTCGATCTTTAAATAATTGAATCAAAGAATTAGTGTCACCAATTTCAATCCTAGCTCTTCTCTCCTTCTGAATCAAATTGTAGGCATCCCTCTTAGAGAATCTGACATTCTCACATCCACCAACTTCCTCTGCAAGGTAGGCATATGCATCAACGGTTCTAATCCCTGCATCTGTCATCAATTTTAGGACAGAAGCTTTTTCCTCAATAACAATCCTACATGATCTTAAAAGGTGTCGGTCGGCTGGGCTAGCTAATTCATGGTTGTGAGATTCAATAAATATTTTGACATGCCAGTAACCATCTTCATCGGTGACAAACCTCACAATGGCTGAACAACCAGTTCTGACAACTAGTCTAGTGAATCTCTTTCTCTTTCCTGAATTATGATCATCACTTTTCTTGAAACCAGCTTTTGAACAAACAAAGTCCTTCGATTTTATCTTTCTAGAATTTGGCCAAAAACTGTGATGATCCTTTCGGACACTAAAGCCATTATCGTGAGCATAAGTGCAAAAACATTCATATGCTTCTGTCTCATCTTTGTAAACAGCCTGAAAGCGCAAGTAAAGCGTAAGTAAAGCGCAACTAAAGCGCAATTTTAGCGCAACTAAAGCGCAACTATAGCGCAACCTTAGCGCAACTAAAGCGCAAGTAAAGCGCAACAAATTCAGTTTTTTTATTTATCATCTTCACCCTAAAAATCAATAATGAAAGCTAAGCAACAACAACATTAGATTTGTTTTTACTTTTTCGACAAAAGAAATTTATTCTGCTTAAAAATCGCAAAATCAAAGAGCTGAAACCTACGTCTTCTTTCTGCGGCGATGATATTAAAACTGACTGTTTACAACTTTCTAACTCATTTTTCCAAGAAACTTACTGATATGTTGAAACCAGAGGAATTTTCGGCTAAGTTAGGTTCTGATTCCGATTCATGCACCAGCCCTTCCAATTCATGCATCCTTTCCGATTCATGCACTCCCGCTTCCACCTCCCTCTTCGCTGAGCAGTCCATTTCTTCTCTGTAATTTTCTGGCTTATTTTTTCTTCTACAGCAGTAGATATTTACGTCTTTCGCGGGTATCAAAATGAAAAAATAGGGCGGCAAATGCTTAAAAGTTCAAATGAAATGCGTTATCGGGTCGGATCGCTAACTCTGACAAGACATAAAGCAAACATATTAAATTAAAAAAATGCCTAACAGATGGCGCATTTCTATTGGCGACCGAACGGAGAGATGGCTTCGGTCACCTGACCCAATAATTTGCCCTTTTTTTGTTCATATCCCTTGGCTATTGTACAGAGGTCAACACCAAAGCAATATTTTTTCGCTTCTAGACGCAACAACAAAGTTCATTTTATTTTGCGCCATCACCTCAAAATATGTGTCATCATCACCTCGAAACTCAACCAATTACAAATTTAAGCTTGTTTGTGCAGAGAACCAAAGCAATATTTTTTCGACCTTCCAGATGCAACGACGAAGTTTGTTTTACGAATGAAAGTCATTTGGGTGGCATCACGTGTCATTATATTTGTAGACTGTCAATTTCGGTCGATGTTGCTTGATTCAATCGTGAGGGGCCCTTGCTTGGATAAGCCAAATGCTATGATTGCATTGGTGCGATCCATTCAGCGAACGGAAGCCGTTTGAGCACTTAAGTGAAATGTCACGCCTGCCAAAAATCATGTTCGTTGATCGTCGCTTTCGTTGCATTGATTTGGTAGTTATATGGAGGTCAACAAAAAAGCTCACATGAATTCTTTTAAAACATAAAGTTCATTTTCCTCGCATATGTTTATGAAGTTTGGGGGGGGGAGGGGAATATTTCCCCAAGTTAAATTCTTCACCAGTTCCGCATACAAGAAAATAACATCTCCTCCACAAGGAAATGACAGAATGTAATAATTGTGTGTTTTCTATCTTTCGAAGTTGAAGAGATTGCAAGTCAGGTTTTGGAAAAATATAACAAATGAACTTAAATGAATAATATAAAATGTCGCAAAGCAAGTAAAAAGCAGTGTTAATTGTAGTCCTTTTTTTCCTAACTCGCCTAAAATAATAGACCATTCAGGTAAGTAAATTATAATTTTCGTATTATATACAAATAAATTCCCTAAAATGATGGAAAATGAAGACATAATTTCCCATAAATAAAGACACTACCTGATAACATAAGCTTTTACCTCCACCAGTGGGCATAAGAACAAAGCAATCCTTGTTTTCCATTGCTGCTTTACAGGCTTGATACTGCAAAGGTCGAAAAGTTCTGTTGCCAAAAACAACTACGTTAGCCAATCCAATTTGATCCATTGCCTTCAGTTCTTCAAACGTCAAAGGTGCGTTAGTCTGTTCATCCTTGCTAACATATGCTGATGCTGCTTCACTCTTCTGACTTTTGTGTCCGGCCTTCATACAGTTAAATTAATATTTTATTATGAAGAATAACTGGCAACTATTTAAGAAATCAGCAACTAGTTGCAATACAGTACCATTTTGTCACAAGAAAATAATATACAGGATTCCAATAAAAAATGCCTAGTTCTACAAGTTAAAAATAAAACAAAATGAAATTGAGATACCTACTTAAGTATAATATAACATTTTACAGAAGAATGCCAATCTTTAATGCAAAACAACATAAAGTTGGAAAATCTGTGCAGCTTGCACAAAACAATTACGTAAATGTTAAAAACTTTATTTTTATACTAAGTGAAAAATATAAATTTTAAAAGTTAATTAACAGATTTCAAACAAGGCCAATGAAATCAACAAAATAGAAACAGACCATATTCCTAGAAACTGTGCACATTAAACAGCAACTCACAGATTGTGATAGCTCCAGCAGAGCCATATGAAATTATGGAATGACTAAAATACATGTTAGGATATTGCAAAAAACTTCAAGCAAAAAATTAAAGAAAAATGAGAGAATAACCATACCAAAGATCTCAAACACATCACATATAGGTTTGCATAGTTTGGAGAGATTCACCTACTAGTTGCACACATTAAATAACAGATCCATTTAGAACATTCATATTGTTAAAAAGAGCCACTATTTTCAATAATTAAAAAAATTTTGACTCCACACTCAACAATAGAAGCATTGGTTATAGACAAAATATGTATATTACCTTAATTAGTTTTGCTTTATCAGTTAGTGGGCTGACCATTGGTGTGCCCTTCTCCACAGAGTTGTAAAGTTACAAGAGATCCACTTGAACATGAGTGCCAATAGGTTTCAAAAGCCAGTTTACACACTGATGTAAAATAGTACTAAGATATGCAATGAGAAGCACATAAAGAAACTCTAGAGATAGGATAGCATTCACTTGATGAAAGATTAAAAGTTCAAAACCATAGGGAAGCATGGGTTTAGGAAGTTGGGCTTTATAAAATAATGCATTTATGGGTATAGAGCAAACATAAAGATGCATGGGGGCAAGTGTTTAACAATTTAAACTACACCGCATTTCAAGGGATTAAATATCCCTCGCTATAACATTTTAGTAAATGCGATGACACCTTTAACCCTTTAAATGAACGAGACACGAGAGAAGACATAATCCTTGTCCTTGAAGTCTTTGTTGCAAACACCAGATATGTACTCCTAGCAGTAGTTATGCCGTTATGGTGACAATCACCAGTCCAGGAACCCAATTCAGGCACCCTGACCGAGAACGAGATCAAAAGGATATGGCATTGTGAAAAGAAAAAAATGGTGAACCAACATAACAAAATAAGCAAATGTGTAATTGGCTCCTTTTGTAAATAAACAAAATGATTCCTACACTATTTAGGTAATATCTATTTTAGTCCAAAACTTATCTAATTTAGTAATACAATTTGTGAAATCCTACTCTATTTGGCCCTTCAGTCACGTGCCTTTGGAACGGACAGAAATCAAACATGAGAAGCAAGAGCTGAGACTAATTTTGATCATTCAAGCAAAGAAATACTATAGAGATCCTCTACAATGACTTTAGAAATAAGAAACCTCTATAGGTGCAAGGGAACAAACAAGAGAGCATCCTTGAGAACCGAACTGTACTGATTACATAGTCAGATCTTTTACAATGAAAAGTGTCAAGAGTCCTCTACAGTGACATGCCAACAATCCTTTTCAGCGATGATAACGCAATAATCCCTTTTTGAAATAGGGCAAGCAAGGACGTATCCCATTAGATCGATCACAAAGGCAAAATTTCATGAAAATTAATTATTATTTTTCTTCGAAATTTATGTCACCGGCTATATGAGGTTTGGAATTAATTTTATAAAAGTTAAACCTTTTTTGGAAGCTCACCAATCAACACAAACTGAAGAATCTCAATGGCAATAAAAAAATTTATTGACTCATTCATATTTAGAGTTGTTTATTTAGCTTTTAAAATAGGCATTAATGAGGGGACTGCCAAAACAGTCCTTAAATACATTTTTCTAGAGAGGTTTTGTTGTATTTCCTTATGTGTTTCCCTCCTTGTCTACAACACTTCATGTATTATTTATACCTATTTCCCTTTCAAATCTCACCGCTCTCCTCTCCAAATCAACACATCTTCGTTCTTGCCCTACCTCCTCACGCCTCTCCTCATACCCTATGCCCGGCTCCTCCCTAGGAATAGGCTCTATGAGAGGTAATCTCTCTTCCCCCTTTCGAGTCACCACCTCCTCTCCCCCTGCTGGATTGCCTTAGGGTTTTTCCCATCTCCCTGGCTGTCGGCGCCTTCATTCCCCTCCGACGGTGATATTTTGGTTTGGCCCTCGAGCACTTTCTTCAACATCTCCTTTAGGATGGAAAATTTCGAATCGAACTTATCATGGATGGTTGAAAAATCTTTTTTTAAATCTGAAACTTGAGTTTGGAAATCTAAAATTTCATATTTCATTTGTCCAATCTCCACTTCAAGGCATTCCTCCAATGCATCTTTCTTTGCCGTCATTAAAGCTCGAAATTTTGTAGAAATAAAAAGATGGACTTCGACCTTCAAAAACAGCAATTTTCTTCTTCGAAATCCCAAGAACAATCGCTGAAATTCACCAAAATAGCCCACCAAAGATCCCAAAAATAGCTTTGATACCAATTTGATAGGAAACAACCCGAAATAGTGGGTAACAAGCTGAAATTCTGCTGTCAACAGCAGATTTTGCCAGAATTTCTACTGTAAACAGCAATTTTTCTCCAAACCAGTGGGAAAATCAGGAAGAAAACACTTTGAAATTCACTAGTAGAAGAAGAAAAACAGCAAGATACAATTGATCCTCTATTCGAGAGGAGGATCAATCTCTCCCAAATCTCTAGACGCCACTAGAGCAGAGCCCTACAAGGGGTCCTGGTTGGTTACCCATTGGGTACCCACACTTTGGCTGGCAGGCTTTGCCCACCCATGCCCACCTATGGTGGCTTTCACCCACCCACTTTCCACGCCTTTGGAATGCAGTCTGCCACGGATTAATGGCCTTGAGGTTTTTTGGCATTTTCTCTGATTACAAACTTTCAAGCCACATGTCAAAATTTATCGTGGTCACGACGCGGTTCAGTGTTGCGCAGTGCGTAGTAAGGATTACTGTAATATACTGCATGCATATGGTGATTAGTAATGTAAATTGGTTTGTCCTCTGATGTTGAGTACCCACCCACGAGGTCATGGGCGTACCCATACCCACCCATGCCCATTGGGTAGGGGTGGGTACGTGGATGGGTGTGGGTATGGGTACCCAATGCAAGGCTCTGCGCTAGAGCCCAAAAGATAACCTAAATCTAGGAGATCTCAAGATTCGGCCAAATTCAAGATGCCCTAACCCTAGGAAAATAAATTATTTAATGCATACAAATCAAAATGAAATCCCTAAACAGTCCCTACATTAAATTTCTCTCCTAAACTCCCTTTAAAATACTTCATATTCGACTCCCTTGAGCTCGCGGAAACGAGCAGTTCTTCCTGGAAGTGGAAGAGTTTCGTCCAATTGGCTTAAGCCAGTCCCGTTGGACAGCTGGACCGGTCTAACAGAGTCTTAAATAGTGACATGCCAACAATCCCCTTTAGTGATGATTACGCAATAATCGCTTTTTGAAATAGGGAAAGCAACGATGTATCCCATTACATCAAAAACAAAGGCAAAATTTCATGAAAATTAATTATAATTTTTTTACTATTTTTCTTCGAAATTTAAGGCCCCGACTATATGAGGTTTGGAATTAATTTTATAAAAGTTTAACCTTTTTTGGAAGCTCATCAATCAACCCATACTAAAGAATCTCAAATGGTGTGGGCTCCGAAAATTCGGCCCCGGCCTCCGCTCGCTTTTCTTATTCGGCGAGGGAGTTTTAACGAACTAAGTTCCGGGGTAAATTTTGGAAGGCATATGGGTTTATAGATAAGACACTACCCAGAGATTTCGCCCTCATTTTGTGAGGACTTTATGATCTGAGTTCTGGTTTCCTATAGGCGCAAGCCCGTATAGTTAATTACCCCTCCCGATCACGAGAGAGAACTTTCGATTAAGGCTAGTCGTCAATCAGATACGTAGTAGATACATGTATCTGGCATATAGTAACAGCATGGGTTTGAGATTTGAAGAATTGGATTTTTTGGATTTTGGGTTGAAAATTTTGATATTTAAATAGAAATTGCACCATCTTGCACTTAAAGCGGATGGTGGGGGAATGGATGATAGACCCGATCAAGATTCCATGGTTCCGTCGTCCCGGGCCATCGTGGTCCCTGGTCTACTTAGTCAGAGGAGGTAGTCGACCCAACCTGACAGAAGGATCCTTGTCGGCAGCCATGGGTTGCTTCGTCCAAGGGGACCTTGTAGACCTGGGTTGGATGTTTGTCTAAGGGGACAAATTTGAATCCATCTTAGCTGACAGAGGGCTTTGTGCCCTATCAATCATATCCTATTGATTCATATCTCAAGGATTTGATGCTAATAAGGAGCGTATTGGCTCTGGCCATAACCGGTATATCGTGGTGCCATTTGGCGGCAAAACCACTCGGTTCAGAGGGCCCCGGGTCATAACCGTTTACCTGCAATGCCATTTGGCGGCAAAACTGCCGGTTAGAGGACACGTACCACGTCCTTATTGGCAAGAGATTGTTTGAGAATGGATCCTAGTGATATTTTCGACTAGGCATTTCGCTCTTTGTGAGCTGAAGTTGATTTTAATTTGTCCACCTCGACAAACTGTTGCGGATGGTGGATGAATTTTACTTTAAGTGCGTTGATGGATTTATTTCAATTTTAAATATTTTTGGCATTTTGGGATTGATTTTGGATTTTTGGAGTATGGATTTTGTGTGGACTTTTGGGGTATTTGGGAGACATTTGAAATATTTGAGAACCCCTCCGGTTGAGATCTTCAATCAACGCGGCCATCATCGGGATATTTGGGGTCATTTCCTTTTTCTAGATTGAACCTTGTCGACTTTATCTACTGGTCGATAGAGGATCGGGTTTCATAGGCTTTGTGCCTTTTGTTCATGAATTTTCTTGATTTTAGGCCTTGAAGGCCTAAAAAGAATGTATTTAAACAAATACACCGTTCGCTACAACCGTGTATTTTGTTAGGTAGTTCAAATCTTGTCGACTTCTATTGATTCGTATAGAAGGATCGGATTCGAACTGGAATTCACTTGTCGACCCGCGTAGCATCCATAAGCGTCACGTGTGTACCAATAACACGCTCGCCAGGGCCCATGCGGGTTGAGATTGTATTTACCCCTTGTGTACCTATGTGTATACAAACTAAGGTGCACGTGCAGGGGTACTTTGAAATAATTATAGACGCCTTCTGTCTGCTTGTACGAATGCTGCAGATCTGGTGGCGTGGTGTTGTAGGTTGTAGACGCCTTCTGTCTTCTTGTATTAGTGTTGCAGATCCGGTGCCGTGGCGTTGTAGATTGTAGACGCCTTCTGTCTGCTTGTATAAGTGTTGCAGATCCGGTGGCGTGGCATTGTAGATTGTGGACGCCTTCTGTCTGCTTGTAGGAGTGTTACAGATCCGGTGGCGTTGTATTGTAGATTGTAGACGCCTTCTGTCTGCTAGTAGGAGTGTTGCAGATCCGGTGGCGTAGGATTTTGATGTTTACTCCCCCTTTCTCATTCACCGGGGAAGGTTTTCTGGATTCGAGAGTCAAAGACTGTTGATTTGGGGAGAACTCCCTTCAGGATCTTTAGTGTAGTAGACCGTCATAGACCGTTATTTTCGGTATTTGTAGACATCAGAACTGTTTTCTTCTCGAGTATATAACTAAGAAGAGACTTTGGAACACCAGGAAGTTTGGTTCTAATTTGTTCAAACATTTCCCTCCTTTCTACCAGTGGGTGTCTTTTTCGTACATCGGGTTGCCTTTGTACTCGACATACTTGAAGCTCTTGATCACCACTGTCGTAGGTGATATTCGTACTTGTGTCCACAGTGATTCATTGTACTTTCAATACACTGTTGTTATCCATAAGTATCCATTTGCAGGGGACTGTTGCATCTACTACGACCTCCTGAAAATATTTGTAGAAGACCCATTGCTTCTGCATCATATCCACCATTTCACCAATCTCGGGTGGGCGTTTTGATGTATTTGCTTGTAGGGAGGCGGATCCTCCATCATTGGTCTCCTGTGTCGTCATCTCAATCAACAGGCGTTGTAGGGATTGTTGAAGGAGTTCATGCATCGAGGTCTTGTTCGCCACGAGTCCCCCGTTGTTTGTTTGTATTTAAGTATGGTTTAGGCTCCTGATGAACCTCTCCTATTTGAATCCCATTTCAAACGGAAGATCGTCGTTGCATCTTATGAAGCAAATAAGCTTGTTATATTTGATTAGCATCACATTAAGAGGCCGGTCCTCCTTTGTTGGTTGCATTTTAAGAAGATCGTGGAAACTGCTTCAAGCTTTGCCTTCAACGACCTTAAACATTCAATCGATACAACCCAATGCCACAGAACAACCAGCAAGAACACCTCAGTAAATGAAAAGCCCCAAAGAGCGATTCAAACGAGAATGCACAGGTCTTCTTGAAGTCCAACTCAAGTTCTTGCTTGAGTTCAAATTGATTTGAATTTGGGTTCAATCTGAGTTTGAGTAGGAGTTCATAACCCCCACTTAATGTTTTATAGTTCGAGCTCAGAGTACAAGTTTAAGTGTCCCATGTAGTCCAAGTCCTCAAGTTCAGTACAGGTTCAAGTGCTTGTTCTGGGTCTTCTGAAGTTCTTGCAAGTATATTTTCTTGTTCAAATGATTTGAATTGGGCTTCAGCTTGATTTTATTTGGATTTGATATTTAGAAATTATTTGAGTTTTGTTCTGATTGAGGTCCATAAGTCCTTTGTTCTTGTACAGGTCCTCTGCTCATTTTAGTTCAAGTTCTGTACATTTTTGTTCGAGTACAGGTCTTCTATATTTTTGCTCAGCTGAAGTCTTCAAATTGTTTCAATCTCGTGTACTTCAGTGAAATTTTCGGCAGCACCCCAGCATATCCCCCGTTTGGGGAAAAATTGGGGAGCTGGGCCTTCCCACCACGCTACTAGAGCGTGTATGGTAGGTGTCCTTGGACACCGCAGCCGTACAAAATTTCATCCCACCACGCTACAAGAGCGTGTATGGGGCCTTTAGCAGTACCCGTACAAAAGAACAGCAGTGACGTACCAGAACAGCAGTGACTCTCCCCACCACGCTACAAGAGCGTGTATAGGGCTCTCCCACCTCGTCGTATGGTTCGCACCGGGCTCCCTCCTACCGTGCTACAAGAGCGCGTATAGGTGGTTCCCCGGTCCGCTGCAAACGTCGAGAATGAGATTTTGGAACATCGTACCTCTCGTAGCAGTCGTCGGCGGTGTCGGTGTCGAGGTCGAGAATCATCCCCACCACGCTACAAGAGCGTGTATAGGACTTACCCGCCTCGTCGTATGCTTCGCATCGGGCTCCCTCCTACCGTGCTACAAGAGCGCGTATAGGTGGTTCCCCGGTCCGCTGCAAACGTCGAGAACAGGATTGAAGTTAGAAATTTTACCTTGAAGACCGGCAGTGGCTCGTGGACCGAGGATCGAGGGCAAGCATTTTTAATTAATGATAACTAATTATTTAATTATAATTAAGTATTGATTATATTTAATTATAATTAATATTATTTAATTATAATAAATTATAACTAAAAATAATTAAATAATTAATTAAAATTAATTATAATTAACTATTTGATTATAACTAATTTATTAATTATAATTAATTATAATTAGTTATGTCTAATTATAATTAATGCTAATTAATAGTAATTAATTATAATTAACAGTTAAGTATAACTAATAATAACTAATAATATTTAATTATAATTAATATAATTAATAATTAATTATAATAAAAAATAATTATTAAATTAATTATAATTAATATTAGTTAATAAATAAAATTAACAAAAATAAACTCTCCCTCTCACTCTCTCTGGTTCGACCGACTGACGGGATTTGGCCGAGCAAGCGAGCGAATGGGAGAAAGTTACTTTCACTGTCGGCGAGCTCCTGCTCGCGGCTCCGATCAAAATGTTGTAACTTCCGATTCAATAGAAAGGGAAAGTCGTATAAGGGGCAAAGTCGAACAGCCCGAATGAGCCGAAGAAGCGCGCGTTAGGTAGAAAGTTATCTTCATAGTCGGCGAGCTCCCGAGTTTGCTTCTGATCAAAGTGTTATAACTTCCTATCCGATGGGAAGGAAGTCGTCGAAGGGCGAAATCGAACAGCACGAAGGAGCCGAAGACGCGATCGAGAGGGAGGAAGTGGGCTACCTTCACGGACGACGATATCCCGTCGTTGCTTGCGATCAAATTGTCGTAACTTCCGATCTTCACGGTAAGTGGAGCTCCCGTCCGCTTCCGATCAAAGTGTCCTAACTTCCGATCCAACGAGGAGGGACAGTCGAAGGTAGCGAAGTCGAACAGTCAGAAGGAGCCGAAGAAGCGTGCGCAAGGGAGAGTTTCCTTCACAGCAGCGAGCTCCCGTTCGATGCTTCCAATCGGAAGTGTCGTAACTTCCGAACCTACAGCAAGGGAAAGCCGTAGAAGGAGCGACGTCGAGCAGCTATGCAGGATTCGGAGAGGGAAATCGGGAGAGAGAGCTTTCGAAGAGGGCGGGAGAGGCAGCGAGAGTGAGAGTGAAATCGAGAGAGAGAAGCCCCCGCCTCTTTTTTTTTATTTTAACGACACAAAGGTCATGCGGAGGACGTGCGTGAGGAGACTTCGACGTGCGAAGTGCGGGATGTGCGCGATTTGGGCGGCGACGACGTGCGGGCAGGTAGATTTTTTTATTTCAATTTTTTTTTAAAACCATATACAGGTCAACAAATGCCCCCCAACAAATGTGGTAGGCGTTTAGAGCGGGCCACGTTTGTTGTATGCTGATTGACCCTGTGGATCTCTAGATTTTTATTCTAGATGTCACACTAGGGTTTCTATTTAGTGGATCTCCAAAAGTCGTTTGGATGTCACACTACTCTCTTTTAGTGGATCTTCAAAATCTTGTTTGGATGTCACACTAAAATTTTCTTCTAGTGGATCTCCAAAATTTATTTGGATGTCACACTAAGATTTTCTTTTAGTGGATCTCCCAAAATTGTTTGGATGTCACACTAACTTTCTTTCTCCACTTGCTCTTCTAGATTTATTCACATATGGTTGATATCCTGTCTTTATGGATAGATGCTAGGGGATAGCATATCTTCAAGAGTGCTCAATCATCTGGCTGTATTTTGAAAGAATTTTAAATATTTATTTGGGGATCTCGGCATGCAGCACGATGTCGACCCAAATAAATATTTAAAATGCCCCCAGTCTCTAGGGACATTTGTAGATGTCATCTAGGATGCTCATTCTGCAACTTTTGCTAGAGCCCCGAGATTTTGATTCTTCTGTCCTGTGCTTTGTGCTGCGGACTTGGTGAAGGGTTGTCTGATTTGTCTTTGTTGACTTGTCAGAAATTTTGTATGTCTTCTGCCCTTTGCTTCTAGCTTTGACGGGCTTGATGAAGGAGTAGGTGCCGATGACCTAAACCCTTAGGTTTGTGTTAGGTCGATGGCGAAAAGTCATCGGTCCAGAGCTTTGTGCATAGCGGACTTATTATGACAGAAATCCACATAGTTCAGCCTAAGGCTTTTCATGAACTTTGGGATAATTTTCTTCGGTCCTTTGCTTTGTGCTTTGGTGGACTTGTTGAAGAAAAATTCCTTCGATCCTTGCTTTGTGCTTTATGGATTTGTTGAAGGATTTGCAGGTTTTAGATTTGATTGACATTACCCAATGCAAGTAGTATCTTGATCCTTAACCACTTGAGAAGACTTTAATCTGAGTCACTTGAGTTTATCAGATCGGGAGAGCTGAGATTTGACAGCTCTTCGTCCTCTAGTTGCTGAGATGGGGATTCCTCTACTGCAGCCCTTCTTATGGCTTGTTGAGTAGATGGAGTTGCCAACGATCCGGCCATATTTGGGCTTGTTGGATCCGACCTTTTACACCCATTCAGACTTCAAACTTGAGCTATAGAGATTGTGCTTCCCAATGCTGATTTTACTTAAATTGGTAGATTTAGAGTTCTCTTTCGTGGTTTTGAATTTTGGAGCCTACGAATATTTGTTAATTGCTCGAGACTCATCTTCTCCTTTGGAACTTTGATTCTCCAGTCATTTGAGAGAACTTTGTAGACTACGATCACTTGAACTTGTCGAGTCAATTTTGCCTTCGTTCTTCATACAGTCCCTACCAACGATTAAAAAGGCGGAAGAGGCGTACGCACTGAGACGCGACTCAAGGCGAGGCGAAGCATTTGCGCGTTGAGGCTTACGCCTCGTTGGATTCGGCGGAGCGTGCGCTTATTTCGCACAGGGCGTAGGCTTCGGTTCGTAACGCCTCGAAGCGAAACGAGGCACCGCTTCGATTTGTCAGTATATAAACCGAGCGGTGAGAGTCGTATAAGAGTCGAGTATTAGGGTAACATACCTGCTTCTGCTTCGGGTGAGAACTGAAAGGCGAACTCCGTCGACTTCGACGACCACAGTTCGATCGAGTTCGAACATAACTGGAGGCGATCTAAGGTAACGAATTATTTCTTCTCTTTCTTCCCGTAATATTCCGGTCATTTGCTTCATGTCTCGCTTCTTCTTCTCCAGCTTCCTGTAATCCAAGGTTCTTTTTTCACGGCTAGGTAACGATCTTTCTTCCCGTTATTTGCTTCATGTCTCGCTTCATCAGATTGTACATGCTCGGTACCGCTCAGTACATGCTCGGTACCGAGGAGTACACGCTCGGTACTGAGCGGTACACGCTCGGTACTGAGCAGTACATGCTCGGTACACACTCGGTATTGAGCAGTACATGCTCGGTATTGAGCGGTACATGAGTACATGCTCGGTACACGGTCGGTACTGAGCAGTACATGCTCGGTACACGCTCGGTACTGAGCGGTACATGAGTACACGCTCGGTACATGCTCGGTACCGAGTAGTACACGGTCGGTACTGAGCGGTACATGCTCGGTACCGAGTAGTACATGCTCGGTACATGCTCGGTACTGAGCAGTACATGCTCGGTACCGAGCAGTACATGCTCGGTACACGCTCGGTACATGCTCGGTACACGCTCGGTATTGAGCAGAATTTCAAAATTACGCTTATTTCGCACAGGTCGAACCCCGCCAGGGGGCAGCGCCCCCTTGGACCCCCGGCAGACTGGTATATTTTTGTATTCATGTTGTTTTATTATTGGTATTTAGCATGACTAGTGGCACAAGAAGGAAAGATCCTGCATGGAAATATGGAACTCAAGTTGAAGTGTCAGGCGAAGGTGCAAAGAAGGGATATGTTTACATGAAATGTAATTTCTGTGAGAAGCGCATAACTGGTGGTGTCAAGAGATTGAAGGATCATCTAGCTTGCACTCATGTCAATGTGGGACCATGTGCAAAAGTTCCTGATGAGGTAAAGAAGGAATGTATAAATTATTTAAAGAAGTTTGCCACCACAAAGGAGGTCACACAAAGAAATATGGAAGAGATGATAGGAAACTCTTCTTACTATGGATCACAGCATGAAGGTTCCAGTACTGGAAGCCATCTAGTTTCTTCTGACCGAGGCAGTCGGGGGCCCATGGATAGATTTATGCTAAATATTGATAACGACGAAAACATAAATACTCAGGATATTCAGCCTCCTACAACTACAAAAGAACTCAGGAATAGAGTTTGTTTGGATATCGCCAGATTCATCTATGAAAATGGGATTCCATTTAATGTTGTTAGGAGTCCGTCGTGGATCAATATGTTACGATCTGTTGGAAGCTATGGAAGAGGATTACAACTTCCAAGCATGTATGAGCTGAGAACTTGGATGTTGAATGAGGAGGTCAAGACAACTTCAAAAATGGTGGATGATGTCAAGAAGACTTGGATTGAGACAGGGGTGACAATAATGTCAGATGGTTGGTCAGATATTCGACATAGAAGTATTATTAATTTTTTGGTCAACAATCCATATGGAACAGTTTTTCTCAAATCAGTAGATGATTCAAGCTTTGTAAAGGATGCACAATTATTGTTTGAAATGTTGGATGAAGTTGTGAAGGAAGTGGGAGATGCTTTAGTAGTACAGGTTGTTACTGATAATGCAAGTGCATACAAAGCTGCAGGAAGAATGTTAATGGAGAAGAGGCCTCACCTTTACTGGACTCCTTGTGCTGCACATTGTATTGACTTGATGCTTGAGAGGTTGGGAAAGTTGCCTCAACATAAATCAGCCATATTTAAGGCCAAATTCGTTAGTAAGTTTATATACAATCATTCTTGGGTACTCAGCTTGATGAGAAAATTCACTGACAAGGAAATTATTAGACCTGCTGTTACAAGATTTGCTACTGCATATTTAACATTGCAGAGATTCAAGGAGTTAAGACAACCTTTGGAAGCAATGTTTGCTTCTGAAGAGTGGGATAAAAGTTCATGGGCCAAAAAACAAGAAGGAAAACAAGTTAAAAAGATTGTTATGAGAGACGATTCATTTTGGCGCAGTACAAATTATGCTTTGAAGACAACAGGACCATTAGTAAAGGTGCTTAGAATGGTTGATGGTGAGAGGGCCCCAGCTATGGGATTTATTTATGAAGCAATGAATAGGGCTAAAGAAGATATTGCAAAAGAATTGGGAGGTCAAGAAAGTGCCTACAAAGAAATATGGGATATTATAGATGAAAAGTGGGATCGACAATTACACCAACACTTACATGCTGCTGCGTACTATTTAAATCCCCAATTTCATTATGATAAGGATTTTCATGTTGACAAAGAGGTGAAAACTGGTTTGTATGCATGTATGGACAAACTCATTTCTGAAGAAAACTACCTTAAAGTAAATGATCAACTTCAGGATTTTCATTTGAAGAAGGGAATGTTTGGATTTAGAGCTGCACAAACATGCTACAAAACACGATCTCCTGGTATGTTTATAGTTTGAGTATTTATAATTTTAATGTTAATATTTTGTTCAAGTCTTCTACTTCAACCAATATTCATAAAATACTATATTTGTCTTCATGTAGAACGTTGGTGGGCTCAGTTTGGAGATGATGTTCCTGAATTAAAAGCTTTTGCAGTTAAAGTTCTTAGCCTAACGTGTTCGGCTTCTGCATGCGAGCGTAATTGGAGCATTTTCAATCAAATTCATACAAAGAGGAGAAATCGATTGGCAGCAGATCGAATGAACAAATTAGTTTATGTTATGTTTAACAAAAAATTAAAAGATAGATATCTCAAATTGCAAAATCAAGGAAATATTGAGAATAAAATTGATCCTTTGCTTGTTGATGAGTTACAATCTGATGATGAATGGGTTACTCCTAAAAATGCTGATGTTTCCGAAGTTGAAGTAGAAGGAGAAACTCATGTCAATGAAGAAGATAATGAAGCAACTGCCCAAGTATATAAAAGGAAGAAACAAAGTGAGATTGAAGCTTCAAAAAAAATCAAAGGTATTCTTAAATATAATGAATTATTTTGTATGTTACTATTGTTTCATTTTATAGCTAATGAAATATTAACTGATATAGGAGATAAAGGAAAAAATATTATAGATGAAGAAGAGTTTGAGGATGACTTTGACATTAATTATGAAGATTCTTCTGAAGACAATCAAAGTGATGACGAGCCTGCTTTGGGTCTTGATCCCAAGGGAATGTTTTATTTTTAAGTGAGTTTATTTTAAATCTTGTATTCCAGTAATATTATCTTAAAACAAATCTTCAAATTCATAGTTGATATAATATTTTGTTATTTTTTGTCATTATTTATAATTTTAAATTAATTTATTTTAATCGTTTTGAGGCTTACGCCTCGATCCGCCTCGAGGCTTACGCCTCGCCTCGTTTAGAAAAAACGCATCGATTCCCGATTTCGCCTTTTAAAACCTTGGTCCCTACTGACGGGTTGACGAAGTGGGGGTTCCGCTACTACGGCCTTTCTTATGGCTTGTTGAGTAGACGGAGCTGCCAGCGATCCGGCCATATTTGGGCTTGTTGGATCCGACCTTTTACACTCATTCGAACCTTAAGTTTCGGGCTGTTGAAAGACATCAAGCTTTTATGGCCCAATTTGTTGGGGTGTGTAGTTATAAAAGTCTCTTTCTTGACCTTTGAGTCTTGGTTTGTTGGAAAAGGTGTCTCGATCTTTTGAGATATCACCTGCATATACTTTGGAAAACAAGTATTTGTATTCTTCAGCACAAAAGAAATATTTGAATTGATAATTTTAAATATTTATTCGGGGATCTCGGCATGAGGCACGATGTCGACCCGGATAAATATTTAAAATGTCCACTGTCTCGTAGGGACATTTTAGAGCAAAATAAAATTGAAATTTTTGAGATTTTAAATATTTATTCGGGGATCTCGACACGCAGCGCGATGTCGACCCGAATAAATATTTAAATGCCCCCAGTCTAACAGGGGAATTTTGAAATGTGTTCTCATGACATAAGAGAACTTCAAAATATGAAATGTATTTGTTAACAATAATACATGAAAACATAACACATTAAGCACAGCATTTCATGCGTAGTATTTCTTCAGGTATCGGCCATTGATCGGCGGCATGGGCCTTTAACCATTTAGATCGATCAGTTGATAAGCTCCTCCTTGAAATACCTTCTCGATGACGAAAGGTCCTTCCCAGTTGGATACGAATTTGTCACCAATTTTTCTGTGTGGGATGATTGGCCTTCTCTGCACCAGGACCAATTCCCCTTCTTGAAATGATCGAGGACGCACCATTCGATCAAAAGATCTTGTCATTCTTGCTCGGTAGATCTCCAAGTTCTGCTGAGCTTGTAACCTGATTTCATTGAGTGCATCGAGCTCCTCCATTCTTAGACGAGCATTTTGTTCTTGAGTCAGCTCATTCTGGACAGCAACTCGAAGAGATGGAAGTTCAACTTCTAGCGGCAGTACGGCCTCAACTCCAAATACTAGAGAGTAAGGAGTGGCTTTGGTTGGCGTTTTGTAAGTTGTACGATACGCCCATAGCGCTTCTGCCATCTTCGTATGTCATTCCCTTTTGTTCTTGGTAAGAATTTTCTTTAACAATTTTACCAGTGTTTTGTTGAAGGCTTCAGCTAAACCATTTGCTCTTGGATGATATATAGAGGAATACCGCCAATCGATTTTGTGCCGATCAACGAATTTGTAGATTTTTGTACTTTTGAAAGCAATTCTGTTGTCTGAGATTATGCGGCGTGGCACACCAAATCTGTAGACGATATTATGGGTGAAGAAGTTGATCACATGCTCGGACGTAACTTTTTTGAATGGAACTGCTTCTGCCCACTTAGAAAAATAGTATGTCGCTGCCAAAATAAAGCGGTGTCCCGCTGAAGATGGTGGATCTATCGGTCCGATAATATCAGTACCCCAGCATTCAAATGGCCAGGATGCTATTGTTGGATGCAGTGGATTTGGCGGTTGATGTATAACATCATCGTGAATCTGGCACTCATGGCACCTCTTAGCATGATTGATACAATCTCTGACCATGGTCGGCCAATAGTAACTCATTCTTTTAATTTTTACTGCCATCTTGGGACCTGATTGGTGCGCTCCACAAAGTCCTTCGTGAACTTCTGCTACCACCTTATCAGCTTCTCGAGTCTCTAGGCATCTTAGCCACATTTGATCGAAAGCACGTCGATACAATGTGTTGCTGACAAAAGCATATCGTAGTGCTCTCTTTCTGATTTGAGCATCTAATGATTTGTCTATTGGCAATTTACTTTCTTTAAAGTAGTCAATGAAAGGCTGCCTCCAGTCATCTTCTTCTTTGACATCTAGGCAATGCCACCATGATTCTGAAGCTTGACTGGCCTTGCGTCTTTTCTTAGGAACTTGATTTTCTTCAAACTGATCTTCGAGATCAACTGGTCAGGGAGATTGAGGATCAACCGGGGTTGTATCCTGCTGGCTTGAATTTGGTATTCCCTCTGCCTGCGGGAATTGTAATAATGCTGGCTCTAGGACCCGACGATTGTGGACCATAATTATTATAGGCCATTCGTCGTCCATATTCGTCATTTCTTTAGCCAATTTGGCAAGAGAATCGGCTTTGACATTTTGACCTCGAGGAACTTGAGTTAGTTTGACAATTGGAATTTGCTTCATAAGCTTAAGAACTCGCCGATGATAACAGGCCAACTTGAACTTGGTGATTTTGTAAACTCCCAGCACTTGATTTACAACTAGTTGAGAATCACCGAAAATTTGGAGATTTCGAATTCGAACATCGATTGCAATCTCCAATCCTGCTATTAAAGCTTCGTATTCAGCTTCATTGTTGGTCTGAGGTTCAGTTAAACTGAATGAGAATCTCATTATGCCTCCCTCGGGCGCCACGAAAATAAGTCTGATTCCGGCTTGAGCTTTCTCTAGATTTGGAGGCCGAGCATGCTTGATTGACGATGCTCCATCAAAGTACATTTCTCATACTCGTAGCATCTCCTTTTCTTCAACATTCATGATCTGCTCGTCAGGTAGATCGTCGTTGAGCGGTGAATCTGCAGGGATAGGATGTGCTGCAAGAAAATCTGCCAACACCTGCCCTTTCACTGCTTTCTGTGGCATGTATGTGATATCAAACTGTAGCAAAATCACTGCCCACCTTGCCAAACGACCTGTCAACGCTGGTCTTGTCATCAAGAACTTCAGCGGATCGATTTTTGATATTAAGGTGATTTTGTGAGACAGCATATAATGGCGGAGCTTCTGAACTGCGAAAATCAGAGCCAAGCAATGCTTCTCGATTGGAGAGTAGCAGATTTCTGCTCCTATCAACCTACGACTGATGTAGTAGAGTGCATTCTCCTTGCTTTCTTCATTATGTTGGGTCAATAGTGCTCCGAGGGACTCTTTTAGTGCTGCCGTAAACAGTATAAGAGGCTTACCGGGGATTGGCGCCGCGAGAATAGGAGGATTCAACAGATATCTTTTAATGTTGTCAAACGCTTCTTGGCATTCTGCATCCCATTTGAAACGGACATCTTTCTTCATTAGTTTTGAAAACGGCTGGCACCTACCCGACAAATTCGATATAAATCACCGAATGAAAGCCAACTGCCCTTGTAAGGAGCGGAGTTGCCGAAGGTTCTTTGGAGGTGGCATCTCCACGATCGCCTTGATCTTGTTGGGGTCGACTTTGATGCCTCGATGTCGAACAACGTATCCCAAGAATTTGTCGGAGGAGACCCCAAAAGCACATTTGAGAGGATTCATCTTCAGATCAAATTTTCTGATTCTCTCAAATATAATTCTAAGATCTTTTAAGTGATCATTTCGGCCAAGACTTTTGACAACAATGTCATCTACATAGCACTCGATCTTCTGATGTATTAAATCATCAAATATGCGAGTCATCGCCCGTTGGTAGGTGGCACCAGCATTCTTCAGACCGAATGACATAACTGTGTAGCAGAATATGCCTATAAGCGTTCTGAATGATGTATGTCTTTCATCTTCATGCGCCATTTTAATTTGATTGTAGCCCGACGATCCGTCCATAAAGGAGAACATATCATAATTGGACGTATTGTCAACTAGGAGCTCTGATACTGGGAGCGAAAAGTCATCTTTCGGACATGCCTTATTGAGGTCCCTAAAGTCGATGCAGATACGAATCTAACCATTCTTCTTCTTTGCAGGAACGATATTGGCAATCCAGTCAGCATACTTCTCTTCTCGGATGAAGCCTGCTTCTATGAGCTTCTTTGTTTCTGCAATCACCTGCTCTTCAATCTCCAATCTCATTCTCCTTGGAGCTTGTTTGATGGGTGCTGCATCAGATTTGATAGTTAATCTGTGAACTGCCACATCAGGGGATAAGCCAGGCATCTCAGCATATGTCCAAGCAAAACAGTCCCTGAATTCACATAGGAGCTCTTTTATTTCTTCTATTTAATCTTCTGGTAGAAGAGAGCTAATGAAGGTTGGGCGAGGGTCCTCCTCAGTTCCCAAGTTGACTTCTTTGAGCTCATCCATAGTTGTTGCCTGCCCACCAACTTCAAACTCTTCTGGTGCAGGCTCGGCTTCTACGGGTTGCTCATCATAATCCTCAGCCTCGTATGTTTCTTCAGCATCACCATCATCGGATTCAATTTCCATGCATGTGATTGCCCGGCAAGTTTCCTTCCGGAAGAATTTTCTCTTGATGAATCCAATACCTTTATATGCATCTATATCTTTTCGTCGTAATGGACGCGAATTTCTCCCATACAATAGGCCCAAGCTTGTACGGAGCTGTCGTTTGGTAGTAGGAATATTGATTTGCTTTCGTAGCATTCTTTGAATATTTTTTGTATTGAATTTGGGTAGCCTCGTAGGAAATAATTCCTCGGAGTCGAGGAGCATGCAATCCCAGTCATGATTTTCCTCTTCGCGTATTCCCGTGGAATATAACACATTCTTTGGCACAGTCCCATTTTTACGGGGAGGCAGATAAAGGGTGACGAGTTTTTCAATTTTATGAACCTCGCGCGAAATGATTTCTTTGAAATGTTGCAAGGGAACACGTGTGACTACGAGTACGCTATCTGAAATTGACACTGTCTATTCTTCTAGAGAACACACTCTGCACTGAGTTCATGTAGATTGAGTCGTAGTCATAATCATCATTTGAAAATTTAACATGCCTACTCCATTCATCCGTGGACTGGCATACTTTTCTAGATTTAGCAGGAGTAACATCATCTTCATCCGTGTCACTCCCAAGATGAGGTACATATTTCTTTTCTTTAGAAATGATTGATGCTTTAGGAAGAGTTGGCGTCGCTTTCTTTCTTCCTACACGCTTCTTCTCATCTTCTTGTTTGGGATTCTTTGCAGCCTTAGAACTTGATGCTCTAGCCTCAAGAGAACTTGACGACTTTTGCTTCTTTGGCATGAAGTACTTAGCATCTTCATAAATTGTTACTTCATGTACTGCAAAGGGCTGAATATCACCAGAAATTCTGAATTCTTCTCCTTCTCTGAGATACTTCATACACTGGTGTAATGTTGAAGGGACAACGCCGTATTCATGCAGCCAGGGGCGACCCAATAACGTCTTGAATGAAGTGTCTGCATCAATTACATGAAATTTAGCTTCTGTGTGAAGCTCCCCAAATACGAGAGGAAGCATAAACGAACCAAGGGTTTTCTGCCCTTTCTCGTTAAAACCATGCACCATCAACTTGTCTTGCCCAAGATGTTCTACATCGAGGCAGAGGGATCTCAGTGCCTTAAGGCTCATAAGATTTACGGAAGATCCGGGATCAATCCAAATTCGACTAATCATCATACCGTCGCTCTCTGCCGTAACATACAGAGGGCGGTTGTGGTCTGCTGTTCCAAGCAGCATATCATCCTCAGCAAAGATGATGAGGGGCTCATTCCGAGCTTGCAAGACTTCAGTTAGATTACGCTCAGCAAAATATGCCTCGTATCTTTCGGGGTCCCTGAGAGCTTGAGTCAAAGTCTCTCGAAGGTCTTTAGACATTAAGAGGGCATCATATATGCTGAGTTGTGCTGGGATCTTCCTCAAGTGGGATAAGATATTGTAATCTATCCCCATGGATGAAGTCTCTTTCTTCTTGGAGTCTTTTAGGATAATATCTTCATTGATAACTATCTCTTTTTCTTTATCTTTGTTAGGAATCTCTTTCTTTGGTGGAGGTGGCAGTACTTTACCACTCCTCAACTGCACCTGGGCCACCTCATCTGATTCAGACTTGTTTGATGAAGCATTCTCTTCAGAGTCAGCCATTGTTGTGTCTGGGGATTCACCAGTAGACTCGGAATCGTCTCCCAACTTCACTTGTTTCATTTGCGATGCTACGCTTGGGTCTGAATCTTCATCATCTGGAAAATATAGATCTTCTGAACTGAATTCCATTGATGATACCATTAGACAGAATTCAGGGGCCGCTTCTTTAGCGTATTTCTCCCTTTCTGTTATTTTTAATGTTGCTGAGATGACTCGGCATATCTCCGTAGGAAGAGATTCATCCTCAGCTTCTTCTTCCTTTTCATCTATTTTAAGCTCTTTCATAAAATCACCGAGCTTAATAGGCCTCCTGACAGTCTGGTAATATTCACCCATACTATCGATAGCCTTTTGAGTTGCAGCCTTCTTCGCCATAGCCTTCTTCAACTTGGCTTTCTTCTTAGAAGACTTTGACTTTGCTTTGGTAGACTTTGACGAGCTAGCTTGGCCAGGTTGCTGTTTAGAAGTGGATTCTTGTGACATAGGCAACCATTTTAAATTCAGCATTGGTTCAGTAGGAGACTTCCATTTGACACCAGGAACTCCTTCAACCTGTTTCAGCATTTTTGTTGTCTTCTTGGAGACCACAATCTCCCATTATTCCTCTTGGACAGATTTTTTTGTTGTTGTTTCTTTAGGCGGGAGTACAAAAGAGGATGTCACCACCCGGGTGGATTCCTTTTTAGGACGAACTAACACATTATCTGATAATGTTAATTCTCCCATTTTATATTTTTTCTCTAGCCAATCTTTGAAGACATAACAATCCTCAATTGGATGGCTAATTACCCGATGATATGGGCAGTAGTTTGGGTCGCCATTGTGTTTGGACTCTTCAGGTCTTTTGCATTCTGGCAACTCCAGACCGTTCTTGAGTGCTTGTCGGAACAATTTAGCGACACTCTCCCTCTTGAATAAATATTCTTTATTCATTTTCTCCTTGAGGGAAGGGAATGTTCTATCACCAGCTCCTGCAGTCTGCCTCTGGCGCTCTCCTCCACCAGGAAAGGCTCGAGGTTTATCATTTCCTCCAAGAACTAATTTTGGTTGAGAGATTGGATCGTAAGCCCGTTTTGATTTTTCTTAATATTGCATCGGCTGCTTTCCTTTATCCACATTATATACTACCTTTTTACCTTTATCAAGTATAGGAGGGCATGCGGAGTAAACATCATTTCTTTTAGCATCAGGCGCCTTAGCCTTTTTGAGTCTGTCAGGGAGGCTTTCAGACTTTGATAAGTTTAACTTCTCAAATTTTGCCACCCTATCCAACAGATCTTGGAAAGTAGTAATTGAATCCATGCATAAGAAGGGTTGCATTTTATCATCAATGTTTCCCATCAGTAGTTGAACTGCATGTTCTTCCTCTAGTTGTTGCTCGCACTTCATGCTGAGATTGCGTCAGCGTGTTATATATTTCGTCACTGGTTCGTCTTTTCTCCTTTTATCAAGGGCAAGATCAGCGATAGTAGTCTTCTCTGTTGCACTGGCAAACCTTTTCACGAATAAGGCTTCCAGCTCCGCAAAGGTCTTTAATGAATCATTTGGCAGCTCGGCGTACCATTCGAAAGCAGCTATGCAGGATTCGGAGAGGGAAATCGGGGGAGAGAGCTTTCGCAGAGGGCGGGAGAGGCAGCGAGAGTGAGAGTGAAATCGAGAGAGAGAAGCCCCTGCCTCTTTTTTTTTATTTTAACGACACAAAGGTCATGCGGAGGACGTGCGTGAGGCGACTTCGACGTGCGAAGTGCGGGATGTGCGCGATTTGGGCGGCGACGACGTGAGGGCAGGTAGATTTTTTTATTTCATTTTTTTTTTAAACCATATACAGGTCAACAAATGGCAATAAAAAAACTTATTGAATCGTTCATATTTAGAGTTGTTTATTTAGTTTTTAAAATAGGCATCAATGAGGGGACTGCCAAAACAGTCCTTAAACACATTTTTCTAGAGAGATTTTGTTGTATTTCTTTATGTGTTTCCCTCCTTGTCTACAACACTTATTTATTATTTATACCCAATGGCGTTAATAAAAAAAATAGTTTAAATCTCTTGCAAAAACATCTCTACAACGAGTTTGTGCTACTTGTGTTTTGATTTATTTGCAAATAAATCACAGTTAAGGTTTGCAAACCCAAAGATATCTCTCCCTCTCTAAACTTGTTCTTCAACATCTCCACCACCTTCCCATTTCCCAAAGTCTTAAACCACTTCAAATCTCATAAAAATCAAGACATATCCCCTCCACAAAACACTAAATCTTGTTATTCACCTATTGTGTGAGCAATCTGCATAGAAAATTCATAACTTTCTATCCATATATCCAATTGACCTAAATCTCTTCAAATAAATAAATAAATAATAATAAAATAATAAAAAATGTCTCAAACATTTGATATGGAGGACTTTACCTTTTTACATCAAAGAAACTCCAACTGTCCAATAGAAGAAAGTCTCAACAAGAAATCTATCCCAAAATCTAAACTAGTAAATCAACCTTTTCACTTAGTCTTCCACTAAACTTAATTCTTCCACCACCTATCCATCAACCTTGAAATCTTCCAAACTCCTACCTAGTATTCGGTGTTAAAATAAAATAAAGAACCAAAATTACATAGTCTTTATCTTAAAAGATAGAGAAACTCAACAATCCAAAGAAGCACTATAATCACTATAAGGAACAACCTACTTTGGAACTCCTTCACCAAGGTTCTTCAAACTTCCATTTCAAAAGGAGATTTTCTACTTCATCTATGGGGCCTCTTCAAATCAAGAGGTAAATTTTGTTTGTTCTTTGCTGTTAAATTCTTTTTATTTTGGCAGGCTTATGTGTTAAGGAAATTTAAGATATTAGCATGTTATATTAACGATTATAAGATTAATTTGCTAGTCCTCCGAATTGTGAACACCACACAGAAGCCAAGTCAATCATATCTTAAAACCTACCAAAACCCTTTTAATTTATGAGAGCTCCATGCAATATAAGAGTGTGATCCACAAAGAAATATACCAAACAGCCTATTTGATATATTTTTAAAATATTAAATTAAACTTATATTTTCTTGATGTTTATGGCTTTATGCTTGATAAAGTAGTTTTATACATACTTATTTTCACAATTTTAACAAAAGCTAAAGACCACAATTTTTTTTCAAACACTTGCATTTCATTATTACTTACGCATTATTTTCTTGTTTTGGCATAATCATTTTTTTTGAACATATAATACATGTATAAGTGATTTGTGTATTAAAAAACTAAGATGACTTTCTCAAAATATCTTAACTGTGTAGAAAGAGTTTGAGATTTGAGTAGTTCATTGTATCTCTTCTCATCAATTAGAAGTTCTTTTAGCAAATATTATTCAAATCTTCAATTTTTTGTTGTTCATTTTTTTAATATTTTCAATTTTTTTAAAATCACTTCACTATATATTGTTTGTTTGCAATCATGCAACCTAAATAATCCCTATACTAAGCGTAAATTTGAAACTTCTACAATTGATGGTTTGCACAATTGATAAGTGTAAATTACATATTGTTTAATGTGTTTTATTTTTCAGTAAAAATGAGTTATTTTAGTTGTTTCTGTGCAGGAAAAACTCAAAATTTGGTAGAAATTCTAAGGAGTTCTTAGCGCCACGGCGTCTGACGATACAACACCGCGGCGCTACCTTCAATATTGACGAGACACTCAAACTCTGACATGGCGGCGCCGAGTTCTCTGTTTACAAGCACTGTAACGGCAACACGGACAACATTGTGAGATTATCAACGTCGCGGCGTCAGAAAGCTGTCTTGGCAGCGCCGGATTCTCTGTTCTTAAATGTCGGGGAGCCACAAATTCTCACGCATTGGAGCCATTTTTGCATTGTGGACGTCGCAGTGCTCCAATGTCCATAACGTTGCGGCATTGCAATTGTAACTTCCAAGGGACACATTCTATCATTGAATAGGCGCGATTGTTCATTAAGTAATCAATTCACGTTATCAAGCACTGAGGAACAAATTCACTTCAGGGGTACCACAGTGCAGTTATTTCAAGTGCCGCAACGCTAGTTGCCATTTTTATGTTTTGCTATAAATAAATGTTGGGTTATGTTTGTAAAGGAGTTCAATCACTTGTATAATTTCAGTACTTTTTAGAATACTTTAATTTCCTCTTAGAGTAAAATCTAAGGGAGACTAGGAAGTATAAGATACAATCAATTGGGGTGTTTAGCATGTGTTTCTTGAAGCAACTTTGTAAGTTAAAGGAAGGAATGTAGAGGAGATACTTTGATCCTCCTGGTGATATCACTCTCTTGTATTTTTTTCATTTTTCTATGATTTTAATGAAAATGAGTTTGCTTGATATTCATTCCATATCTTAATAATTATCTTGTTTTTGAATGATGATATAAAATGGATGTTGAGTACTAATGAATACTTTTGCTCTATAAACTATTAAAAGATGCTTTCAATATTATCGCATTCTTTATTTAATGCACATAATAGCTATATGTGTAGTTAAAACTTAGTGTGATGTATAGCCTTGACGGAAGAATGCAAGAACAACCAGGAGTATTGGGATAGAATTTCTGCATACCTAGTCATAATATGTAAAATATTCTAAGTTCTTAAGGAGATAGTATAACTGTAAAAGGTCAGCAAATATTACTTTCATCCTTACAAGCTTGACAGAGATCTGGGAATGCATATGCTCTGAATCACATTATTATAAAAAGTCTCATTAAGAAAAAATATGCAATTTATAGTCATCAATTTAAAATACTTTAATTAAATATTATATCAAATATTTTTACTATTTGATTCAGTGATAGAATCTCTAAAAATATTATTTTTATTTCAGTAGGATAATTATTATAATTAGAGTAAACAACAGTAGTATGTTGCAAGTAAAGCATACTTCATCGTGGATTCGACACTCTATTCTATCATTTTATTACTTGATTCGGTACGTATACTTACGTATATTAAGTGGGGTTTGTTATTATTTATATCAAATAAAACCTAAGCATTATTTAGGGGTTATAAAACACTAGATTTTTATACAATTCAAAAGTTCACTCCATATTTTAAGTATAGCCAATATTTTAAGCGTTCAGTGCTAGTTATCATTTTTATGTTTTTCTATAAATAGATGTATTATGTTTGTAAGGGAGTTCAGACACTTGTGTAATTTCAGCGCTTTTAAAGTACTTCTCTAGTTCCCTCTTAGAATAAAATCTAAGGAAAGTTAGAAAGTATAAGATACAATTATTTGAAGTATTTAACATGTATTTCTTGAAGCAACTCTGTAAATTAAAAGGGTAGATGAGACACTTTGATCCTTCCTGGTGATATCACTCTCTTGTATTTTTCATTCTTCCATGAGTTTAATGAAAATGAGTTTGTTTGATATTCATTCCATGTCTAGCTAATTCTCTTTTTTTATTATAATATAAAATGAATGTTGAGTACTAATGAATATTGTTGTTCTATAAACTGCTAAAAGATATTTTCAATATTTTCCCGCTCTTTATTAATGCACATAGTGGTCATATATGTAGTTAAATGCAAGAACAACCAGGACTATAGGGGATAGGATAGTTTGCATGCCTAGACATAGGACATAAAAAATTCTAGGTACTTAAGGAGATATTATAACTATAAGAGACAGCATATATCATTTTCACTCATACAAGCTTGACAGATATCTAATAATACACATGCTCTAAATCACATTACCGTAAAGAGTCTCATTAGAAAAGATATACAATTTATAGTCATAAATCTAAAATGCTTTAATTAAATATTATAACAAATATTTTTACCATTTTATTCAGTGATAGATTCTCCCAAAATATCATTTTTATTTTAGTAGGATAATTATTGCAATTAGAGTAAACAGTAGTAATTTATTACAGGTAAAGCATACTTCTTGTGGGTTCAACACTCTACTCTATCATTTTATTATTTAATTTTGCATGTATACTTGTATATATTAAGTAGAGTTTGTTATTATTTATATCAAAGAAAATCTAAATATTATTTAGGGGTGATAGAGCCCTAGATTTTCTTACAATTCAAAAGTTCACTCCATAGCCCCCATCAACAATATTAACAAATTTTCAGACTAAGTTGAATAATAGAATAATTTCTTTAATGGCATAACATAATGATTATTAAAGAACTAGTTTTGCAAAATTGAAGTTAATAAGAAAGCAAAAACACATTAGAATGACTTATGAGAAAAATGACAAATACTTTGGACGAAATTCTTATATGGATAGGATGAAAGAGAATAAATTTGCAAACAATCTAAGCCCCATAACAATAGGATAGGCTCTTTACCTATTAGGAAATATCCTTTTTATTTTTACTCAAAAGAGATCAAATAGAATTATATTTTAAATTAATAATAGAAATCATAAGACGACGACAACAACAACAACATCAAGCCTTTGTCCCACTATGTGGGGTTTGCTACATAATCCTTTTTTGCCAATGTGTCATGTTAAAAGTCAAATTCACATTTAAATCTAATAAAGAAAGATCATTTCAAAATTTTCTAACTAAGTCTTTTAGGTCTACCTCTACCTTTCTTAACTTAAGTCAAATCTAATACCTCAACTTTCCTAACCAGGTCATCGGAAGGCCTCCTTTTAATGTGAACAAACCATCTAAGGCGACTCTCTCTAATCTTATCTTCCACTACAGCTACTATAACCTTTTCAAGTAAATGTTCATTTTGTATCCTATTTCTAAGGGTAAATCCACTCATCCACCTAAGCATCCTCATCTCTACAACACTTAACTTAGTGTTATGCTTCTCTTTTAATAACCAACATTCGACACCATAAATGATGTGAAACCAACATGCGCAGAAACTCATTTAAGAAATTTTAAGAATAATTGACAATGAATTACCAATTAATAACTTATCGAAATAACAAGCAAGTTCATCAAAGAATCTTAGTTTTCAACTAGCTTAGGCGAGGAAGTACATGTAGATTAGCCAAAACTCCTAGGTAACCAAAGATAGTAGCAATACCAAAAGCTATTAATCAACAATCCGCAACTTAATGAAGAGAGTTTTCACCTTGGGGATGGATCGCTCAACTACACTAGGCTTAGTAGAAATAGGTCTTCAGCACACCCAACGATGCCACGAGGACGGTAGCAACACCAATGGCCTTGATCCACGGAAAGGTCAGCGGTGGCGGAGATGGCGGGGATGGATGGCCTTGGAGGATCCAATCGTAGTCTTGAAATTGGTCGTCTATGACGTCCACGAGAGTAGGAAAGATGCGATTTAGATAGTACTCAATAGTGTCGTCGAATCCAAATCCAACGTCGAAGAACTCCAAACAGGTGAAGAGAATGTCGCCATAGATGTCGTACACGAATCTGCTATCAAACTCAGGATCCACCATTCGACATTGAAGTGGAGAGGGGAGGCGTCGTATTCTTCTTTCCTTGGCCTCTCAATTCTCAAGAGAAGCAAGATAGGGGGCGGCGGGAGCAGGAGGAAGAGGTGAGCCGGCGGTTTCCAAGAGGGATCCAATGGCAATAGGTTTAATCCCAAAACCTAAAATTAATTTCATGTTTAAGTGGATTTAGAGGGAAAATTCAAATTGAAATTAATTCAAATTTGAAAGGAGTTAATGGGAGTTGATGGCAAATAATGGGAGCCCATTAAGGGAGGCCGGCGGTATGAGAGAGAGGGGAGGAGGTTATGTTAAAACCTGAAATTAATTTCAGGATTTGAATAAAATTTGGGGGGAATTTGGTTTGAAATTTGATTTCAAATTGGCTTGGAATTAATGCCTTAAGTGAGCATTAATTGGAGAGAGAGAGAGAGAGAAAGGGCATAGTAAGGCCGGCGGCATGGAGAGAGTGGGAAGAGGGAGAGATCACAAGGATGAGGTTTTCAATTTGGGGAGATGACATGGAAATAAATTTAAAAGGCTCCAATTTAATTTAAATTAAATTGGAATTCGTCATTAAAACTTTCCTAAATTGGAAATCCAAATTAGGAAAGAATTTGAAATTTGAAATTCAAATTTCAAATTTGAAACTTGCCGAAGGAGGGTTTGGACGTGTGGGGAAGATCGCCGACAAGGTGGCCGGCCGGGGCTGTGGGAGTGGCCAGCGGTGGGCTTCCAAGGGGGCGGCGGCAACAAGGGTTTTGGAAGGGATTTTCTTATGGTGGAGGGGAAGAAGTTGAAAGAAAACACGAACAAGAAGATACAATAACTTAACCACGAGCCGCGGACTCTTCCAACGACTGGTGGGCCTTGCGATTTGCTCCCCTTGAGCTCTCTCCCTTCTCAAGCTCTCATGCAAGAAGAAGTAGAAACAAAACACAAATTTTCATTCAAATATTCATTCGCTATTACAAGAGAAAAGACTCATATATATAGGTCTCAAGCATACAAGAAGAAATAAAGACTAAATTGTCCTCAGGGCCCCAACATGACTCAACTCAACATAAGGGTACAATAGGAAAACATAAAAATAAAATGCATAAACAACTAGAAATATAAGCTCTGAATCGTGGCCATCGATTTGTGATGCTTCCGGCGATACACATGTTTGAACCTTGGATCGATGTCCTCATCATTCTCCCAAGGTGGGAGAAAGCTCGACCCTGTCGAGTGAAAATCTCTAGAGCTCTCATACATCTCTAAAAGATCTGGATCCAATCTCTGTAACTCCTCGCGATCAATCCATGTATCCTCGGTCACCGGCTTCCCTTTCCAATGAACCAAGTACCTGTGGCGCCCTCCTTCCTTCATGGAAATGATTTCATCGTCAAGTATAGCTTCAACCTTCTCCGCAATAGGTAAGTGGGGTAAATCGGGGAGTGGGGGTAGGCTGGGGATCTCACTGGGTGGGTTCTCAAAAGGCTCAATTTGAAGTGGATTATTAGGGTTCAGCTCTGATCCCTCAAAGGTTACTAGATCTTCTATATTAAATGTAGGAATGATGTTAAAATCTTTAGGAAGGTCCAGCACATAAGCATTGCTATTTACCTTTGAAATTACCCTAAAGGGTCCGGTGCTTCTAGCATGCAACTTCTTCAAGGAGGGATCCGTACCATCACAAAGTTTCTAACCTCGAATTCTTTAAATCTTTTCTTGTAATCTGAAATAAGCTTATAATTGGAGTTACGTTGTTCAATTCTTCTTTTAATTTCTTTATAAAGATCCTGGAGATGAGATGCAAATGCAGATGCAAAAGAACCGATATGCATGACAAATGAAAAGAATCAAGGCTCACATAAAAGTTTTAAACAGAAATAACTTGGAAGACAACAGACTACAAACACACACACACACACCTTACTAACTCCTACGAACACTGCTAGAATAAAGGTGGACGAGTCTCGAAAAGAGGGGACTAAAGTGTTCGGTCTAGGGGAACCGGTGTAGGGGGAGCAATGAAGATGTTCTTAGTTACCAGGGTACTTCTATGGGAAGTCTCAGTTAACAACGTAGATAGTCTCCTAGGGTTGACAGTGTCATCCAGTAAATTCATCCAATTGGGAGAGAGATTGTCCTTAATAGGGAAGGACAAAAACATAGTGGGCAAAACAAATGAATCAGGAATAAGGTAAGATGATGGGTCCTGACTCACAGCCCTAAAGGGATAGTCAAACGAGTCACCAGCAGGTATGGGACTTAAGAAATGGGGTATGGTATCCATAACATTAGTGGGCACAACAGTTAGATTGGTGATATGAAAGTGTGGGTTAAGACTCTCTCTAACATAAAAGTCGGTACGAGGAGTGGTGAGATAAGTCCAATCAAGAAAAACACACTCTTTCAAATGCAAATCTAAAGGGGCAACTCCTAACATAGACTCCCATAAAACAAGAGGATGCTCAATTTTTCAAAATAGACTCAGAATTGTTCAGATTCAACTGACTGTCATCCAAATTCATATTAATAATCTTAGTAGGATCAGGTTCGGGGTCAATTAAATTAGAATCTTCCAAATTTAATTCCACAGGGTTCAAGGTCAGATCAGTGTCATTCGAGATCAAATTAATATCCTCCAGGCATACTTTGTCCAAAGACTTATCCTCGAAGAGACTAGGATCGGGGTGGGTTAAGGTGTCGACGTTTACAGGTTCTAACTTTCCTAGTTCAGGGTTTAAGTCATTCTGGGAGTCTGATTCAATCACTTATGTTCCATCCTCAAAAAATTCTTCGTCATTAGTGATATCACTAGCATCCACGAAATGGATGCACTTAGTCTCAGGTTCAGGGAACCTCATCGTCTTAATGTTTTCCTTTATTATAATCATACTTGCATGGTCAATGACTAGGGAGGCTAAAGGTTGACTGGGATGGCTAGAAGTAGGTCCAAGTGGGGAGTCATAAGAGATTGGTCCAACAGAAGACCCAGTAGAGGATCGGCCATCAAGGTTAGGTGAAGACCTATAGGGTGGGGCAGCAACCTGGATGTTACTAATGGGTGGGTGGTCTTGACTATAGTAAGGTCCACGGTTTGTTCTGCAAGGGTGGTCTTGACCACAGTAAGGTCCACGGTTTGTTCTGCAAAAAGGGGTAGAGTGGTGCTCTAAATGATGGTCACTAGGGGTAGAGGTGCTGAGAGTGTAATACCCAATGGTTTGATGGGCAAGGGGTGACCTAAACTTAGAACCAGCAGGGTGTCCACAGGTAGAGGGTCTATATTTTAAGTTGAGTTCTCTCCTCATGTCTTTCCAAGTAAGGTATTCACCGCGAGACTCTCTATGATCTTCCAATCTTGCCCAAAATTGAAGAGCCTGACCTTTGAGGTGAGATTTAGCGATGTTAACCTGGTGGGACTCGGGGATATGTCGTGTTTCAAAATAGTCCTCTAATTGTCTAACACATTCCCTAAAGTAGTAAGGGTCCGAGGAACCATCAAAGGTGGGTAAACAGTAAGGTGACTCTAAGTGAGGTCGGAGAGACCTAGGCTCCAGTCTTGGGTGATAAGCTGAGTGGGGCATATAATTAGAGTGGGGATAGTCAACGGCATAATTCTAGTCATATTGCCCACTAGGTTAACGATGTCATCTAAACTCTTTTGAAGTCTTATCGAGTCCATTGGGAAGCGTCAAGTGATGCCTAATGAAGAATGGGTGTAAGGGGCAATACTCTACAAGGAGGAAACATAATTATGACTTGCTATAAGGTGCAGGAAAATAATGGGCAGCAAGCTACAAAGGTGGTTTAAGAAATCTAGGCAGTTAGGAAGGTTGTAAAGTTAAGGACAGCACCTAAACTCGAAGAAAACAAGCTTCTAACGCCCCTAAACGGTGCAGTTTTTGAGTGGACAGCAAATTACAGTAAGGGGTGGAGTCACAAGGGTGATTATGGTAGGATCTGAGGTGGAAACAGCACTTAAATGCTATGTGGACGAGCTCTAAATGCCTCTAGATGGTGCAGTTTTTGAGTGGACAGCAATCTAACACCACTAGGAATAATAACCTAAGTGTGTAGGGAGAGGACAGCAATTAGGACTTCAATCAGAGACTCCCAAAGACCTCAAAACACTGCAGGAATTAAAAGGCAGCAGCCAAACAAGTGTTTAGATTCCCTAAACAACGTCTAACAGCTGCAGGAACAGTGAGGACAGCAGTGTTAAATCAAGGTGTAGTTGCTCTAAACACTTAGGAACCTTACAAACAAAAGGCCAACACAAATACGCTAGCTAAAATGAACTATCTCAGCTAGATGCTTGCAGGAAATGCAAAAACAGTAATGAAAACAGTGAAAAATTTCTATCTACGCAATGATATGCATGCAAGTTTAGAACTACAACGAGAAGCTAGAACCTAGGATGTTTTCTAACATGTCAAGCATGGTGACCATGCTCTGATACCAAGATGATGTGAAACCAACATGCGCAGGAGCTCATTTAAGAAATTTTAAGAATAGTTGACAATGAATTACCAATTAATAACTTATCGAAATAACAAGCAAGTTCATCAAAGAATCTTAGTTTTCAACTAGCTTAGGCGAGGAAGTACATGTAGATTAGCCAAAACTCCTAAGTAACCAAAGATAGTAGCAATACCAAAAGCTATTAATCAACAATCCGCAACTTAATAAAGAGAATTTTCACCTTGGGGATGGATCACTCAACTACACTAGGCTTAGCGGAAATAGGTCTTCAGCACACCCAACGATGCCACGAGGACGGTAGCAACACCAATGACCTTGATCCACGGAAAGGTCGGCGGTGGCGGAGATGGCGGGGATGGATGGCCTTGGAGGATCCAATCGTAGTCTTGAAATTGGTCGTCTATGACGTCCACGAGAGTAGGCAAGATGCGATTTAGATAGTCCTCAATAGTGTCGTCGAATCCAAATCCAACGTCGAAGAACTCCGAACGGGTAATGAGAATGTCGCCGTAGATGTCGTACACGAATCCGCTATCAAGCTCAGGATCCGTCATTCGACATTGAAGTGGAGAGGGGAGGCGTCGTATTCTTCTTTCCTTGGCTTCTCAATTCTCAAGAGAAGCAAGATGGGGGGCGGCTGGAGCAGGAGGAAGAGGGGAGCCGGCGGTTTCCAAGAGGGATCCAATGGCAATAGGTTTAATCCCAAAACCTGAAATTAATTTCAGGTTTAAGTGGATTTAGAGGGAAAATTCAAATTGAAATTAATTCAAATTTGAAAGGAGTTAATGGGAGTTAATGGCAAATAATGGGAGCCCATTAAGGGAGGCCGGCGGTATGAGAGAGAGGGGAGGAGGTTATGTTAAAACCTGAAATTAATTTCAGGATTTGAATGAAATTTGGGGGGAATTTGGTTTGAAATTTGATTTCAAATTGGCTTGGAATTAATGTCTTAAGTGAGCATTAAATGGAGAGAGAGAGAGAGGGGGGGCCTAGTAAGGCCGGCGGCATGGAGAGAGTGGGAAGAGGGAGATATCACAAGGAAGAGGTTTCCAATTTGGGGAGATGACGTGGAAATAAATTTAAAAGGCTCCAATTTAATTTAAATTAAATTGGAATTCATCATGAAAACTTTCCTAAATTGGAATTCCAAATTAGGAAAGAATTTGAAATTTGAAATTCAAATTTCAAATTTGAAACTTGCGAAAGGAGGGATTGGACGTGTGGGGAAGATCGCCGGCAAGGTGGCTGGCCGGGGCCGCGGGAGTGGCCGACGGCGGGCTTCCAAGGGGACGGCGGCAACAAGGGTTTTGGAAGGAATTTTCTTATGGTGAAGGTGAAGAAGATGAAAGAAAACACGAACAAGAAGATACAATAACTTAACCACGAGCCGCGGACTCTTCCAACGACAGGTGGGCCTTGCGATTTGCTCCCCTTGAGCTTTCTCCCTTCTATGCTCTCATGCAAGAAGAAGTAGAAACAAAACACAAATTTTCATTCAAATATTCATTCGCTATTACAAGAGAAAAGACCCATATATATAGGTCTCAAGCATAAGAAGAAATAAAGACTAAATTGCCCTCAGGGCCCCAACATGACTCAACTCAACATAAGGGTACAATAGGAAAACATAAAAAAATGCATAAACAACTAGAAATATAAGCTCTGAATCGTGGCCATCGATCTGCGATGCTTCCGGCGATACACATGTTTGAACCTTGGATCAATGTCCTCATCAATAAAGCATTGCATGTGATAAAAATCATAAGACTAATGATAAATTCAATCACTAGATAAAAATTTCAAATTTTTGAAAATTTGCTAAAATATGTATTGTTAAATCAAAAATAGGGTTAAACACGACCATAGAATTTTGTGGATGACCTAAAACCTCACTCAAATACATAGAAAATAAAATCCTCCAATTAAATATGTTGGTACAGCTAATAACCCATCTACTTTATATACCTATCCTTATTACCCTAGGCCTCCATCTAACTTCAATATTTATATTGAGCCTTTTATTGCATCTCTTCACATTGAGAGTCATGTATATATTATGCTTTCAGAACATTGGAGTGAGTTTCCTATACTCTTCCTTAGTGAGCCTCCTATTACACCAAAGTTGCACATGACCATTATGGCCTTAGATAATCCATTCAAACTTATTGATCAATTGCCTAATGTCATGCTTAATAAGGCTTCTCCTTTTGAAAAGGTTGATGTACGACAACCAAGCTGGTTGTAAATATTTACTACGATCTCAAATCCTCGCTCCAATTTTTCTAACCTTAGTGACTAATTGATAAGATTTCTCTCCTAGAGGTGTATAGCATATCATTGCCCCTTGAGATACACATACCTGATGTGATCCCATATCTCTAGTTTATCTAATTTTACATACATATTAGAGAGTCCAGTTACGAGTTATCATACCCATATGAATTACAGTTTTAGCATAAATTTTAGTCCGAAACCTCCATTAGAATATTTAACTCACCTGATTGAGCATCCTAATCAGCATTATGATTTGGATTCAAATTCAGCAATGTATACAAAAATCCCTCCACAGCATTGGTGGGGACCCCTTCTTTGAATTATCTCGGGGGGCTTTGTAAGACAACTGTGCATTTTTACGCTGCCTTTTAAGGCATAAAAAAGGAAGAGCTTGGTATGCCCATCGACAAGTGATAAAAAGGAAAAAAAAATATTTCTATACATGAAGGAAATATCAAATGAGCATATACGTGAAAAAGTTGGAGTAGCACCAGTGGAAGATAAGATTAGAGAGTCGCCTTAGATGGTTTGGTCACATAAAACGGGCCTTCCGATGACCCGGTTAGGAAAGTAGAGATATTAGATTTGACTTATGTAAGAAAGGTAGAGGTAGACCTAGAAAGACTTGGTTAGAAAAATACTAGAAATGAACTTTCTTTATTAGATTTAAACGAGAATTTGACTTTTAACATGACACAATGGAAAAAAAGGATTTATGTAGCCGATCTCACGTAGTGGGACAAATGCTTGATATTGTTGTTGTTGTTGTATGAAGAAAATATCAAATATGAAAAGTCTGATATTTAAAAGATTTTGAAAATTCTTTGAATAGATGCTCAACCAATGAGATACTGTAAAACGATACTAAATCTCAACAATTCTTTTTTTTTTTTTTAAAGAACTTCAGAAAGAAAAAGTAACCAACGAAACAATATTAAAACTCACAAATTGGAAGCAAATTATGAATAGGGTGAAAATAATGAAAGTAGCAAGACTTACAAACTTAGAGTTTAGCGACTCTTTTAATGGACACTGAAGATGAGCTTGACCCTTTTTCAGATCAAAGGTAGAATGCCGGCCAATAATATCCTTCTGGTTCAATACTTCCAAGTCTGAATCTTCATCATTAATGAATGAACTTGAACTATTTAAATTATCAGGTCTCCAATGCATAAAAGGATTTTCTTTCTTGAAACGTTGAGATGCATCCCCATCTATAGCTTCTTCAGCGTTATTAGCATATTCTTCTTCGAAAATGCTATTCAAAACTCCACAAGCTTCAGATTCAATAGCTTGTAGATCATCCCAATCCTCATTCTCTTGCACAGAGTCGGCCAATGCAGCAAGAAAGTCATCACCACAATGCTCCACAGTGACAAATTCTTTACCATCCTCTCCTGCAATAAATTGAAGGAAATAAACAATGTGCTTTAACATTTGTTTCATGCACTTAAATAGAATTTTAAATCTGGTTAAATTTATGAACTATCCAACTATTTATTTCAAGATTTAAGTCGGTTAGCTCAAATAGAATTTTAATAATAATTATATATAACCCGCAATCATAATTAGCATAAATAACATTATAATTAGGATGACAATTGAACTAATCATTAATTAATAAATTATTAAGCTAATCAAGAAATTGGTTGTATTTAGTCAAATTAAATAAAAAATATTATTAATATAATAAACTAATTAAACAATCATTTCTAGTAAGTCAAATTACACTAATTAAATTATAATTAGCATAACATAATATTTACATCAATCATTAATTAAGAATTTATAAAATTAATTAAATAAAAAAAAACATTAATTAATTAAATCAAATCGTAAATAATATTAATTGCTAAATTTAATATCTTTAAAAAAAATTGACAGAAAATTTTATTATCTTTCCCCTCACTATTGTTCGTGCATAATCGAAACCCTCGAAGGCTAAAAGGTGGCAACAGGAGCTCTCAATTTGTCTACCTAAAACCCTCCACGAAAATTCCTGTTGATCGCCATGTTACTCTCATCTTTCTCCCTTTAGCGTGCTTCTTTTCTAACTCCTGTAAATCCGTCAAACTCCAAGATTTAGTAAATCCAGTATTGAAGGCTACATGGAAGAGGAATGGGATTGAACCCACTGTAGGATTCAACTTCGACGTCAAGACCATTTGGTAGGATTTACACCAAAATCCTCCACAAATCCGAGATAAATTCGCTACCAAACTGCCCCTAAAGACATCAAATTTGGTAAATCCAACACTCTACGTAAAACTGTAAGAAAAAATAATATAAAACAAACTTCAAGCAGCGCAGACAAGTAAAAAAACCTGCTTTTCACTTCCATTTCTAGATTAAGCCGTTTTACAAATAACCCAACTACCTCTGCTATAAACATCCATAAATTAGGCAGAATCATCGAAATGGTGAAATCAACCTAAAAGCACAAATGACATCCATGAAAAATATAGGATTTTGATCGATTGCAAACAAGATGGGAGAGCTAAAGAGGGATTCGAGTGAATTTCATACCATACAGATCAACGAGCCTATCTAGGCACTTCTTGGCTTCGTCCTCGTTAAATCCAAAATCAATCGCCAAGCTTAGAAGTCGCGCCATTTCTACCTCCATTCTCTCTCTCTCTCTCTCTCTCTCTCTCTCTCTCTCTAGATCGCTGGTTTCGCCGATTTTGCCCTAGTGTGCTTGCGCGGGAAATTTTGCAAGAACTTCTTCCATTTATGTGGTTACGGGCCTAACAACGGGAACTTTTATTTCGTCCAGTGAACACGTATGCTCCTCTAGGTTCGGCCATCAATATATTATGTAGCATGAAGAAAAGTCGTCGACCCGACCCGCTGTATTTTGGGTTATCGCACGTGTGCATTTTTAAATGAAAAACATCCCAAACAGTTCGAACAGCAACCCTTCACCTTTTTACGATGATTCGAATCCTTGTTACTATTTACTTCCGTTGTAGTTTTCCAGCAATTCCTTCCGAGTTCTCCAGCATTTCCTTCGTAGTTCTCCAGCATTTCCTTCGTAGTTCTTCGTATTCTCCAGTCGAAAACAGTCGCAGATATAATGCCTGAGGTTTGAAATGATGTACCGAGAAATTTTCATTCTTATGATATTGTTTATCTCGTTAACAATCTAAAAATACGTATGTTTAGGGTTATGATTAACTTTTTTTGTTGTTTTTAAAACTCGGTACACATTTAAAACTCGGTACTAATCGGTATTCGGTATTAGGTTCTGTTCGGTTTTTCTAGGTATAGGTCGGTACACGTCGTTACAGGATAATAAAACTCGGTACACATTTCTCAGACATGTCAGGTTTTCCTTAGTAACGTTCTACCGTATTGATTATTGCATCTCGGTATATGTAGGTACAAACCGGGTATACTTAGACAACAAATACAGTCGGTACAACTCAGTATAATTTTATTTAATGTTCGGTATTACATATCAGAATATATACTGGGTATAACTCGGTACAACTTGGTACTCGGTATACGCATGAATACCGAGCTATACCGAGTTCTCAAAAATCTCGGTACAACTTGGTACTCGGTATAACTTGGTACTCGGTATTCAAATGTAAAAATTGAGTATTATATATAGAAAATATATATTATCGGTGTATGTTACGATTTGGTTCAACTACTAACACTCTGTATAACTCGGTACAACTTGGTACTCGGTACTCGATACTCGGTGCCCGGTATGTCTCGGTAAAACTCGATATTTTCTTGGTATTTGTTACACTTATTTATTTCACGTAGTTTTACACGGAATAACTCTGTATAACTGTTATTTTCTTAGTATTTGATACACTTTTTTATGCAGGGATATTTCCCCAAGATTTATTTTAGATGTCGGACTTCAGGATTTAGAGAAGTTTGTGATGAAATTGTTGAGAAATTTGGGGATCAGTTTGTTAGAAGCCTAAGTGAGCTACAAATTAACCAGTTCCTACTACTACCTCGGTTCCCACATAATGTTCCTATTGTGTATATGTTATTGTCAACGTGGGACAACAAATCAGAAAGTTTTGTTATTAACAGTCAGACTTTAGCTTTCACATCTGATGAATTAGCATTGATTCTTCGCTTACCTAACAGAGGTATTAAATTTGAACCAGGGACTGGTACATGTGCTGGAAAAATAGCAAATGACATAAGGCATGATATTCTGAAATTGGATTCGTCAACGCCCACCGAGATTGTTAGGGAACAATTTATTGTATACTTATTATCCAATATTTTCTTTCCAATGGCCAACTTCCGAGTACAATCAACAATATTGGACATTGCAAAAAATGGTCAGAACTTCAGAGCATACAATTGGCCCCAATCCATTCGGGATTTCCTTGTAAACGAATTTAATACAATAGCAAAAAAACAATCAAAAGGTCAATCATTAGGATATGTTAATGGATTTGTTATGATTATAATTGTGAGTAATTCTTACACATAATACATTGATTTATTTATTTCATTATTGTACTAGGTTCTTCCTTTCATACACTGATTTATATTGATTAATTTTTTATTTTAGATTTGGTTTTTTGAGCATACAAAGTTCCACCTAGTAGTGGATAAATTGGCTCGACCTCATCTCCTTCGTTGGGATGCAAAATTTAATTATAGAGTTAAAGATGTAAATAATTTACTAAAAAACCTTCAGGATTCTGAGGTACAATTCATATCTTCACTCATTTAACTTTATTCTGTACTTATATATTTTGGATATTTATAAAAAATTTGTTACAGATCTTGACAAATTTACAAGATATAACATATTATGAGAAGACTTTAATTCAGAATAGTTCAACATATTATACAGGAGAGCATTTGCAGATTGTGGTTACACCACTGACAACTACACATGTGTCTAGTAGTAAGCCAACTCCATCTCATCCAGCAACTCCATCTCCAGCCAGTCAAAGCCCAACTGCTTCTCCTATTCATACTCCAACTGAAACTGAATGTTCAATTGAACAGTCAATGAACACTGATCCTACAATTCAATTGGTTAGTCCCACTGATTGTTCAAGTCCCACCGATTCTCCTTTCAAAACGCCAATCAACACTGATTTGCCATGTGAAACTGAATCTCTTATTGAACCGACCATCGAAACGGGAAATACTGAACAAGCAGCAATTAAGAATGATGCTCCTATCCTACCACCAATCCAAAAGAGAAGTACTGATATGCCCAGTCCAACAACAGAATTTAGACAAGAAACTGATGCACCACGTACTGAACCTGAAGAAACAAATTTGAGGATTATCAATCAATCCATATATAAACTTATTACCCAACATGAATATATGGTCAAAAAAATTCATCACTCGAAATGTCCAAAATTCTGCTTGAAAAACGGGTGGAAGCATTGGAACATGAAGTATTCCAGTTAAAATCTGATAATAATGAAAAATTTTATGGTATATATAAGATATTGAGTCATCATTTTCCAGACTATTTCAAGTCCGAAAAAATTGGAAGTCCGGCTCACTCAAGTTCAAGAACCGAATCTGACAACATTTTCGATGAAGTATCGAAAACTGTTGAAAAAATTGTTGATGAAATAACGAAAGAAACAGACTTTAAAGGGATGGAAGTTGATGACAGACAATCTGAATATGAGGAATTTACTTTCCCTTCATCAGGAAGGGGAGGAATTGCTCGAAGAGTACATCTCAGGAATGACAGGAAAAGGAAAAGAGTTAATACTCCATTCACAGCAGGTGATAGGAAGAAGAAGAAAGCTCAGCTGGCTAATGATGAAGTTGAAAATGTTAGTACAAAGAAAACATCAATAACTGGAAGAAAACCAGTCACTCGTGCATCCACAAGACTAAAAGAGAAGTTAATTGATTTTAATAAAGCTTCTACGCCTAAAAAAGTTTCTCCTTCAGCTGCTGTTATTTCTGATGCTGCTCCAACCGCTGAAAAACCAAAAAGTGCAATTTATGATGTTGATGATTACAAAACTATAGAACGTCCGGCCATGGAATTTTTGGAATACCCAGGACGATTACTATTTACTGAAGAAAAGAGGAATACCATTGATAACTTTCTTAAGAAGTATAAAAAAATGTACATAGTTTTATTCATAATACCGAGTTGTACCGAGAAATAAAAATCTCAGTACTACTCGGTATTTAACTTTTATTTGTTTTTTTTTCTATATCAACGCCAAGTACATGGTTTTATTCGCAATACTGCGTTGTACCGAGAAATAAAAATCTCGGTACAACTCGGTACAACTCGGTACAACTCGGTATTGCTAGTTATTTGGTCTACAATTATCGAGTTTTTACTGTATAAACTGGAAGTACCCTATTTTTATACTGAATACCGAGTTGTACCGAGAAATAAAAATCTCGGTACAACTCGGTATTGCTAGTTATTTGGTCTATAATTACCGAGATTTTACTATATAAACTGGAAGTACCCTATTTTTATACTGCATACCGAGTTGTATCGAGATTAAAAAACTCGGTACAACTCGGCACTTGCTCGGTACTTGGAGTTATTACTCGGTATTGCTAGTTATTTGGTCTACAATTATCGAGATTTTACTGTATAAACTGGAAGTACCCTATTTTTATACTGAATACCGAGTTGTACCGAGATTAAAAAACTCGGTACAACTCGGCACTTGCTCAGTACTTGGAGTTATTACTCGGTATTGCTAGTTATTTGGTCTATAATTACCGAGATTTTACTGTATAAACTGGAAGTACCCTATTTTTATATTGAATACCGAGTTGTACCGAGATTAAAAAACTCGGTACAACTCGGATTAATAAATCCAATTTCTAACGATGGTGAGAAAAATTACACATGGAGGATACCATATTGGAGAATGGATATGCAACTATTTTTAGAAGCCAAATAGACGAATTATTGCTATGCGAAGAGCTTGACAACAATCATATGGACACTTTTACATTTCTGTTATCTGAAAAAAATGACCTGGTTCCAGGACTGAACGAACCTTTTCTATATGTTTCTGTTTTTCATTGGGTGAGTTATCATTTATAGTAAAGGTATAGTGTATATCATTAAATGACTGAATGATTTTTTTTTTCCAGGGTTATTATATTCGAAATAAACAGGAAAACACAATTTCATTTATGCGAAATATCACCCGAGCTGCTGTTAAGAATGCTAACATTATGTTTGTTCCCATCATTTAGGACAAAAAAATGGGATTTTATGGATTCAATACCCAAAGCAACACACAAGGCTATTGCTCCGGAAGTGGTAAGAACTTAGTTTTATCTTTGGTTTAATGTATTTTATTGAAGATAAATAATATAATTTTATTACCTTTACAGATATCTCATTTATACGATGATGTAAAATATGCTTTTGAGGATGATATAAGAACCTGGCCGATGCAAGCGATCCTTAACTTGCCAGCATAAGATAACAGTGTCAACTGTGGAATGTTTGTATGTAAATATATGAAACAAGTTATACAAAATATTAATATTGATTGGGACATCCATAAGAACTGGCAAAGTAATATGGCCTTATTTAGGGCAGAATTTGCTTATGCCATTTTTTGTAGTACGATAAAATAAATTTATAAATTTGCATATGATATTTTTGTGTTTTCTTTACTTTGCTGTTATTATAAATTCCACTAATACGGAGTATGCATTGCTAATATAGAATTGTACCTTCTTATTCAGAGATCTTGATCACACTTACATAAAGGATGACTGACTTCCTGATTCTGCAGGTGTAAAATAAAAAGTTGGATTAGGATTATGCACTGTTGGTTTTACTTTTTTGGCCTTCCGCTTCTCCCAATGATCCTTTAATCTAGCATTAGAGACTCCCTTAGGCCGGCGCTTTGCAGGATCTCTAATTATTTTGTGGAGCCCATAAGTTATGCATTTATTTCTTTTTTCCTTCCATAATATTTTGAACATTTAATGCCAATGCACTCATACCATCTATCATACACTATTCTGCATCCTCATTACCTTGAGCTTCGGTGCTAATTTGATAAGCAAACCGACAAACATAATTTCTAAAAATCATGTTTCGGGAACCTTGATTCAATGTGCACAAACTCTTAGCCATACGTTGGACATTCAATCCACTATAAAGATCGTTCATAGCAGTTGCTAACCATCTTGGAATTAAGTATTTTTGAGGAATATTAGTAACATCCAACTGACTCATCACTCTCATGCAATGAGAACACAGGATTCCCATCATCTCGAACTTTTCGCAGCTGCACTGTATAGTTCCTTCAGATGAACTAAACAAAATAGTCCACTTGTATGAATCAAAAGTATGGTCTATATTTTTCACAGAAAATGTTGATGAGTCTGGTGAAGAGTGATCAATGTATAGTCCACCTAAACCATTCAAAAACTCCTCTTCAAAAAATAAATATAACTTTATTGAATAAAATTTGGCTGCTTGCTTTAATATCAGACATCTTTTCATGTACGGTTGTATCTCAGTTTGAGAACATCTAAAAATTTCATCTCGTTCATTCCTACACCAATTATTTATAAGTTTCTCCAATCCAAGTAAACATTCAGTGAGAGAACTTGTAGCCTTTGAAATACCATGGAAAACAAAATTGGTGGACTCACTACGTTGTGTAGACAATATTCCAAGGTTAAAGTAATCTTTGTTGAAAGCTGTAGACCACCTTTCCCTTATTTTGTACAGATCATTTAACCACTGATGACTCTGTAAGTCTCCTTCGCTAATCATCTCATTCCACAGACTATCAAATTCCTCCGCGGAATCACACTTGGTGAAGCAACTATAAAAAAGGCCTCTCACTTTGTTGTTACTATTAAAACACCAAACTTTGGAAGGAGCCTTCTTGTGTATATGCCATTGGCACAACCGATGTCTTGTATTATGAAATACAATCTCTATCGCCCTAGTCATTGCTTGATCCTGATCAGTGAATATTGTAACTGGATGTTTATTATCCATAATTCTAAAAAATGTTTGAAATAACCAACAGAATGAATCAATTGTTTCATCAGATAGAAAGATCATCCCTAATATAATGTTTTGCCAATGATTATTGACTCCAATAATAGGGGCACATACTAAATTATATTTGTTGAGACGGTAGCTAGTATAAAAAATTATTACATCCCCAAAGTAGTCGTAATCCACTCTCCCCAAACCATCTACCCAAAAAAAATTTACCAACCTGTCTTTCTCATCAGTTTGCACATCCCATGCAAATAGATTGTCCTCAGCCGACCGGTTTTTGAATAATTCGATTAGCGAATTGCTGTCCCCATTCTCAATTTTTGCTCTTCTCTCCTTTTGAATGTAGTTGTATGCATCTCTCTTGGTAAAGCCCAGATTTTCTACACCTCCAACCTCCTCGGATAGATAGGAGAATACATTTATTGTTCTTATTCCCGCATCAGCCATTGATTTCAGAACAGAGGCATTTTCTTCAGTGATGAGCCTTGATGATCTCAGCAAATGTTGATCATCCGATTTTGCCAATTCATGGTTGTGTGTTTCTACCGAATTTTTCATCATCCATATCCCTTCTTCACTAAAAAAAAATCTCACCATAGCAGGACATCCAGTTCTTGTAGTTGATTTTCTAAATTTAACCTTCTTTATACTTTCTGTTTCCTTCTTGAATCCAGATTTTGAACAGACAAAAACCTTTGATTTTAATTTCCTGGTACCAGGCCAATATGAAAGATGTTCTTTCCGAACACTAAAGTCATGCTTATGTGCATATTGGCAATATTTTACATATGCTTCCTTATCAGATTTGTAAACCCCCAGTTAAAAAAAATTACAATATTCATTAAAACCACGGAATAATTCCCAAATAATAACATGAAATTGAAGAACTGTACCGAGTATTTTATCAATACCGAGTTATATATAACTCGGTACAAATATATGATATTTAAAGTCTAGGGATATATAAGCCATAAGTGACGTAAAGATAACAAAAACTTCTCAATACCGAGTTATAAGTATGAATACCGAGCTATACCGAGTTCTCAAAAAATCTCGGTACAAGTTCTTCATAAGTATAATATCAGTACAAAAATCAATTTCAAGTAATAGAAATTAAAATCTAGTTATATAGAAGACATAAGTGACGTAAAGATACTAAAAAATTATCAATACGAAGTTATACGTATTAATACAGAGCAATACCGAGTTGTCAGAAATCTCGGTACAACTTCTTCATAAGAATAAAAATCAAATTCAAGTAATATAAATAAATATCGAGCAGTACCTACTTATAAAAAATCTAGTTACATTTAAATACCGAGCAGTACCGAGTAATCAGAAGGTTAGGTACAAACAAAAAAGAGAGGATCAGACGAAGATGGATGACAAATTACTTGTAAAAAATAGGAAAAATCGTCATCCAAAGTATAAGTGCCAAATGTTTCGTTGAAATCATCTAACTCTTCCAAAGTAATAGAAGGTTCCTTCTCATCCATCGTCTTGAACGCTTCGCGGAAGTTTGCGTAAACCCTAAATACTGTATAACGTTCTGTGTACAGTAGATAATCGGCCAAAAGTTTACTCATATAAGGTATATACCCGCGTGTTTTAAAGTTTTCCCGCCCGTTTCAATGAAATTAGTGAAAAGCGACGTCAAATATCAAAATTATAACGGGTTTGGGTCGGGTCGTCGGGCTGCTACGTGGCGTTAAATTAATGGTGGTCGAACCTATAGAAACATTCGGTCAGAGGACCTAATAATTGTTCCAACAACGGTCCAACCCGGTAAACCGGTTATCGGGTAGCCCATTCGAAATGTACGGTCATTCATGCATGTGGCACAGCACAACTGCACAAGGCCATTAAACTAATGAGATTTTATTTGAGAAATTTTTTTTATTACTTTATAAAATAATTTTTAGTACAATTTTTTTTAATTAAAAATAATTTTCAAAGCATTTTTTTGTACAATTTTTTTGATTTAATATTAAAAAATTATTTTGAAAAATAACAAAAAAAGTTATTCCAAATGAGCCTAAGTTGAAATAACAACAACAGTTATTTATTTTTTTCAATAATAGTTAAGAAGATTAAATAAAAATACATTCAAAATTTTAAAAAGAGGGACTAATTATTAATCATAGTTATGCCCATATTCGAATTAATCTATATCTATTTTCATTCAATATTTTCATCTTTACACATAATCTTATATGTTAGTCATTTACTTAACCGGAGTTTTACTTGAACTATTTAATTAATGGGCTAAATTTTCATCATCAATTCAGTAATTAATTATAGTTATAAACAAGCAATAAGCAAAGATAATATGCACATGAATTATTCTATTTAATCATTAAAACATTCATTTATTAGAAATTATGCACAGTGTTGACAAAATAAAACATTATTTTATATCAAAATATTATTTGATATTATATTTATTAGATTATAACTTTTAATATGCCATTTATTCGGGGAGCATTGTATACTATTACACAGGTTAATATTCAACAATTTTCATTTCTTTTTCATTTTCAATATTTTTCATATTTTACGAACATATAAAATACTTCCCACCCACTATCATAAGGAATGAACTCGGTCCTTCCTTAATTTAGAACTTAAATAATATATAAATGATTAAGGGTTCGTTTTGGACGGCTTTCTTATTGTTTCTTAAAACAACTTTCTATTACAATAATTTTATTTTTTGTACTAGAAACATACTTTAAGAAACAGTAAGAAAGTCGTCACAAATGAAGTGTGAGCCAATTTACTTAGTTTAGAAACATTTACTTTAAATTTTCTAATTAAATTAATAATAATAAATTGAACTCATATATTAATTCTAAAGAACACCATTAATTGTATTCAATGTGTTTGCCTCGAGTACATTGCTCAACTTTTTCAGTGTCCAAAATAATATTAAAACTGTCAAACAACATTGAGATATTGAGCATGGAACCTCAAAAATATTGAACATTGTCAATGATAAGGTTGAAGTGGAGGAATGCATTGGGCTTGTTGTGCGATAGAAAAGCCCCCCTCAAACTTAACGGAAATTTTTATAAGATGGTGGTGAGACCTGCAATGCTTTATGGTGTCGAATGTTGGCCATTAAAAGAGAAGCATAATACTAAGTTAAGTGTTACGGAGATGATGATGCTTAGGTGAATGAGTGGCTTTACCCTTAGAGATAGGATATAAAATGAGCATATACGTGAAAGGTTGGAGTAGCTACAGTGGAAGATATGATTAGATAAAGTCACCTTAGATGGTTTGGTCACATTAAACGGGGCCTTCCGATGACCCGGTTAGAAAAGTTGAGGTATTGGATTTTGACTTATGTTAAGAAAGGTAGAGGTAGACCAAAAAAGACTTGGTTAGAAAATATTAGAAATGACCTTTTCTATTAGATTTAAATGAGAATTTGACTTTTAATAGGACAAAATGGCGAAAAAGGATTCATGTAGCCGACTCCACTCAGTGGGACAAAGGCTTAATGTGTCCCAAAGGCTTGATGTTGTTGTTGTTGTTGTCAATGATAAGGTTGAACACATAAAAAATAACCTCAAGCTCATCAAACATTGTCAAAGATAACATGGAGCACAAATAAATTGTTAAAGCTCATTTCTAATCACATTTAAATTCAGTGTTATCATAAAAGGGCAAATTGAAATTTAAATAATTTTTCTTGATTACATCCCATTTTTATTCCTTCATCAAATGAAATCCCACAATTCCATCTATCTTTTTCCCCCTACCCAGCACAATCGCACAAATCAATTCAAACAAACTAAAATCACAAGTCCTTTATTTTCTACCCAAATAGAAATTTCACTTCCTTTATATTTTTTATCTATCTCCAACTCCACTGAACTAGATTGCTCGAATGACGCTGGTGTCAATAGGGGGAAGCGGTTCAACCAACCAGTTTGCAACCCTCCTATTAGGGGTGTCAAACGGATTGACGGGTTGGGTTCGGGTCAAACCCGAGTTGACCCGGATCAAAACGGGTCAACCCAAACCCGACCCGATTTTACAAATGTGTTAGGATTTTCAATCTGGACCCGACCTGTGCGGGTTACCGGTTTGACCCGACCCGACCTTCACCCACTGGTCACTGTTCATGCCTGAAACGAGTCACTGATTACGCACGACACGGTCAAAAAATCAATCTGAGTTTATTTTAATGTGAATTTATTAGGGAAGTATAATAATACAATATTAAAAAATCGTTGCTTGCAGCAAAATAGTAGTGTGAGGCTAATGACTTTGGTTTTAATGTTTATTAATGCTTAATCAAATAATTGTCAACTTAAGTATATGAAAGTTGTACGCCTATACCTCAACTCCTTACTTAGGGCATCTCCAACCGAATGGCAAACACTTGTTTGCCGTTCTTGCTTTGCTCCAACCGATCGCCATTTTTTACGCCATTTGATCGCGGATGAACAGTGCGACGCCAATATTGGTGTTGCACTGTTCATATGTGCTATTTTTTTCTCTCTACCGAACAGGTTGGGAAGAAATGCGCGAAAGAAAACGACTGTTTTAGCGGCAAAATGGCGTTGGATTAGAGATGAAACACGACATTTTTTTATTTCCCTGCATTTTGGAGTGAAAAATGACATTTTCGGTTGGAGATGGTCTTAAGGAGTAATTAAGCATTTAATATGTAGCATATAATGGGAAATATATAACCAGTGAAAAAAATATTTGAATATATAATGATGAAGTGGTCAGTGGTGGGACCCGTGACTGCTCAAAAGGATGAAATTTTTTTTTTTTGAAAAATTTAAGCTTAGCCCGTATATTAAATGAGATCAAAAAGAAATTACAGGTAACAAAAAACAACAAAAACCAGCCCGTGAAGAAGAAAAGCTCACACAACCAGGAGCCAAAAACCTGCAGAGAAAAAATAATATTATTATTTTTGTAGCGATCGCGGAAGCAACTGGGCGCTCTAGGGTTTTTTCCTTCCCTCGCCGCCTCCTGCTTCTGATCTTCTTCTTCCTATTTCCTCCTCCGGCCTGGCCGGAGGGGCTTCTCTTTTTCTTTCGTCATGGCCTCTTCTTCCACCCACTCGGTTTTTCCACCTCTCTGTCAGCATATTGGTAGCTTTGTCAGCTCTCATCCCAAAGATTGGAGCCAAGGTTTTGCACCGGATGTTTCTGTGCAGAATGCCTTCTCTTTCTCACATCACCCCTTGGAGCCTGAGGTGATTCCCTTCTCTGATGAATCTTTGAGCAAAGGGGGTCAAGACTGGAGTTTATGCTTGGTGGGTTACTCCGTTGGACGTAGGCCATTTTATGAAGCTTTATCAGCTGCCATTAAGAAGACTTGGACCTTGTCTGGCTCGGTTCAGCTTCTGTATTTAAACGACGGTTTCTTCCTCTTTTGCTTTTCTTGCAGAGAGGATTTCGATACTGTTTGGTCAAGAGGTGTATGGTTTTTACTTGGCAAACCATTTGTTTTTCAAAAATGGCATCCGCAGTTTGTCCCGAAGAGGGAAGATTTTTCCTCTGTTCCGATATGGGTGAAAATCCATGACTTACCCCTTGCATGCTGGAACTCGGAGGGTATATCGCGCATTGCTAGCAAGATTGGCATCCCGGTGGCGGCTGACAAGCTCACTGAGTTGAAGACCAGACTCACTTATGCAAGGGTTTGTGTTCTGGTTGATAATCAAGCTAAGTATCCGGAGGAGATTCGTGTGTCTCTAGCTGGTTCGGAGGTTTCGTTAAAAGTTCAATACGAATGGCGCCCCTATCCTTGCGAGTTCTGTAAGTCTTTAATGCATTTATCAGCTTCCTGTTTGAAGAAACCTAAAGTTGATGAGGTTGATTTGCAAAAAAATAAGCAAGATTTCAGAGGTAGAAGTACCAGTAGGCAACCTCGTTTTAGACCCAAATCAAAACCGCCTGTTTCTGCCCCTGTCGCTTCTCCTGAATTGGAAAATTTAGCTTTGATTTCTAAACCTGTTGTTATTGTCACGAATGATTTAGGACAACAGTTACACTATCAACCTCACTCCCCAATTCTCAACAAATCCCCTCCCAAATCTTCTAGCCCAGACAAGGTTAGTAACTCTCATGTCTCGGATAAAGAATTGGGATCGGGTATTCCTAACCTAAACTCTCCTCATGAGGTTTCTTCTTCTACCTCATCCTCTCAGAACTCTCTCACTACTGTGATTCACAATTTGATTAATTCTCCTAATAGTTTTGATGTTTTAAAAACTGAGGAGGATCCTAATCAACTTGTCGAAGATATTGATGACAGAGATGAAGAGCTGGTTTCGTCTCTCAAGAATCTCTCTAAGAACCAGGGAAAATTAAAGCAACCTTTTATTGAGGTTCCGAGCAAAAAATCTGCAAGGGGGAAGCAGTCCAAAAAAACCCCAATCTTCTAAAAAGCATTAATGTCTCTTCCACCCATGGCGGCGTGGAACATCAGGGGATTCAACCACCCTGATAAGGTATTTTCCTGTAAGCGTCTGATTCAATCTCACAAGCTCGACTTGATTTGTATTTTAGAGAATCGTATCAATATTCTCTCTTTCCAAGATCATTTCTTTGAGATTTCTCATTCTCTCTTCCCTAATGAAGCTAGGTGTAATAATTTTGCCCTTAATTCTTCGGGCCGCATTTGGATTAAATGGAATGCCTCTAAAATCTGTTTCAAGCCTACGCAGATTTCATCTCAGATCATCTCTGGTTTTATCCTGGTGGCTAATCAACCAATTCTTCATCTCTCGGCCATTTATGCCTCAAATAATTAGTTGGAGCGTAAGGAACTCTGGGAAGCTATTGCTCATATTCATGCTTCCATCAATCTTCCGTGGGCTCTTATGGGATATTATAATTGTTGTAGATTTGCATCAGATAAATTGGGTGGTATTCCTATCTCCATGTCCTCTCTAGCTGATTTCAATACTATGATCTTCAACAATGGCCTGAAGGATCTGACTTCTGTGGGTCTCAACTACTCTTGGTTCAATCAGCGCTCTGATAATCCAATTCACATCAAATTGGACCGTGTTCTCGTTAATGATCAGTGGTTGGAATCTTTTGCTGGCTCTTATTGCTCCTTCCAAAACCCATCTTGCTCGGATCATACACCTATTTTATTACACTATGGTATGATTTCTCATGTTAATCATAGATTTCTCTTCAAAAACTACTGGACAAAAATAGACAAATTCTGGTCTCTCCTTTTGGATGTTTTTTCTAAACCTTATGTTGGGAATCCTCTTTCCCACTTTAGCTATTCTTTGAAATTGTTTAAAGAGTGCATCAAAAAGGAGGGTTGGTCTTCTTCAAACTGTGTTAAAAAGCATCTTGATGCTTTGCTGGGCAAGCAGAAGTCTTTGTTGGAGCTGCTGCAAATGGATCATAACAATAGGGAGATTAATTTCTCTTACAAAGTTATTAATTCTGAAGTTGCCAACTTTAATTCTTTATATTCATCCTGGATTATTCAAAGGGCTAAGGTTAATTGGTTGAAGAAGGGGGAAGATGACCTCAAATTTCTTTTTGCCAAAATTAGATCTAGAAGGGGGGGGGGGGGGGGGGGGATAATTCGGTGATGAATCTTCTCTCTTCCCCCAATCATTCCTCTAGATCTGAGGTCATCAAACTTATATTGGACTACTTTCAAAATCTGTACAACCCTATTCCCCCTGTCGGTTTGCGGCTGGATCTAATTCCTACTGGGAATACTGTTTCTAATGACTTTGCATTTGCTTGCATTCAACCTGTGCTTGATGATGAAATCAAAAAAGCGGTTTTTAAGGGTGCCTCTAATTCTGCTCCTGGTCCAGATGGGTTTAACTTTTATTTTTATAAAAAGACTTGGCATATAGTAGGTCCGGCTGTTTGAAAAGCCATTAGAGCTTTCTTTGTGAAATGCTATATGCCAATTGGGATTAAAGCTACTGCTCTGGTTATCATCCCTAAACATAAGAATGCAACTTCTATTTCTGATCATAGGCCTATTGCTCTATGTAATACTCTTTACAAAATCATTGCCAAGGTTATTGCTGAAAGACTCAAGCCTGTTCTGAAAAGGATTGCTATGGATACTCAAGCTGGATTTGTGGAATCCAGGGTGTCTACTAACAATATTTTATTGGCTAGTGATATTTTGGCCTTTGCGAGTAGGAGCAGAGATAGTAAGTACTTTTGTGCTAAACTGGACATTAAAAAAGCTTTTGATACCGTGTCTAGAGAATTCCTTCTTGCTAGGCTCTCTCAAAAAGGTTTTCCTCCTCTTTTTGTGAATTGGATTAAAGCCTCCATCTCTAATGTCAATTTCTCTGTGGTTCTTAATGGTGCACTTGAAGGTTTCTTTACCTCTTCGACCGGTATTAGGCAAGGTTGCCCTCTTAGCCCTTACTTGTTCTGTATTGTCATGGATGCTTTATCTAACCTCCTTGTGGGAAGGGGGTTCAAAGGGATTTCTTTTGATGGTTTTTCTATCTCTCATTTTCTTTATGCTGATGATGTGCTGATTTTTGGTGAAGCCTCTATTGATAATTGCAATTTATTATATGAGATTCTTAGGGATTTTGGCAAGACCTCTGGCCTTCTCATTAATCATGAGAAGTGCTCTATCATGTTTCCTAAGCATGTTAATAACCCCTTGGATTTTTGCAGAGCTTTGTCTATTCACAATATGGTCTCTAAAATTACTTATTTAGGTGTCCCCTTGTCCTTCTATAGGCTGAAGGTGGTTGATTTTTTGCCTCTTATGGATGGGGTTAACAAAAAAATGAATGGTTGGAAAGCTAATATCCTTTCATTTGCTGGTAGACTTCAGTACATCAAGTTTGCCATTCAGAACACCATTGCTTACTGGATTAGAGGATCTATTTTGCCGAAATCGGTTTACAAGTTTGTCAAAAAAGCCAGTTCGAGATTTCTTTTCTATGGTGACTCTCAGATTTCTAACAAGATACACATGATATCTTGGGACAGGATTTGTAAACCCAAATTCAAGGGTGGCCTTGGCATCCCTTCTATTCATGCTCTACAATTTGCTTATAATTTCTCCACCATTTTTAGGATGTACAACCTCTCCTCTCCTTTATCTGCTTGGTTGTTTCATCGTTATAGATCCCCTTGGAAGCCTCCAAACTGTTCTTCTTCTAAATTCTGGCTCTCTATTTGTGAAACTGCAGCTTTTATAAAATCTTGCCGTCACTTTAGAATTTATCAATCTGCTCCTATCTCTCTTAGATGGGACCATTGGTGCAATTCTGAGACTGTGACTGAATCTTTAGGGACTTTTTCTGCTGTTGATATCCCGGACCTGCACCTTAAGGATCTTACTCTTTCGGGTTCTTGGGCTTTCCCGGAGGGTTTCACTAGAAATTGAAGGATATTTGTGGGGCTTTTGAGATTCTATCTGATGATAGACCTTGTCTCTTATGGAAAAAAAGTTTCAATCTCAAGCATAGTTTCTTTATTGATGAGTACTATTCGAATTCCCCCAACTGCTATTGGCACAAGCTTATATGGCCTAAGAATTGTATCATCAAACATTCAGTTTTTGTTTGGCTTGCCATTATGGGTGGCTTAAAAACAGTGGATGCATTAAAAATTAGACACATTGTGGTTCCTGATATGTGCAGTTTTTGTTTTCTTCACAAAGAGACAACCAATCACCTATTTTTTGAATGCCAATACTCTTTTGATATTATCACCTCTCTCATCCCAGGCCTTTTTAGCTTTCTTTTTAGACCCAATATTCTTCAAGTTCTGGATTGGGTGAATACTGAGTACAAAGGCAAATCTGATTTTAAACACTTTTTTAAAGTGGTAACTTCATGTGCCCTCTATCATATCTGGAAAGAGAGAAATTCTAGGAGGTTTGGCAACTCCTCTCTTTGTCATACCTCTTTACTTCATGTGATTAAGAGAAATATTTTGGACAAAGTTTTGGGATGGAAAAACTCATGGCATTTATTGGAAAATCTATAATGTTCTTTCTCACTGGTAGGCACTTGTTTGATCCTGGTATGGAGGTTATTTTTGATAGGCAGCTGGTTTCTTTTATGTTGTACTGGGATGCTTTGGTGAACTGGAGGCTTTCTATGGACTTTTTTGTTATGGGGAACTGTTGCTGAACATGTTATGTGCTTTTCTTAAGCTGGAGAAGTTTTATCCTTAGAGCTTATATGTCGAGAAAGAGAATAACCAGGACAATGATGAAGCTCCAAACTGTTGCCTCAATTTTCAATCCCCCTTGGATGGCCTATGGGCAACCGGGGGTCGTGCCTCTTTGCCATTATCTGAGTCCAGGTTATTATATCATGGAGCTTGTTCTGGGTATGCTGGAAACCTTTTTGCTATTCTCTGCTTCTTTTGTTTGTCTTTCCAGGTGCTCTTGCTTCTATCGGGAGTCTGGGAAGCCCTCCGCTGCTGTCTGCTTGACTGGTTGGATCGCCAGAGATTCTTTTTCATATTTTCATGCTTTTATGCTTTTTCTGGGTATAGGATTAGTCCTTTTTACATGTATTTTGCCTATACGGGGTGGTATAGTTGAGTTTTTTTTCTTCATTTTTACCTGCATTAGTTTTTGTTTTTGCTAATGTAGGTATCTGCTCTTGTATTCCCCTTTACATGTAATATTTTTGATCTAATTTAGATGGGCCTCGGCCCCAATTTTACCCCCAAAAAAAAAAACCTGCAGAGAACAAAAAGACATGCAAAATAAAAGAATAGAAGAACCAAAAAAAGGAGGGCTCCCATAACTAGCCCTCGGATGAGGCATGGGACGGCGGGAGCTTCAAATGGGAGTATGGGACCTTCAATTGCGGTCTGGAGCGAAGCGACAGCTGGTCGCATGCGGCCTAACGTGACGAGAAAGACAGCACTGGCATGGACTGCTTGCCAGACGCGACAAGACAAGGTCACTGGTTCTCGGGTCAATCAGACTGATTTCATATTTTCGGATCAATCTGAACCTATCTTGTTTTAAAAATGGGTTAAAAATTAAAACCCGAATTCAACCCGTATAACAAACGGGTTGACACGAACCTAGCTTTTTTAGCGTCGGGTCTGAGTCAGGTTTCGAGTCGTTCAGATTTTGACACCCCTACCTCATATTTTCCTTATTATTATTATTATTATTATTTCTTTAATTTTTTTATTTTCCTTTATTTTTCTGTTAACTTTTTTGTTTTAACAGAAATTATAAATAGAGGAGTCCTTAATAAGAGAAATCAGATTTTGGAGTCTCTTTAGTATAGAGTGGTATGCATGTAAATCTCCCTTAGAAGAATGGCTAGAGAGTTCCTTTAGTGCTCCTGTATCCTAATTTTCCTAGAGGTATCTACTAAGTAAGCAATTTATGTGTGTGAATGTGTGTGCGCGCACGCGTGCACAAAAATCATGCATGAAGCATCAATTTAAGAGTTACAAAGAGAAATCCGTCAATTGCAAGAGCAACTAGCGACGATGGAACTTCGTCATCCAACCAAACACCTAAGTGAAGGAAACCATTAAGAGGACAAATAAAACCTTTTTCACCCAGAAGTTTTTAGCGGAGAAGAACAACCACCTCTTCGCTACCATGGACATGAACCAAGAAGTCCTCTGCATGATTTTGGCATCAAGATTGATCTTCCGGAATTTAAAGGGAGATTGGATCCTGATGAGTTTTTCAGTTGACTACATACCTTGGAGTGAATTCTTGAGTACAAAAAGGTATCAATGCACATTTTTAAATTATACACTATAAAAATAAAAGGTAATGATTCTTTTTGGTAGGAAATTTAAAGTGTGCAAGGCAACGAGAGGGAAAACCCAAAATTAGTTCTTAGGAGAAGATGCGGAAAAAAATGCAATAGAAATTCCTACCCAAACATTATCAACAAGACAAGTTCATAAGGCTTCAAAATCTTTAATAACAAGATCACCTCATCGAATGTTACATCATTGAGTTTAAATACTTGAGTTTCAAATGTCGATAAATAGAGGCTAGAAGAAAATGCATCGTCCGAGTTCATGAAGACCTAAAAGAACAAATCTTGGAGCCAAATGAAGGAGAGATGTTGGTAATACGACGCTTCATGAACATTTAATATGATCAAGAAAATGAATGGATATGACATAACATTTTTCACATATGATGTACCATTCAAGGAAAGGTTTGTAACTTGGCCATTAATGGAGGATGTTGTGAGAATGTGGCTTCCACTCTCATGGTGGAAAGAATGGGATTTTCCACCTCTCCTCATCCAAAACCATACCAACTCACATGGCTTCAAATAGGTAATGAAATCACTATAAGTAAGCAATGTCTCATATCATTTTCTATTGTAAATAGATTCTAGGAATAAGTTCATTGCAATGTTGTTTCAATTGATGCATGACACATTCTTCTCAATCACCTGTGGCAGTATGACAGCCACACTAGACATGATGGCTTCCATAACGCTTAATCCTTCCAAAAGGAAGGGAAATCTATAGCCCTGCTTCCCACCAAAGAACAAGATAAGCCAATAAAAGTAATCTTGAATGTGGTACACAATCTTTTATTTTTACAAACTTGTAAATAAGATGTCAATAGAGGTTTATGCAATGTCTTGAGGTGTTTTATAGGAAAAAATACATGTAAATCCTAATATTGCCACAAGTAAAATTTTCTTACAACATATCACGTAATCAAATAGCAAGACGAAACCTCTTTGAAGTTATGTATGGTCAAAATCCCACATCACATGTTGATTTAACTCCTTCCATCGCTCTAACAAATTGTCACCCTATTGTTGAACAATGAATACAAAAAAATAAGTAAACTTCGAACTCTGGTGCAATACCGCATTAACAAACAAAATCTCAAATATTAAGCTCAAGCCAACAAAAAACAAGAAACCTAGAACATTCAACGTGGGAGATTTAGTCTAGATAAAACTACGAAAGGAAATATTTGCATCAGACTCCTGTAGCAAGCTAAAAGCTAAGATAGATGGGCCTTTCGGCATTATCAAACACATCAATGACAATGCTGATCAATTAGAACTAGGTGGTTATCAGATTATAGTTACCTTCAACATCTCAAACTCAACCCCCCATTATGCTGAAATAGTAGTTTTTGAAGATGATGATGCCGCTCTAAGCAGGGGAGAATGACACAGGTGTAAATAAGGAGAGCCGATTCAACCAACTAGTTCCCAAACCTCCTCCTCTTTTTTTTAATTATATCAATTTCTTTAAATTTTTATTTTCCTTTTTTTTTTCTATTTACTCTTTTGCCCCTTAAAAAAAACTCATAAAGAGAGGAGTCCTTAGGAAAAGAAATTAGATTTTGGAGTGAAAGAATGGCTAGTGAATTCCTTTAGAGCTCATGTATCTTGGTTTTCCTCGAGGTGGTGGGCAACTTCCACCTCCTCCCTTCAAGCCATTCTCCTCCGTCCAGCTGCTGACAGGTCTTCTTGTAGCTGTTTGAATCCCTTCTTTTAGTCGGTCTATAGATCCAACATCCTCCTCCTCCTTTTCTTCCATTGAATTGATTGAAATTGGTCTTTATTCAAGCGAAGAGTCACCTCCCGAAAATCCCATTTTTCAGTCCAAAATATAATGAAACTCAAAAAATGCGGTGATTCATCTCCAATCTAACTCCATTTTATGTGCTTCTCAAAGGTAATTATCTTTCTCCTCTTTCTTGCGATTCTTCAACAAATTTGGTTGAGACAGAAAAATCTCGTAGGCGAACAGTGCAACACCAATATTGGTGTCACACTGTTCACTCGCAAGAAAATAGCAGAAGATTTGATGTTCGGTTAAAACAACTGCACTACACCATATACATATTTGATGTTCTGTTGGAGATGCTCTCATCTATCTCTTGCCCGCCGCCGGACCACAACCCGGCGGCCGCCCGCTGCCGTACCTTTGCCTGGCCGATGATCGCCTCCGAACATCCGCACGATCATCTCCAAACCTTTGACTAGCTCTCCAAATTACTGTAAATTCGACCGCCTCTAAATCGAGGGACGGTTCAACCCTTATAATTCACTCAAGTTTAGTGGAATCCTTTCACCTGGGCGAGGCCCCGTGGTTTTTCCCTCTTCGGGCTTTCTACGTAAAAAAGATTTGGTGTTTTACTTCTCTCTTTCTGTTTGTCTGTTGGATATCCATTCATCGCTAAGATAAAAAGTTTACTCACTCTACCGCCACGAATCTTTCAGCCGTCTGTGGGAAACCAATCCCACCCTTTATAAGCACGAGTGAATTCCTTCCTTGATGGCCAACAGGTGTGGCAACCGCAACAACGGAGTCTCCCGCTCTAACTCACATCAATCTCATAATCATTCCATGAATCAAGGACACCAGGCATCTGCTTCTCTCTTCAATGGTGGAAGAAATCTTGTTGGGGAAGGATCAATAGTACCATCCCTGGAAGATCGCATTCACAGAATGGAGGAGTCTCAAAATGAGATGCTTCAACTTCTTCGAGGCACCCGCCAACCAGCGCTAGCACCACAAGAGGAGATCCATTTCCCTCAAGATCTACCACTAGCTGGGGATGTTTGACCTGAATATGTTCATGCAGATATCTCTCTCCCTCAGTCAAGGGGTCACCCTTTTTCACAGCCAGACCTCGACCTCATTAACACAGCTAGCTATACCCATCCTTCTCACATGGGTTGACCAACCCACATTCCTTTAGCCATCGCTGAGGATTTGGCTCAACCTCATGTTGATGGAATCCCGTATAATGCCCTACGTGATGAATTGCGACGATTGGTCCAAGAAGAGTTTCCTTAAAGAGGTTGAAGACAACCACTTCATCATCGAGACTTTAGGAGTCATGCCCCTTAACTGAAGTCATCCTTCAACACCCCATTCCTGTAGTCTTCAAATTGCCGAGCATTGACTCTTATGATGGGTCGTCTGACCCTTTCGAGCATATCAATCACTATAGAACTATTATGCTTATTCAACGAGCCTCAGATGCACTTCTCTGCCAAGTATTTAAGGCTACCCTTAAAGGACAAGCTCGTACGTGGTTCTACTCACTTCCGGCTAAAAATATCCCTTCGTTCGTCAAGTTAGCCAAATTGTTTGTCGAACAATTTATTGCTAATCGAAAAATTATTAAAGACTCTTCCCATCTCTCTGGGATCCGCCAGAATGAAGGAGGGTCACTCAAAGAATATTTCTAAAGGGTCTCTGTCGAGGCTCGACAAATTGCAGGGGTAGATCCTGAGTTGTTAAGAGGAGATTTCCTTCAGGGGCTTCGTCCTGGCCCTTTTTACTCGACACTCATGCGAGACACGGTACATTCATATGCTGACCTAATCAATCGGGTAGAGGCCCAAATCTTAGCTGATGAAGCCATCAATGCTCATAAGAAGTAATTTGAGCAAACCACTGGAAAGCGTAAAAATGTGTCGGGAATGGGTGACTCATCATCACAATGAAAGAAGCAGGGGGTAAGAACTTGCCCCCTCGACCTTCACAGTCTCGACGGGAGCCTCGAGTAGAGAAAGAGTATACGTCTCTTAATACATCTCGAGCAAATGTCTTATTGTCTATTCGAGATGAAGAGAATGTTAAGTGGCCAAATCCCATAAAGCCAAACTCAGGAAATCAGGAGCAATACTGTCATTTTCATCGTAGTCGTCGACACACAACTAAAGAGGAAATTGAGAGACTGATTCGACAAGGCTACCCTGGTCAGTTCGTAGCAAAACCGCCAGGTCGTAAGGACACTCCTCCTGCTATAGGGCAACCGACACAAAGACAGCCGCAGAACAATCACCAAATGGTTGGAGAGATCAATACCAACACTGGGGGCCCATTATTATCCAACCAAGTCTTACTTGCGGTGAATGAGGAGCCATCACAAAAGAAGAATCGTGTTGACCACTATATTATCTTTGATGACGCCAATCTAGAGGGCATTCAGACCCCCCATCAAGATCCACTTGTAATTAACACAGGGATTGGCGATCCATGCTTCAACATTAAAATGATCATAGTTGATAATGGGAGCTCAGTAGATATCCTATTCTACTCCACATTTTTTAATATGGGCCTTGTTTGGAAAAAGCTCCAGCCAGCTGTAGGGAAATTATATGGGTTTGATAATCAACCTGTACGGGTAGAAGGGATGATTAGCCTCCCAGTAACCCTTGGGGAATTCCCTCGACAGGCTACTCATTCGATCCAATTCATTATTGTGAAGTCTGAATCAGCTTACAACGCTATCTTCGGGAGACCACTACAATTAATTTTTGGATCTATTCCCTCCATCCCACATCTCAAGATGAAGTTTTTAACCCTACACGGAATTGGCATGGTGTGTGGAAATTAATAAATAGTGTAATTGTGTTATCTAAGATAGGCACAACCACGCTTGTCGGTTTCTCTAAGTATTGAGAATTTTGACCTTTGAAATGAGGATGTCCCTCAGAGGGCTTCCCCCGTCGAAGATCTTACATGTATCTGCATATCAGATGAGTGTCCATCCAAATTAGTGCAGGTCGGATCCATGCTCTCGGAAGAGGAGAAGAGAGAATACATAGATTTTATACGTAAAAATCAAGATATTTTTGCATGGAGTCATGCAAATATGCAGGAGTTGACTCAAAGATAATTGTGCATTCCCTCAAAATAAATCCAGCATGTAACCCAATTATCCAGAAAAAATAAAATTTTGCGTCAAATCATCAACAAGCCATAGAAGAGGAAGTTGATAAACGTTTGGAGGCTGGATTTATACGGGAGGTACACTATCCCACATGGCTAGCAAATGTCGTCATGGTTAAGAAAGCTAATGGAGCTTGGAGGATGTGTGTGGACTACACGAATCTCAATAAAAGCTTGCCCAAAGGATAGTTTTTCCCTCCCTCGTATTGACCAACCGGTTGATGCCACATATGGGCACAAAATCTAGAGCTTTATGGATGCATACTATGGATACAACCAGATAAAGATGGATCTCATAAATGATGAAGCAATAGCTTTTCAAATGGATAAAGGACTATACTGCTATCGGGTCATGCCATTCGGGCTCAAGAATGTTGGAGCCACGTATCAGCGCCTTATGAATAAGGTTTTTAAAGACCTAAAAAGGACGAACTATGGAGATAGTTGTGGATGATATGCTGGTAAAAAGTCTTGAAAAATTATAGCATATCTCTAACTTAGAATAATGTTTCTCTCTCCTTCGATCCTATAACATGCGTCTTAATCCTGCCAAGTGTGCATTCGGAGTCGCCTCAGGAAAATTCTTGGGTTTCATGGTTGCACACCGTGGGATCGAAGGAAATCCTGAAAAGATAAGGGCACTAAGAGATATGATGCCCCCAAGGAGCATCAGAGGAGTCCAACATTTAAATGGAAGAATTGCAGCTCTTTCTCGCTTTTTGGCCCGCTCGAGTGATAAATACCTTTCTTTCTTTAAGATACTAAGAGAAGCCCGTTACTCAGGGTTCCAATGGATAGATGAATGCCAGGAGGCTTTCGAACAACTCTGAATTTATTTATCCTCACCTCCACTACTTTCAAAGCTAGTACCAGGAGAAATGTTGTACATATATATAACCGTCTCTTTGCGTGCTATAAGCTCGGTCTTGATACAAGAGGAGAATGGTGTTCAACTTCCTATCTATTATGTTAGCAAGGTTCTTTCTGAAACAGAAATACGTTATCCGTTAACAGATAAGACAGCTTTACCGTTAGTTTTCTCAGCCAGAAAACTATGCCTCTATTTTCAAGCTCATACGATTGGAGTCTATACAAATCTCCCATTAAAAAATATTCTCCAAAAGCTTGAGGCATCTAGAAGATTAATCAAGTGGTTAGTGGAACTTGGAGAGTTCGATATCCATTTTCTCCCTAGACTCGACATCAAGTCACAATAACTTGTAGACTTTGTGGTTGAATGTACCAATAACCCTGCCTCTGATGAACCAGTAGCCATTCCTCCTCTTTCACCTCGTTGGACACTTTATGTCGATGGAGCCTCTGGGAACTCTGGTGCTGGAGCAGGAATCTTATTGATCTCTCCACAATAAATTACTTTCGAATATGGGTTTCGACTGAAGTGTCTTGCTACAAATAATGTTGCTGAATATGAAGCTCTTATTGCCGGAATACGATTGGCCATAGAATATGAGGTTCAAAATTTAAGGATTCATACTGATTCACAACTCGTCGTCTCTCAAGTAGAAGGAGAATTTGATGCTAATAATCTGTATTTAGCGCAATATTATGGCATAGTGAAGTCGCTTCTTACCCACGTAAAATAGTATCAAATTGTTCATATACTCTGGGAGCAGAATGCCCGTGCAGATGCTCTCTCAAAGCTCGCAACGTCAATGACAGGGGACCTTTTTAAAAGAAGGTATATCGAGGAAATACACTTCCCGAGCATTGAAGGTCCCTATATTATACAATTCATTGGTGAGTCAAGAGAACCCTCTTGGATTGATCCTATCTTATCATTCTTGCAAAATGGTGTGCTGCTTGAAGACTTGACTATTGCAATGCGACTCCGAAGGCAAGCAGCTAACTTCACCATTATTAATGAAGAATTATATAAGCGAGCCTTTACTGGGCCATATCTTAAGTGTCTCCCATCGTTAGAGGCTGATTATGCAATACGGGAAGTTCACTCAGGTATATGTGGAGAGCACTTAGGAGGAAAAGCGCTCACTCTTAAGGTTATGAGGCAGGGGTTCTATTGGCCAACGATACATCAAGATGCATTGGAGTTCGTCCAAAAAATGTAATAATTTCCAACTGCACGCCAATCTTTCCCATTCACCTGCTGTAGAGATCTCATCGCTCCAAAGCCCGTGGCCATTCGCCTAATGGGGGATTAATATAATGGGGCCCTTTTCTGTGGCTACCAGACAATGAAAGTTTATCATCTTGGCCGTGAACTATTTTACTAAATGGGTAGAGGATGAACCCCTAGCAAAAATCACAGAAGCAAATGCCAAACAATTTGTTTGAAAAATATAATTTATCGTCTTGGCATTCCGGCAAAGATCATTACAGATAATGGAACTCAGTTTACTGGAAAAACTTTCACAACATTATGTAAGGATCTCCATATTCAATTGGTACACATAGCCGTGACCCATCCTCAAACAAATGGGCAGACTGAGGTTATGAATCAAACTATACTGAAAGGACTGAAGACGTTCCTTGGGAAGGCTGGGGGGCAATGGGCTGATGAACTACCCAATGTCCTCTGGGCCTATCGTACCACCACCAGGACTCCTACAAGAGAAACACCATACAATCTCTGCTTCGGCACCGAAGCTGTCATCCCCATCGATATCGGAGTTCCAAGCCTTATAGTGCAAACTTTTGATTTCGACAATAATGATGAGAAACTTAGAAATAACCTGGATTTTCACCTAGAAGTTAGAGATATGACCTTACTCAAAATTGCTGCTTACCACCAGAGAGTGGCTTGCCACTATAACCGAAAGGTTAAACCTCGATGCATCTCTATTGGGGACTTGGTTCTACGCACGCAGTCGGCAAAGGACCCCAATGTAACAAACTCTCCCCCCTTTGGGAAGGCCCTTTTATAGTAGCAGGTATGATCAAGCCTGAGACTTTCAAGCTGAAGGATGCTGACGGAAAGATGCTACCTCGAACCTGGAACACTGAGCATCTTCAAAAATATTATTAATAGCCATTACTGAAGCTATCTACTATATAGTTTATATATTAAGTATTATGTAGCTGTTATGTCTTTTAAGCTACATTGTATCTTCTTTTTCAAAATGTTAAATTTTTATTTGGCCATTATCATTAATGTCTCTATTTTAAAGCAAGGTTATTACGATCCAACAAAATTCAAACCTCACCACTGATTTGATAAATACACAACATTCGTTGTATCTCAATCATTGGATGATCAATCCTAGGAGGATTCGATTTGACCTCTTCCATACATGTTAACGTCATCAAGCAACGCTTTGACAAATTACCTCGGATAGGTCAAATATCCTAGGTAGATATCTCTGAACCTCTTCCTAATTGGCTAACTTCATCAAGTTGCCTCCCAATATATTACTAAGGAAAGGTTGAAGTGTTTGATAAGCTCTCTCTAGCCTTCAAAGATACAGGGCTACCTACATGAGAAGCTTTATTAGAAATATCATAAAATTTTGAATAATATATTATTACACTCCACAAATATATCACTTATTTAAATATCAAAATATAGATATCCCGAGTAACTAAACATACATACTTTGACAAATAAAAAGAGATAATCATAAAAAAAATATACTATATGATTTCAACATCTTCATCATCACTGGAGAGGACCTTCCTCATCTCGCTTTCAACATCATCATCATCTAAGTCGGGAGAGGGGTCCTCGGAGGCCTGGCTAGGAGATAACCCTTTGATCGTAATCCCAGCCTTACGCTGCACCAATCAATTACCTTTTAAAAAGCCACGAACAAAGCCTTCCTCAAGGCACTAATGCTCCAAATCCCTTGCTTCAGCATCAAATAGCTTATTATAAGCTTCTTGGACATGATTCTGGATCTCTCGATGATAAGTTGAATACTTCTTGAACTTTTCCACATCCTTCAATGATATGGCCTCTATACGGGCATCAACATCTAGTAGGGCTTCTTCTTTCTCCAAAAGACGATCTTGTAACTCTTTATTCGCTGCCTTAAGGGTGCTCTTCTCTTCCGTGAGAGCCTTTATAACATCATTCTTTTGATTAGTATCTATACGAGCCTCAATCAACTCAGTATGAGAACGATCAATCTCTTGATTTTGAAGTGAAAGTGTGGTGGATATCATTGCCAGCTCAGTGCAACACTCTGCCAGTTAGTTTTCCAACGCCGACATCTCCTTCATATTTATACATAGCTTTCATTTATACTCCCCCTGTAGATATTTAATCTTCACAAACTCAACATTCCAGTAATCCAGCACTATATCAAATTGGGACTCCACATCCATCTTTTGTATCATCTGTAGTCGACACATGATTATGAATAATAATAAAAAAGAGAGAAGGGAGAGGGGGCACATGAGAAGAAGGTCAATATAACTAACCATTTCTTTTGCGCCTTGCCATCCAATATAGACATGTTTTAATACCCCTTCAGGAATTGGTATTTTAAGGGGTCGAATCTCCCTATCTGAATCATGGGCAGTAACATCATCATAAAAGGGCGAATGACCTCCCTACATACTTCACCATTACCTAGCAAGCCCACTACGTCATTCACCCATCTCTTCTTTACAAGGGAAGATTCATTCTCTCATTGTCCTCTTGACGTATTGTTAGATAAGGACCTTAAAGCATTGGGATTTATTTTACGAACCTTCTTAGACTTCTTCAACAAAAGGGCATGAGATCTTCCTGCTTGAATGGAAAGATCAACTTTAAAAAATTTTTCCTCCATCACATAATGACTAATATGACGTAACTCCTTATGAAGACTCTTTGTGTCAGAAAAGTTAAGAGTTTTTAGTATCTCCTCCTCTCTTAGGTGCGGGAATTCTGGCAGCTCTTTTAATCTCCCCCACTTTTCAGGAAGGCCCCAATCATTCTTTTTAAAAAAGAATGAACTGGACCAATTTTTAGAAGGATCCCGTGTTGAAAAATCTAGCCACTTTTTACCTCTACATAAAACATGCCCATGAGAATCACTTGTGAGCCTGCACATCTTGGATAAGAGGTCAATAGACAACCTAGCACTGCGCCCGCCGCCGGACTTCAGCCTGACCTTTGTAGAATCACCGCCCGGCCATTGCCTGCCGCCATACCTTAGTTCGGCTGCCACCCGCCGCAGGACTTTAGCCTGACCTTCGTCGGACCACCGCATGACCGCCGTCTTCCGCCGGACCTTTTCCCGGCTGCCGCTCACCGCCGGACTTCAGCCCGACCTTCATCGGACCACCGCCGTTCGCCCCTGCCGTCAGACCTTTGCCCGGCCACCCACTGCCGGACCTTCGTCCGGCCGCATCCCACCGCCGGACCTTTGCCTGGCCGACAATCGCCGTTGAACATCCGCACGATCGTCTCCAGACCTTTGACTAGCTCTCCAAATTACTGTAATTTGATCGCCTCTAAATCGAGGGATGGGTCAACCCTTGTAATTCACTCAAGTTTAGTGGAATCTTTTCACCTGTGCGAGGCCCCGTGGTTTTTCCCTCTTCGGACTTTCCACGTAAAAATGATTTTGTGTTTTACGTCTCTCTTTCTGCTTGCGTGTTGGATATCCGTGCATCGCTAAGACGACAAGTTTACTCACTCTACCACCATGATTCTTTCAGCCCGCAACAATACATAATGAACTCAGTCCTTCCTTAATTTAGAACTTAAATATTATGTAAATTATTAAGGGTTCATTTTGGGCGGCTTTTTTACTGTTTATTTTTTGTACTAGAAACCCACTTTAAGAAGCAGTAAGAAAGTCATCACAAATGAAGTGTGAGCCTTACTTAGTTTAGAAAACTTTACTTTAAATTTGCTAATTAAATTAATAATAATAAATCTAATTCATATATTAATTCTAAAGAACACCATTAATTATCTTCAATGTTTTTGCCTCAACTACATTGCTTAACTTTTTCACTGTCCAAACTAATAATAAAACTGTCAAACAACATCAAAACAACATTGAGATATTGAGCATGCAACCTCAAAAATATTGAACATTGTCAATGAGAAGGTTGAAGTAGAGGAATGCATTGGGCTTGTTATGCTATAGAAAAGTCCCCCTCAAACTTAAGAGAAAATTTTATAAGATTGTGGTGAGACCTGTAATGCTTTATGGTGTCAAAAGTTGGCCATTAAAAGAGAAGCATAATACTAAGTTAAGTGTTGCAGAGATGAGGATGCTTAGGTGGATGAGTGAATTTATCCTTAGAGATAGGATACAAAATGAGCATATACGTGAAAGGTTGGAGTAGCTATAGTGGAAGATAAGATTAGATAAAGTCACCTTAGATGGTTTGGTCACATTAAACGGGGCCTTCCGATGGCCCGGTTAGAAAAGTTGAGGTATTAGATTTGACTTATGTTAACAAAGATAGAGGTAGACCAAAAAAGTCTTGGTTAGAAAATATTAGAAATGATCCTTTTCTATTAGATTCAAATGAGAATTTGACTTTTAATAGGACAAAATGGCGAAAAAGGATTCATGTAGCCGACTCCACTCAGTGGGACAAAGGCTTGATGTGTCCCAAAGGCTTGTTGTTGTTGTTGTTGTCAATGATAAGGTTGAACACATAAAAAAATAATCTCAAGCTCATCAAACATTGTCAAAGATAACATGGAGCGCAAATAAATTGTTAAAGCTCATTTCTAATCACATTTTAAATTCAGTGTTATCATAAATGGGCAAATTGAAATTTAAATAAATTTTCTTGATTACATCCCATTATTATTCCTTCATCAAATGAAATCCCACAATTCCATCTATCTTTCCCCCCCCCCCCACCGAACACAATCACACAAATCAATTCAAACAAACTAAAATCACAAGTCCATTATTTTCTACCTAAATAAAAATTTCACTTGCTCTATATTTTTTATCCATCTCCAACTCCACTGAAGTAGATTGCCCGAATGACGCTGGCATCAATAGGGGGAAGCGGTTCAACCAACCAGTTTGCAACCCTCCTATTAGGGGTGTCAAAATGGTTTGACGTGTTGGGTTTGGGTCAAACCCGAGTTGACCCGGATCAAAACGGGTCAACCCAAACCCGACCCGATAAGAGGACAAATAAAACCTTTTTCACCAAGAAGTCTTTAGTGGAGAAGAAGAACCACCTCTTCGCTACCATCGACATGAACCAAGAAGTCCTCTGCACAATTTTGGCATCAAGATTGATCTTCCGGAATTTAAAGGGAGATTGGATCCTGATGAGTTTCTCAGTTGGCTACATACCTTGGAGTGAATTCTTGAGTACAAAAAGGTATCAATGCAAATTTTTAAATTATTCACTATAAAAATAAAAGGTAATGATTCTTTTTGGTAGGAAATTTAAAGTTTGCAAGGCAACATGAGGGAAAACCCAAAATTAGTTCTTAGGAGAAGATGCGGAAAAAAATGCAATAGAAATTTCTACCCAAACATTATCAACAAGACAAGTTCATAAGGCTTCAAAATTCTTCAATAACAAGATCACTTCATCGAATGCTACATCATTGAGTTTCAAATGTCAATTAATAGAGGCTAGAAAAAAATACATAGTCCGATTTCTTAGAGGATTAACCCCCCCCCCCCCCCCCCCCCAACAAAAACAAAAAAAGAAAAAAATATGAAGCAAACACCATTCAATTATAACCTTATTAGACCCTAACAGATGTTGTCAACCTATCTCTCAAGGTAGAAAAATAAAAATAGAACACTTACAACCGACGCACTGGATCAAGCTCATCTCCGAGCCCTAACCCTGTGATAAACCGACAACCAAAAAGCATAGAAAATCCTACTATTATAACCCCAATACCACCTCCTACCTCCGTCACCACAAGGCTACCAACACGTAAGCATTTTAAGTGTCAAAATTTCGTGCATATTGCAACAAACTATCCTACACGTCATATTATGATCATTGTGGATGAATTGTTTAAATAAATCAAAGCTTTGAATGATCTAGAAGTTCATGAAACCCTGGAAGAACAAATCTTGGAGCCAAATGAAGGAGATATGTTGGTAATACGTACGACGCTTCCTGAACATTTAATATGATCAAGAAAATGAATGGCTACGACATAACATCTTTCACATATGATGTACCATTCAAGGAAAGGTTTGTAACTTGGCCATCGATGGAGGATGTTGTGAGAACGTGGCTTCGACTCTTATGGTGGAAAGATTGAGATTTTCTACCTCTCCTCATCCAAAACCATACCAACTCACATGGCTTCAAATAGGTAATGAAATCACTATAAGTAAGCAATGTCTCCTATCATTTTCTATTGTAAATAGATTCTAGGAATAAGTTCTTTGCAATGTTGTTTCAAAGGATGCATGACACATTCTTCTCAGTCACCTGTGGCAGTATGACAACCACACTAGGCATGGTGGCTTCCATAACACTTAGTCCTTCCAAAAGGAAGGGCAATCTATAGTCCTGCTTCCCACCAAAGAACAAGAAAAGCCAATAAAAGTCATCTTGAATGTGGTACACAATCTTTTATTTATACAAACTTGTAAAGAAGATGTCAATAGAGGTTTATGCAATGTCTTGAGGTGTTTTATAGGAAAAAATACATGTAAATTGGACATAATATAGCCACAAGTAAAATTTTCTTACAAGATATCACGCAATCAAATAGCAAGACGAAGCCCCTTTGAAGTTATGTATGGTCAAAATCTCACATCACATGTTGATTTAACTCCTTCCATCGCTCTAACAAATTGTTACCACGTTGTTGAACAACGAATTCAAAAAATAAGTAAACTTTTGAACTCTGGTGCAAGACTACATTAACAAACAAAATCTCAAATATTAAGTTCAAGCCAACAAAAAATAAGAAACCTAGATTAATTTTTTCATTTAAACTATTATTTTAGTTAATTTTATTTTAGGCATAATAAATTTAATATAAATGATTATTATTTTTAGAAAAATATCAGATTATTCTATTCTGATCAAGATAGATGTCAAAGCTCTTGAATCTGATCTGAGAAGAGTTAATTACTTATATGAATAATATTGTGTTTATGTCAAAAAATATTAAAAAATTTTGAGTCTGAACATGATCACTTTTAAATTAGAGTAGCTTGCTAAATAAAATTTCTCATTAAAATTAGTTACCAAAATAACTTATCTAAATAATCAAAATATAAATGTAGAGACTAATTTGGACTATCTTTTCATTTAATGGATTAGAACATAATTCATAATTAATCATTTAACTTTAATGTAATTTATCCAAAATAAATACCACTTAATTTAAAGCATTTTTATTTCTCCATATATGATGTCATATTCATTTGCTCACCCTTAGTTATCATAATCATGACTCATGGGCTCAAGCTAAATAACAACTTAGGCTTCATTTGGTATGCATTTTTAAAACTATTTTTTAATACAAAATTTTCTTAAAAATAGAGAAAAAATAGTAGCCTAAAACTGTCTGAAATGAAGCCTTACAAATTTTTTTTTTCAGTCTAAGATTTTGATTGGGTAGGCTTTCTTAATGCTTTTTAAATTAGCTTTCTAATAAAAAAAAAAAAATTTATATTAGAAAGCTCTTTTAAGAAGCAGTAAAAAAGCCGTCTAAAATGAAGCCTAAAATCAAACCTACAAAAAAAAAATTCATTTACACAAATGAAATTTGAAAATTTTAGTATGCACTTTACAGAACGAAAGGAATTTGTATAAAATAATTGACACACATTTTGCATTTTGAGAGGGTCTACAGCTAGAAATTATTTGATCAGAACAACTAATGCCTGCGATATCAATACTTGACTCAAACGGGGCATAAATGCAAAGAAAAATATTACACCAAAAATATCTTGTAATGATAATTTGACACAACGCTCATATAATATCTATAAATTTAAGGTTTTGTTTGGAACATTTTTTTGTTACTTTTTAAAACAACTTTTTTGTAAAAAAAAATTAAGATAACAATATATTTATACTAAAAAACTGCTTTAAAAAACAGTAAAAAAACTCCCACATAAAACCTAAAAAAATTGAATCATATGAGAAAAATATGATGTTGATAGTAAGCTCTCTTATGTTGCTATAATTTGAAATATATTCCTTTGAGATGGAGAAAACCAGAAACAAGGCACCAGAATAGGATCTCGAGAAGAACAAATGCAAGTGTACCCCACTTTTTGGAGTGGAAGAACGACTGAAGAAAGGATTCTGTCAAGTTCACCTGCCATGAAATAGATTGTAAGCTCCTATTTCTGAAGCTTAAAGCCAGTGTAATCAGACATGCAACAAACATAACCAAAACATTCCTATTTAAGCTTAGTTTGAGACAACTTTTTTGTTGCTTTTAAAGTAACTTTTTAATACAAACTTTCTAGTACAAAGATTTGAAGTTCTAAAAATTTTTGTATTAAAAAGCTTTAGAAAGCAGTAAAAAGCTATCCCAAACAAAATCTTAGAATGATTTGATAGACCTTTCTAAATCAAATATGAGTAATCAATCAAAATTTAATTAGTATTGATTTTAAGCTATTAGATTTATTTTAAAATTATAGAATTTATGCTTGACTCATCTCTAAATATATGAGGAATCATTTTTTTAAGCAGTAAACTAATGTATTTACATATGCCATGATGAAAGCAACATTTGAGTGAGAAATTCAAAATTTGAGATCCGAGATTATTAATTTTATAAATAATCAAGATTTAATATTATGTATGAAATTGTCCCTATAAAAAAAAAGGGATTTTTACATACATTACACTTAAAACTAATAAAAATACCTATTCAACACCTAAAATCAAATATTTACTTATATACCACCGCTTTCTCGGCAACCATTTCTCACTGATTTGAGATCTGTTTTGTTTGTCTCAAAAATTTGATTTCATCTTTTAGTTGAACAGTTTTTGTTTTGTTTTGTTTGTTTGTTTTTTTTTTTTTTTTTGACAGCAACTATGAGTTCAAGCTCTTCAACGGTGCCAATTAGAAACCCAAGTAACCGAATTTATTGTCATTGCAATTTGCAATGTACAGTATACACATCACACAAGTCGCATAGTAAAGGAAGAAAATTCTATAGATGCTCTCGAAACCGATCAGAAGATGATTGCAGCTTCTTCCGTTGGTGTGATGAAGTAAATGATTTGCCGAACGATTCAAACTTGCGTTGTGCTGAAGAGCTTGCTATATCATCATTGAGAGATGAACTTGTGCAGATAAAAAAATTGTTGGTTATAATCCTAAGTTTAATTGTAGTTATCGCTGTGAAAAATTTGCTTACTAGTTGAAATTGTAATTGTTGATTAGGATTGAAACTTTTGGATGTAACTTTGACTATGAAATGTAATATTAATTCTGGAATTAAGTTGCTATAGTTTTTGGTTATCTCTCGGTTATTGGTTTGCAATTGCTATCGAGATTTCATCCTTACAGATTATGTAAGCAAATGTGTTATTCGGAGCAAACAAGAGCAGATCATCGTATTGCAATTGCTCTTGGTTTGCTATCGGTAATTCAGCCTTACAGGGAATATGGTCCTTCAATGCAAAGAGCAAAAATTAATATCCCACAAGCAAGTTCTTTTCAATTTCAAACTCATCTGGAATATACCCAAAAAGTCTAAAAGAAAGGTAACAAATATAGCAAAAATTCCTTACAGGATAGTTCTTTGGCTTCAGCCGAATTGAGCAAAAATTACGTACAGGTAAGTTTTTTGGCTGAAGTCGAATTGAGCAAAAATTCCATACAGGTTTTGGCTAAAGACGAATTGAGCAAAAATTCCATACAGGTTTAGTTTTTTGGCTGAAGCCGAATTGAGCAAAAATTCTTAAAAGGAATTCTGTAAACAAAATCTCCAAAATTCTTGAACTATGCAACATCTATGCAACATCTTGAACTATGCTCTCATTACCAATGTCTTCTCCAACCGCATTTAATGGATTCTTGCAGGTACTTCTATGATGGCCCAATAAATTACAACGACTGCACCTATGTCCAAGTTTTGTTTTCTTTCCTACTTCTAAGAAATTTTTGATTCGCCTTTTTTTGGGTCTGCCACGTGGTCGAAGTGTAATAGGTGGGGTAACTACCACATTATCACTGACTGCAGCCCACATCTCCTTGCCTGGTAAGGTTGCGATCGCACCATCATACGTCATTTTGTATCTGTTCATAAAATCAACGAAAGATGTAACAAACTAGCATAGCATGTAGAAGGCAATTAATTAAGACATTATTAGAATACCTATTAAGATAGTAGTGATCATCAACATATGTATGCCATAATACGTGTTGTGTTGTTCCAATAAAAGCTGCACTATGTATGCATGGAAGACCACTAATTTGCCAGAATCCACAGCTACAAAATTTCATTTCTATGTCCACCTCATGCCTTTCATGAATACCTTCAATTTCAGCTCTGCTTGACGTCGATTGGCGAATGATATAATGAACTTTCCTTGTTGTAATATCTCTAATATACTCTTCCACATGAGGAACAAGTTGACTTCTCCAGGATGCAGAAATTATCTTTCTTTGCGAGCGTTGTTCCATAAGCTTAACTCTTATCATATCAATCAAATCAACAACAGGTTTACTTCTCGCATCTTCGACCCATGCGTTAAAGGATTCAGACATATTATTTGTATTGTAGTGATTTTTAATGTGTAAAGAGAAGGTCGCCTTAGACCACTTGCATGACAATGAACTCAAGTAAGAGTGCACTTGTGGACTAATTTTGAAGATCTCCTCCATTTTCTTCTGCAAGTCATGTAGGTTGTAACTATTTGCGGCTGTCCATACTAGATTTTGGAGCTTGTTGCCATCCTCACAACGAAAGTATTTTTTAATATTTTTCCATAGGTGTCTCATGCAAACCCTATGCTCGGCATTTGGAAAAATAAGTTTTATAGCTTCGCCAAGGCCCTTTTCCATGTCAGAAATGAATGCTAAATTTTCTATATCACAAGCCAAGCTTTCCAACAAGTTCTTCATAAACCATTCCCAAGATTTCTTAGATTCTGATTCTGCAACAGCATATGCTATAGTGTAAAGCCCATTATTTCCATCCAAACAATTCGCAGAAAGCAGTACGCCAAGATACTTTGATTTGAGGTGACATGCATCTACTCCAATTAAATGTCTACATCCATTAATAAAACCTTCAATACACACTTTGAAAGAAACAAAGAATCGCTTGAATGCATTGCTTCTGCTGTCACACATGTATGTAATGTGAGAGCCAACATTCCTGTTGAGTAATTCAGATCGCAACGTAGGAACCCACATATAGTTATCATCGACAGATCCAAACATGACATCTCTTGCTAACTCTCTGGATCGCCAAATTTTCATATATGGTAAGGATAATCCATAAGTAGCCTCCAAATTATTGCTAATATGGGTGTGATATCAAGATTTCTCTTTACAATGTCCATGATTTCATGAGCAACCCAACTAGTAGTTGCTTGTTTGTTTCCTGCTCTATTAACCCCAGGGCATAAATGACTTGATTCAATTTTCCTGACTTCGAAGGAGTGCCCATCATGACACAATGAAGCACGTATTCTCCAAGGACAACCTCTATACGCACAAGTAACAATCACTCTGGATTTGTCACTAGCCTTTATCTTAATAGCATAATTCTTTAAAATTGCAGCCGACCTAACAGCTTGCTTGAAACTTTGGGAATCGTCAAACCGCGAACCAACAAATAGACTATTTGCCTCATCAATTTGTGGTACAAAAAGATCATCACACACATCATCTACTATAATATCATTATAGTCTCCAATATTCGAGCAGTACTGATACATTTCATTTGATTGGTTGTTTAATTCAGTTTGAATGTTCTGGGACATATCGACCTCGTAATGTTTCAATGCGACTGCTATCTCAAATCTATTTCTGTCATAGGAACTGCTCAACATGTCAACTAAATCTGAATCGCTTGCAACCAACATGTAATTCTTAGGTGAAGTTCCGATGACATGATAGTGTAAGTCGAACGGTTGTCCCCGTATCCAATGACAAAGTGCTTCAACTCGTTGTTTTAGCAACACCAAACTGATTTCATCTCTTTGAAGCTTTATGGTTTTCTGGCTTCCACCTATATACTTCATTCGCGTTTGACCTTGCACCTCACTCCAATATCCACCGAATTTCAGGACGATGTAGCAAAGATTAATCGAACTCATTTCTGTGCAAAAAAATAATAAATAAGTTAAACAAAATTAGTTAAAAATCAAATCCCGTAAGCATTGGTGAAAAGAAAAATAAAAAATGAGTTAAACTCATTTCTGGGTAGGATGAAGAAAAATCGGTAAGCATGAATAAAATTTTTTCATTTGTTGCTAAGCATTGCATGTGTAAAAGAATCCGTAAGAGTTACTTCGGCCAAGCTTCGTCGCCAATGCTTCGGTTTGCCAGCATTGGCTTCGGTTTGCCAGCCCGCATTTTTTGCCTAGGGCACGCGATGAACGGTGATCAAGCGAAGAAGAAGCAACAAAGGAGAACCGGGATTCATACCTGCACGAGAGAAGAAGAAGCGACAAAGCTTGGCCAAAGCTATTCACGCGGGAAAATCGACTGGGTTCGGGGAGAGGGGTTTGACGGTCGGGGCTAACGGAGTGGTATAGCGAATGGTTAGAATGAGAAGCGGTGGTATATAAGTAAATATTTGATTTTAGGTGTTGAATAGGTATTTTTATTAGTTTTAAGTGTTATGTATGTAAAAATCCCAAAAAAAAAATGCTGAAGCAATGATCAACTAATATTGAAGCTGTTAATTTGTGTTTAAATACACGATTCAAACTAACAGCATGTAAGGTGTAATCTTAGTGTTACTCTAAGGCTTCGTTTGGGATAACTTTCTTATTGTTTTTCAAAACAACTTTTTAGTAAAAAATTAGAAAGCATCTTTAAGAAGCAGTAAGAAAGCCGTCCACGAAGCCTAAGTTAGGCCCTATTTGAGCACTATGATTTTGTTTGAACAATGATCAGAATACAAAATATAAGATGATACCTACCAGGTTATTTGATGGTGATCTCCAATAAAAACCTTGTAGAGCTGCAGGAAACAGTTCGCCTGCCGCCAAAACATACACAATAAGTGCATTCATGCCCATCCACTGAAGTAAAAGAGATGGCTTCCTAATATGTTTCACATCAACCTGTATGAAGACAGTTAGCTCTGGCATAAGAACTCTTAAGCAAAACTTGCATGTGGTATACACTGCCATTGCCCCAAGATCATATAAAGATAGAGGATTGAGATTAGGGCTATGTTTGGGACAGTTTTCTTATCATTTTTTAAAATAGCTTTTTAGTATAAATTTTTTTTGAAAGCAACAAAAAAGCAGTGGTCAAAAGCTGTCCCAAACGAAGCCTAAATTGACAACCAATTAAAAAACTTACACAATGCATGTAATACCTCATGATTTAATATTTTTAATTGTAACTCCAAAGCAACTCATCATGGCATAAGCCAATTGTCATGAGAAATAGATTAGGGTTGGCTTAGGATTTGTTTGGGACGGCTTTCTTATTGCTTCTTAAAATGTCTTTCTAGTATTAAAATTAAAAATTTTATACTAGAAAACCGCTTCAAGAAGCAGTAAGAAAGCCATCCCAAACGAAGCTTGAGACGCCACTGTTAGCGCCACAGTGCAACTTAAATTGATTGTGATGAGAAACAAATAAGGGAAGAGAGAATTAAGTTACTTCTAAAAGTAAAACTAGCAGGAAAAAAAAATTCAAGCACAATGGCCATAAGATGATTCTAGAAGAAAGTTCGAATGCACAAATGTAAATTATTGCTCTGAATGCACATCTAAAAAATATATACAAATCCACTAAAAAAAGTAATAATCTTCCAATATAGATTGATAAGAAAAGAAAATTGAAAATGTAAAGTTAAATCAAATTAGATGCCGGATTAATTGATTATATTTACCATTGAAGTTCAGGAAGAATAGAATAAATCATATAAAGTAAAGATATTAGGTGGCAAATGAGAAGGTATAGAAGGTTATTAAAGCAAAGGAATATCCTTGTAAAATAAAATAAGTAAATATTATTAAAACTTACTATAATAAAATAAGTATTTTGAACATAGTATCTAAAGCCACCTTAAAAAGATGCAATTCTCAAGAGTGAGCCACATTGACGTCCTTTCAATGTTGTATGGGTTAACAAAGCATTTCCTTTTGTCACTAAATGATGTCTTTACCCATTCAAGTAGGCAATTATTATAATTTCTCATACCATATAATTTGACATACTATCTATAAATTTTACTAGCATTCTATTAGATCACCCTTGGAGCTAAAATTTATGATTAAAAATTTAGATGCTCTAACATTAGACTGAAATCACAGTCTCTTCAAAAAATATATGCTGCGCCTAACTAAAAGTGCGAACGAAAATGAAAATCAAGTACCATCTAAACCAAAATATTATTTAATGATGCCTTGAGAATTTGTAATAGCTAGCAAGAAATTTGACCTCATTGTTATTTTATTTTTTGAAGATGTGCAGCCTATCCTTCTAATTATAATTTTTCATTTTTTGTATCTTCTGTATTAAAATAATTTTTTGACATTATAAGAAATATTAAGTTGCACCTCTATGTAAAATTCAGTATGCATGCGATATATTTGGTATCAAGTGCCCCTTTACCAAATCTACATCACTATCCCATGAATCTTAAATCTAATGTTCATTTGAAATATCACATTAATGATCTTCCCTCCATGCACAAACTAATGGATAAGCAAAAGTGGCTTCAATTAGTGATTGTTTACATCAATTGGATCTAATGCTTCACCTTATAGAGTTTTTAAAATGATTTTACACATCAGAATGATAAGTCTCCAATCACAGATTAATCTCCTTTTGAATTAGATTCGATTGATTTCTATTTCACACATTTTAAAAACTCCACATAAGATCTTTTGGTCCTTAATTATTATGAAATAGGGTTCAAATACTATTTTAATTGATTTTCCTAAAATAATTAATTTTAGTCATGGATTATTTAACACCATATCAAGGCATCTTCGAACCTTTTGGATGCATAGGTATCCTTTGTGTAGGTGAGACTTTTAATTCCATGAATAATGATGATACCGTTAAGCTTCTATCTACTATTACACCATAAATTGGTAAGATGGAATAGATCAGTATGACTGAAATATCACAAGTGATTCAGGAGTACACAAATACCTGGTTTGTTGGAAGAATTAACCTCCTACTAAGGATTATTGAATCACATGAGAAGGGTTAGGTTGTGTTCAGGGCGGTTGTTGTTGTCTGTAAAGATAATCATGAATAATTCATGAAGATAGGGAAATTTTGAATAAGGAAAACTATAGTCATTAAGTCCAGTTGCCTAAGTTCTTTTAATGAATCATAAAGCTACTTATTGTTTGAATGAATGCTATATCAAAGTAGATCTTAGTTCACTAAAATTTTCCTAATTTAATTTAAATGCTCATAGCAAAAAATATTATCTTTTTCATAGCCATGCATTGATCGACAGAGTTATACACTCATATCCAAAAATACTCGTCAAAATTTTGATGAGGCATGTGATGAACCAACTTTAAGAAAAACACCATATTCATCATTTAATTGGACAGCTTAATGATAATCCTCCTATTAAAGTGATTCCTTGTTATGTATGTCTCAGATATTATAAAGTGATTATATTACCTATAGTGATCATTAAAAAAGCTACGCTTGACTTATGAATTATTTGTACTCGAGAGGAAGTCACTAGAGGGGTTCCATCATGTTGACCTCTATGTAATAACCAAAAGAACAAAAATCTGCATACCTCGTTCGATCGAAGAGATCCCGAAATCCAGCAAGAAATCCCGCTGCTACAGTCCTATCTCTGCGAGCGGCGCCGAATCCATCGCTTCTCTGTAATTTCTGCTCAAATCCCGCAAAACTAGCCTCGATCGTCGCTCTTCGACGCCTTTAAAAGCCGAATGAATGAAGCCTTCAGGAAACGATCGCTCTTCCCTCTCTCGGAATCAAGCCGCAACCACGAGTTCCTTCCACGCACAGATCTCTCCCGATACCTCTTCCTTCCCAAGTCTCCGATCTAAGCCTCACACCCGAGCTCCATCTCCTCTACCTGCCGCTGCTCCCGATCGAAACCCCGATCAAGCCGAGCCTCCTCACCTCCTTCGGCCCGAGAGAGAGAGAGAGAGAGAGAGAGAGAGAGAGAGAGAGAGAGAGAGAGAGAGAGAGAGAGAGAGAGAGGGAGAGAGGTGAAGCACTTACCCGTCGACTGCCCTAGAGGACTCTGCCTCTTTGACGACTTCCCTCCCTATCTGGATCGGAAGTTACAACATTTTGATCGGAAGCAAACAACGGGAGCACGCTGACAGTAAAGGTAACTTTCTCCCTTGCGCATGCTTCTTCGGCCAAATCCCATAAATTCGTCGAACCGAGGGATGTAAATAAAAAAAATAAATACATATATATATTATAATTATTTCATTTTAATTATAATTAGTTATAATTATTATTTTTTAATAAATCATGTTTTTTTTTATAATCAATTACTAATTGATTTTAATCAAAATAATTATAATTAATTTGATTAATTATAATTACATTTGATTAAAACTAATTTTAATTTATTATAATTTATAAAATATAATAATTATTATTAATTAATTATAATTTATTAAAATTAATTAATATCAATGAGTTATAATTAATTATAAATTAATTATGATTTATGATTTTAATTAATTTTAATAAGATTTAATTAATTATAATTATAATGATTAATTAAAAAATAATTTGTTAATTAATTATAATTAATTGATATTAATTGTAATTTGATGCATCTCTCATCCCTCGATCCACGTGCCACCGTCAAAGCCCGCGAAGGTACGGATCTTCTAAACTCAGATTCTCGCGTCGTTGTTTGCAGGAGACCGGAAAAACTCCTATACACGCCTTTATTGCGCGTGGTGGAATGGGACGCCGGTCTGATGCTTACGACAAAGCGAGCAATCGCCTAAACTCTACTTCGACGTTCGTGGCGCACCGGAAAACCGCCTATACATGTCTTTATTGCACATGGTGGGAAGGGACCCCGGTGCGGCACCTACGACGAGGCGGGGTCACTTATAAGTACCCCCGAGCGGGGGGAAAGCAAACTGCGCATTCTTAAACGAGCCACCGACAAAGCCCGCGAAGGTACGAACTCTCTAAACTCAGATTTCTCGCATCGTTGTTTGCAGCAGACCGAAAAAACTCCTATACACGCCTTTATTGCGCGTGGTGGGATGGGACGTCGGTCTGATGATTACGACGAAGCGAGCAATCGCCTAAACTCTACTTCGGCGTCCGTGGCGCACCGGAAAACCGCCTATACACGCCTTTATTGCGCGTGGTGGGAAGGGACCCCGGTGCGGCACCTACGGCGAGGCGGGGTCACTTATAAGTACCCCGAGCGGGGGGAAAGCAAATTGTGTCTTTTAAACAGGTACTGTCAAAGACCCCATACACGCCTTTATTGCGCGTGGTGGGAGGAACAAAAAAATCACGGCCGCGGTGTCCTCGTCGGACGACACCTACCATACACGCCTTTATTGCGCGTGGTGGGAAAGGCCCAGTTTCTCGTAGTTTTCCCCTAAACAGGGGAGACGCCGGGAGGCTGCCAAAATTTCGGGTGAAATCGTACCTGGACTTAATTGAACTCAAAGAACGATGGATGACTTGTACTTGGACTCTTAAACAAAATCTAAGTGACTTAATAAAGAGTTGAACCCAAGTAAAATGGAGATGAACTTGAACTTGCAAGAATAGCAGGGGACTCGAATTAAGGGGAGAGGCTCTTCTTAAGCCTAAACTGTATTTGGACTAGAACTCTGAGATTGAACAAGAACTCAAACTTGAATCCGACTCTGACTTGATTTACAAGTGAACATAAAAGACTTGGACAATTATCAAGGAATTAACTTGAGCTTAATGTGGACTTCAACATGATGACAAGAGACTCACACAAAATGCTGGACAATAAAGAACTTGTGGACATAAAATTGGAGCCTGCCATTTGAACTCAAAACCAAAATTGAACTCAAATAAGAGGAACAACAGATGACTTGGGTTGGACTCAAACTGAACTGCACTTGAACTCCAAAGAAACTCGAACAGAGGACTTGTGAACTGTGGACTTGAACTTAAATAAAATTCGAATGACTCCTAAAGACTAAGTTCAGGTAAAATAAAAATCAAATTGAAATCAAATTCAAATGAAAGTGAACATGCAGATGAACTTGCAAGAACCGCATGGGACCAAATTTGGGTAATTTGAACATTCAACTGGACTCAAAAGACTGCAGGGGACATAGCACTTTGAACTCAGATCGGATTTGGTTCGCACATCAAATATGATTCAAACATTTGGACTCAAGTAAGAACTTGAGTTGGACTCCAGAAGACTGAACAATAAATTCAAACATATAATTGAACTCTCAAGGACTCCAGAAGACTTTGAACAGAATGCGAACATGAAATTGAACTCAAAGGATTGCAGGGAACTTGAACCAGGACTTAAGCTTGAATAGAGTCTGAACTCAAAATGAGCACAAGGAATCCGACGACTCAATGTTTGGGAAGAAATTACAACATCCTCACATCCAACACCAATCAAATCGCACCTTATACGGATGTGTTTAGTGAAGCATACAACGAATGTAAATGCCCGCTAGTGTCAACAATCATTCGATCAAAGACAAGTATATATATTCCTTGCAACTGAAAGATGGTTGATTAGCAGACTAAGTGCAAATGTCTACGAATGTGAAACGACCTACAAACAAGTGCAAATACACAAAAAACCACCCGAGATTGGTGAAAGGGTGGATTCGATGCAGAAACAATAGATCTTCTACAAAATACTTCCAGGAGGTCGTCGTAGAAGACATGTATCCCCTGCAAATAAAGAGGTCAATGAATGAAGGTCATTCATTAAAATCCCAAATAGAAGTGAAATGTCGAGCTAACATACAAAATCTCAATGACACCAAGAGGCTACATACAAGAAACAAGAAATCCACAAGCAAAATACCAATTGATTACAACAAGTGAAAGTTCCTACGATCCAAAAGGCAGGAGATTCGTTAGTGCATATCAATCCGCCTGCAGAAATCAACAGATAGTGCACGACAGTCTACCTGTACGAAGCAGCGAACAATTCTATTCAGAAGCTGCCACGCCACCGGATCTGCAACATTCATACGAGAAGACAGAAGACGTCCACAATACTACAATGCCACGCCACCGGATCTGCAACATTCATACGAGCAGACAGAAGGCATCCACATAATTACAATGCCACGCCACCGGATCTGCAACATTCATACGAGCAGACAGAAGGCATCCACAAGACTACAATGCTACGCCACCGGATCTGCAACCTCCGTACAAGCAGACAGAAGGCGTCAACAAATATTTCAAAATACCCCTGCACGTGCACCATAGTTTGTATACACATAGGTACACTAAAAGGGAAATATATTCTCAACCCGCATGGGCCCCAGCGAGCGTGTTATTGGTACACACGTGACGTCTAGGGATGCTGCGCGGGTTGATAAGTGAATTCAGGTTCGAAACCGATCCTTCTATACGGGTCAATAGAAGTCGACAGGGTTAGAACCATTAAGCAAATATAAAGTTGTGGCGACCGGTATATTTGCTTTAAAACATTCATATTAGGCCATCAAGGCCTACAACAATATGAATTCACTAATAAAGGCACAAAGCCTACAAAACCCGATCCTCTGTCGACAGCCCGACAGAGTTGACAAGGTTCAATCCATAGAAAGAAATGACCCCCACAACACCCCGATGATGGCCGTATTGATTAGTTATCTCAACCGGAGGGGTTCACGAATACTCTTAAATTCCATTCGAATGCCAAAAACATCTAAAATATCCAAAGTCCATTTCAAATATTCCATAGCTCCACCCAAAAACCCAAAAATCCAAAATCTCAAAATCCCAAAATTCCAAAAATATTTAAAATTGAAATAAATCCATCAAAAACTTAAAGCAAAATCCATCCGCCCTCCGCAACAGTTTGCTGAGGCGGACAAATTGAAATTTACTCTAGCTCACAAAGAGCCAAATGCCTAGTCAAAAATATCACTATGATCCATTCTAAAAAAATCTCTTGCCAGTAAGGACGTGGTACGTGTCCTCTAACCGGCAGTTTTGCCGCCAAATGGCACTGCAGGTAAACGGTTATGACCCGGGGCCCTCTGAACCGAGTGGTTTTGCCGCCAAATGGCACCACAAATACCAGTTATGGCCAGAGTCAATATGTTCCTTAATGGCGTTAAATCCTTGAGATATGAATCAATAGGATATGATCGATAGGGCACAAAGCTCTCTGTTAGCTAAGGTGGATTTAAATTTGTCCCCTTAGACAAACATTCAACCCCGGTCTACAAGGTTCCCTTGGACGAAGCAACCCATGGCTGGCGACAAGGATCCTTCTGTCAGGTTGAGTCGACTACCTCCTCTGACTAAGTAGACCAGGGACCACGATGGCCCGGGACGACGGAACCATGGGATCTTGATCGGGTCTATCATCCATTCCCCCACCATCCGCTTTAAGTACTAGGTGGTGAAATTTCCTATTTTAAATATTAAATATTTTCAAATATCCAAACATTCCCAAATCCAAACCCAATTTCCAATCCATATCCATTGCTGCTACTATATACCAGATACACATTTCTATACGTATCTGATTGATGACTAGCCTTAATCGAAAGTTCTCTCTCGTTATCGGGAGGGGTAATTAACTATAGGGGCTTGCGCCTATAGGAAACCAGAACTCAGATCATAAAGTCCTCACAAAATGAGGGCGAAATCTCTGGGTAGTGTCTTATCTACAAACCCATCTGCCTTCCAAAATTTACCTCGGAACTTATTCAGTTAAAACTCCCTCGCCGAATAAAAGAAGAGCGAGCGGAGGCCGGGGCCGAATTTTCAGAGCCCACAGATTTCTGGCGACTCCGCTGGAGAATGGTTTCTCTTTTCATCTCTGGCTAGTCATTCATAAGCTATAGTAGCAACTATTTCAAATCGTACTCAAGATTTTAAGTCTTTTAAAATGATCATTTAATGATTCAAAACTCTGAATTTTCTAAAATGATCATTCAGCGAATTTATATGCATTTAACATTTTTTAAATATGTATTATTTGAATTGCTCGTTAATATCTTCTCTTATTTTTGTGTTCTGTACAAGTCTCTGCATTTTGAAAGTGCGGGGTGATGTATCAGATTCTGATTACTAACCCTTGTCTTTCATTTATGCAGATGGATCTACAGAACACCCTGATGACCGTCCAGTTGGGACGAGGAGCCAAAATTCAGCTGGCTAATGCTATCATTGAAATCGGAAATGCTGGAGCTACCATCCAATTTGGTAGTGTTGATTTCCCTGCTGTCGTTGCAAGAGCTTCCGAGGCACCTACTCGTCGCACGCATCTGCCGGCGCAGCGACCCGCTACTGAAGCTCCTACCCGTCGTGTGCATTTGCCAGCACAATGACCTACTACCGAAAATCCTCGTGGGAACATTTCTGTATTCGAGAGGCTATCACAGCCTGAGGCCCTGACCACCAGAAGAATTGTGAATGGTGGAAGAATCTCCATGGTGACTGCAAACACCAACACTCTGTCAACCAAGTTATCTGCGGAAATACGATGCTGAGGCCTCCTCATATAGAGGAAGGCCTACAAGGAGGCAAAGAAGGAAGATGAATGCTGAACTTCGAGCTCAGCAACAACAACTCCCTGTTCACCCTTCCAATATGTCGGCCCAAGAGCCTGAAGTCAATGTTCCCACCAGGAACAAATTTTCTGATCTAAAATGGGTCAAAAGAAATAGCTCTACTGGGGAGCTAAAAAAGTCTTTTTGGGAGCAACGGCCTGAAGCCCCAGCCCCTCCTAGGAGAAGTGAACCTGAGACCCTGTCAGCTCGAGTGTATCGAGTCTTGAAGACTGTAAAGGAGAAAGGTCTGAAGAAAAAGAAGTTCCAACAGCCTTTGGTGATCGCGGCTAGGAGAACTCCGCCAAGGGAAAAACTATCCTTTGTCGCAGAGAGAAGAGAAAGAATGTATACCCCACGCGGTGAACATCGGGGTGTGACACCTGAACCACATGTTCAGGGATCCACCGCTGAAAGGTCCCGATGGAGAGGAAAACAAGTCTGGAGGCTAAAGCCTCAGAGAAATGAAAAAGAAAGAAAAGAAAGAAGGATTGATTTAGGCGTGACATCTGGTGAGGCTTCTCGGAGATCCGCCCAAGTTTACAAACAACGTCCGAAGTGGGCCCCAAAAAGGACCCATAACGACATTCCTCCAGACTGTAGACACCTTGGAGAATCCTCCAGGGGATCCCGTCGCCCTCCATCCCCTCCAAAAGAAGAAACCAACTTTGACCGCAGTCCGCTGGTTGAAGAAGTCCCCGTGCCTGATCAGGAACCGGAAATCCAATGGCGTCGACGCTCGGAGATCCAAGTACTGGAAGAAAATTTAGATGATCAAAATATAGAAGATGAGGAATTCCTTGAAGAGGATGAAAATATACAAGAATATATTGAAGGGGAAGAAAATATGGAAAAAAATATTGATGAATTTATGGAAGAAAACCTAGAAGAAGAATTGAAAGAAATAAATAACACATTGGACATGGAGGTGGTCTACATGGTAAGACACGCCAATGATAATGATGAAGTCTACTACGATGACGATGAAGATGATGACGATCAACAACCGCCAATTAAGCGAGTTTATCAACGTCGTCGTGAAGCTGGGTCCACCACTGGCAGAGGCGGTCATTCATAAGTTGAAGAAGAAAGAGAAGAAGCCGAGGAGAATCCCTTCGCTGACGAGAATGTCACACTTGCAGACATGCAAAGACATATAAGGCGACAAATGAGAGCCAAAGATAGAGAAATCTCTCAGTTGAATGAGAAGATGACTGAGATGATGGCTCAGATGAGGGCAATGATGCAGATGATGCAGAGAACTGTTGCTGTTGGTGCCATGCCCAATCATCCTCCGGATCCTCCAAACTTCCAAATGCCTCAAGTCTCGGGAGTACGAGGTACTCCTGAAGGTGGTCATGAGGCTCATAATGTCATCCGTCAGCCTACTCCACAAAATGTTGCAAGCACTTCTGAACCAGTAACTGCTGCACAGTTGGAAGGAATAATCACAGAAAGGATCAAGGCTATCATAACTGTGGATCAGACAGAGAAACTAGTGGGTAAATGTCGTCCGTATCCTGTTGAATACGACCAAGTGCCATACCCAAAAGGGTATTCTGTACCAAAGTTCAATACTTTCAACGGTAATAACAACCCCAGGCAACACCTGACACAGTTTAAAGCCACCTATGGGAATATGGAAGGAAATGACGCCCTAAACTTCCGACAATTCGTCAACAGTTTGACAGCAACTGCTTTTGAATGTTATGCTGAACTGCCAAATGATTCTGTGAAGACCTTCGCAGAATTAGAAAATATGTTCGTGAAGAGATTCTCTAGTGCAACTGAGAAGATTACGATCGCTGACCTCGCTCTGGATAAGAGAAAAAGAGAAGAATCAGTGACTAAATATATCACTCGCTGGCAAAATTTGAGCATGAAATGTGAGCAGCAGTTAGAAGAAGAGCATGCCGTACAGTTGTTAATGAGCAACATTGATGACAAGATGCAACCCTTCCTGTATATGGCTACAATCAACACATTTCAAGACTTGCTCGACAGAGTGGTCAAATTTGAGAAACTAAATTTGTCTAAATCAGAAAATCACTCTGATAAGCCCAAGAAGACTAAGGCCCCGGGTGCTAGAAGGGGTGAGGCAGACTCTACGTTCTTCTCTAGAGCTGATAGAGAAAAGCAGGTGATTTATAATGTAGACAAAGACAAACAGCCGATACAATATCAAGAAAAGCCCAAACAGGCCTACAACCCCAACCCCCAACCGAAGCTGATATTAGGGGGAAATAATAAATCACGGACTTATCAAGCTGGAGGCCAGAGACAGGCAATAGGAACTGGTGATAAAACGTTCCAATCCCTCAAAGATAAAATGAATAAAGAATATTCATTCAAGAGGGAGAGTGTCGCCAAATTATTTCGACAAGTGTTGAAATCGGGTTAAGAACTGCCTGAATGCAAGAGACCCGAAGAGTCAAAGCAGACTGGTGACCCGAATTTTTGCCCATATCATCAGGTACTCAGCCATCCTATTAAAGATTGCTACATCTTCAAAGATTGGCTTGAAAGAAAATATCAAAAAGGGGAACTCACATTGTCTGACAATGTGTTATCTCACCCTAGAAAGTAATCAGCTCGGGTAGTCACGTCCTCTTACGTACCTCTGGTTGAAGAAAGAAGAAACAAAAAGAAGCCAAGTCAAGAAGAACAGTGGGAGACTGCGGTCTCTAAGAAAACTGTAAAAATGTTGAAACAACTTGAAGGAGTTCCAGGTGTAAAGTGGAAGTCTCCTGTTGAGCCCATGATAAATTTGAAGGAACTGCCGATGGTGCGAGCTCCTATTTCTAAACAACTCTCCAATCAAGCTAGCACTTCAAAGTCTGGTGGGGTGAAATCATCCAAGAAGAAGACCAAGTTGAAGAAGCCCAAGGAGAAGATGACCGCAACTCAGAGGGTTATTGACAGTTTGGATGAGTACTACCAGACTGTGAGGCGACCTATCAAGCTCGCTGACTTCATGTCGGAGCTTAAGATAGATGAAGCCGAAGAAGAAGATGAAGATTCTCTTCCCAAAGAAGTATGCCGGGTCATCTCAGTGGCGCCGAGTACCTCGATAAAAGAAGAATACACTGAAGAAGTACCCTCTGAATCCTGTATGATGGTTTTGCCAATGGATTACAGTTCAGAGGAGGATTTGTATTTTTCAGAGGGAGACGAATCAGACCCTAGCATAGCGTCTCGGATGGGACATGTAAACCTGAGTGGTGATTCTGAATCAACAGATGAGTCCCTAAACGCAACGATGGCTGACTCTGAAGAAAATATACAGTTAAATGACCCTGAACCGGAGGAGATTGCTCAAGTGCAGTTAAGAAGCGGCAAGATACTACCGCCTCCACCGAAGAAAGGGGTCTCTAATAAAGATAAAGAAAAAGAAATAGTTGTCAACGATGATATTATCTCTGAAGATCTTAAGAAAAAGAAGACTCCAACCAATGAGATAGATTATAATATTTTATCCCATCTAAGAAAAATCCCAGCACAACTCAGCATATACGATGCTTTGGTGATGTCTAAAGACCTTTGGGAAACTCTGGTTCAGGCTCTCAAAGATCCCGAAAGATACGAGACGTATTTTACTGAACGTAGTCTAACTGAGGTTCTACAAGCTCGAAATGAGCCATTCATTAATTTCTCCGAAGAAGACATGATGCTCAGAACTGCAGACCATAATCGTCCTCTGTATGTTACTGCAGAGAGCGATAAGCTGATTATCAGTCGAATCCTAATCGATCCTGGATCATCCGTGAATTTGATAAGCTTGAAAGCACTGAGATCCCTCTGCCTTGATGTGGAACACCTCGGACCAGATAAGCTGATGGTGCATGGTTTCAACGAGAAAGGGCAGAAAACCCTTGGATCATTCATGCTCCCTCTTGTATTTGGAGAGCTATATACAGAAGCTAAATTCCATGTAATTGATGCGGATAATTCATTCAAGGCGCTACTAGGTCGTCCCTGATTGCATGAATATGACATTGTCCCGTCAACACTACACCAGTGTATGAAGTATCTTAAAGATGGAGAAGAATTCAGGATCTCTGGTGACATTCAGCCCTTTACAATTCATGAAGCAACAGTCTATGAAGATGCACGGTACTTCATGCCAAAGAAACAAAAGTCTTCGAACTCCCTCAAAGCTAGAGCATCAAACTCAAATGCTGCAAAGCGACCTGAACAGGAAGGTGATAAGAAGCAGGTGGGGAGAAAGAAGGCAGAGCCAACTCTTCCCAAAGCATCGATCATCCCAAAAGAAAAGAGATATGTACATCATCTTGGGAGTGACACAGATGAGGACGATGTTACTCCTGCCAAATCTCAAAGAGTGTGCCAGTCAATGGATGAATGGAGCAGACAGGTCGAATTTTCAAATGATGATTATGACTACGACTCTATTTATATGAACACGGTGCAGAATGTGTTCTCTAGAAGAATTGACAGCCTATCAATTTCAGATAGTGTACTTGTAGTCACGCGTGTTCCTTTACAACACTTCAAAGAAATTATTCCGCGCGAGGTGCATAAAGTTGAAGAACTTGCCACTCTCTATCTGCCTCCCCGTAAAAATGGGACTGTGTCAAAGAATGTGTTATATTCTACGGGAGTTCGTGAAGAGGAGAATCATGACTGGGATTGCATGCTCCTCGACTCCGAGAAATTATTTCCTACGAGACTACCTAGATTCAATACCAAAAATATTCAGAGAATGCTACGAAAACAAGTCAATATTCATACCACCAAGCGACAACTTCGTACAAGTTTGGGCATCTGGTATGGGAGGAGTCCGCGTCTGTTACAGCAGAAGGATACAGACTCATATAAAGGTATTGGATTCATCAAAAGAAAATTCCTCCAGAAAGAGATTTGTCGCGCCATCACATGCGTGGAAATTGAATCTGAGGATGATGTTGCTGAAGAGACATACAAGGCTGATGATTATGATGAGCAGCCCGTAGAAGCCGAGCCTGCACCAGAAGAGCTTGAAGATGGTGGACAGGCAGCCACTATGGATGAACTAAAAGAAGTCAACTTGGGAACTGAGGAAGACCCTCGCCCAACCTTCATTAGTTCTCTACTACCCGAAGACCAAATAGAAAAAATAAAAGAACTTCTCTGTGAATTCAGGGACTGCTTTGCCTGGACATATGCTGAGATGCCTGGCTTATCCCCTGACGTAGCAGTTCACAGATTAGCAATCAAGCCGGATGTAGCACCCGTCAAACAAGCTCAAAGGAGAATGAGATTGGAGATTGAAGAACAGGTGATCGCAGAAACGAAGAAGCTAATAGATGCAGGCTTCATCCGAGAAGAAATGTACGCTGACTGGATTGCTAATATCGTCCCAGTGAAGAAGAAGAACGGCCAGATTCGTATCTGTATTGACTTCAGGGACCTCAATAAGGCGTGCCCAAAAGATGATTTTCCACTCCCTGTATCCGAACTCCTGGTGGACAATACGTCCAACTACGACATGTTCTCCTTCATGGATGGATCGTCAGGATACAATCAAATCAAGATGGCGCCCGAAGATGAAAAGCACACGTCGTTTAGAACGCCCATCGGCATATTCTGTTATACAGTCATGCCCTTTGGCCTGAAGAATGCTGGTGCCACCTACCAACGGGCGATGACTCACATATTTGATGATTTGATACATCAGAAGGTCGAGTGTTATGTAGATGACCTTGTTGTTAAAAGCCTTAGCCGAAATGATCACTTAAAAGATCTCAGAATCGTATTTGAGAGAATTAGAAGATTTGATCTGAAGATGAATCCTCTCAAATGTGCTTTTGGGGTTTTCTCCGGCAAATTCTTGGGGTACATTGTTCGTCATCGAGGTATAGAGATCGACCCCAATAAAATTAAGGCAATCACGGAGATGCCACCACCAAGGAACCTTCGACAGCTTCGCTCGCTGCAAGGACAACTGGCTTTCATTCGGAGATTTATATCAAATCTATCGGGTAGGTGCCAGCCATTTTCAAAGCTAATGAAGAAAGATGTCCGTTTCAAATGGGATGCAGAATGCCAGGAAGCATTTGATAGTATCAAGAAATACTTGTTAAATCCTCCCATTCTAGCAGTGCCGATTCCGGGGAAGCCTCTCATACTGTACACGGCTGCACTAGAAGAGTCCCTCGGAGCACTATTGGCCCAGAATAATGAAGAAGGCAAAGAAAATGCGCTCTACTATATCAGTCGAAGGTTGATTGTAGCAGAAAGCCATTATTCCTCAATTGAAAAGCATTGTCTGGCGTTGATTTTTGCGGTTCAGAAACTCCGCCATTATATGCTATCACATAAAATCACACTGATATCAAAGATCGATCCGCTGAAGTTCTTGATGACAAGACCAGCGTTGACAGGTCGTCTAGCCAGATAATGCAGGTCGAGGAGAATGAAAGGCTACCATTCTGGGAAATGTACTTCGATGGAGCATCGTCGATTAGACCTGTCCGACCTCCAAATATTGCAAGAGCCCGAGCCGGCATTGGTCTCATTTTCGTAGCACCCGAGGGAGGCATAATGAGGTTCTCATTCAGTTTGACTGAACCTCGAACCAACAACGAAGCCGAGTACGAAGCTCTATTAGCAGGAATGGAAATTGCAATCGATGTCAGAATCCAACATCTCCAAATCTTTGGTGATTCTCAACTTGTGATAAATCAGGTCCTTGGTATTTACAAAGTTGGCAAAGTCGAATTGGCCCATTACCATCGGCGAGCCCTCGAGCTTCTAAAGCAAATACCAAATGTCAAAATGACTCGAGTTCCTCGAGGACAGAATGCTAAAGTAGATTGTCTGGCCAAATTAGCCAAAGAGATGGCGAACATCAATGAGGAGAGTCCTATATTCATTGGAGTTTACACTCGTAGGGTCTTGGAGCCCGCTCTATTACAATTCCCGATGGTAGAAGGAATTCCAGATTCAAGTCAGCAGGATGAAACCCCAGTTGACCCTCAACCTCTCCATCAGATTGTTATGGAGAATTATTCAGAAGAATATCATGTGGCCAAGAGACGTAAAACTAGTCAAGCTTCAGAATCATGGTAACATTGTTTAGATATTGAAGTCGAAAATGATTGGAGACAGCCATTCATTGACCACTTCAAGGAAAACAAACTCCCGATAGAAAAGTCTATGACCGCACAAATTCGAAAAAGGGCGTTGAGATACGCATTTGTTAATGATAAGTTGTACAGACGAGCCTTTGATCAAATGTGGCTAAGGTGCTTGGAGACCAAGGAAGCTGATAAAGTGGTAGCAAAAATCCACGAAGGGCTTTGCGGAGCACATCAGTCAGGTCCCAAAATGGCCGCTAAAATCAAGAGAATGGGTTACTATTGGCCGACCATGGTCAAAGATTGTATCGACCACGCTAAGAGGTGCCACGAGTGTCAAATCCACGGTGATGTTATACATCAGCCTCCAAATCCACTGCACCCAACAATAGCATCCTGGCCATTTGAATGCTGGGGTACTGATATTATCGGACCGATAGATCCACCATCTTCAGCGGGACATCGCTTTATTCTAGCAGCAACAAACTACTTTTCCAAGTGGGCAGAAGCGGCTCCATTCAGAGAGGTCACATCCGAGCATGTGATCAACTTTTTCACCCACAACGTTGTTTACAGATTTGGTGTGTCACACCGCATAATCTCAGACAACGGTACTGCATTCAAGAGTACAAAAATCTACAAGTTCGTTGATCGGCACAAAATCGATTGGCGATATTCATCTATATACAATCCAATGGCGAATGAATTGGCAGAAGCTTTCAACAAGACACTGGTGAAATTGTTGAAAAAGATTCTCACCAAGAATAAAAGAGAGTGACGTACAAAGATGACAGAAGCTCTATGGGCCTATCGTACAACTTACAAAACACCAACCAAAGCCACTCCTTACTCTCCAGTGTTCGGTGTTGAAGCTGTATTACCATTGGAGATTGAACTACCGTCACTCCGGGTAGCAATTCAGAATGATCTCACTCAAGAGCAAAATGCCCGCCTCAGAATGGAAGAGCTCGACGCACTTGATGAACTCAGATTACAAGCTCAACAAAACTTAGAAATCTACCGAGGAAGAATGACAAAATCATTCGATCGTATGGTGCGTCCTCGATCATTTCAGGAAGGGGAATTGGTCCTGGTGCTGAGAAGACCAATCATTCCACACCGAAAAATTGGTGGCAAATTCGTATCCAATTGGGAAGGTCCCTTTGTCATCGAGAAGGTGTACCAAGGAGGAGCATATCAGTTGATCGATCTGAACGGTCAGATGCCTATGCCGCCAATCAACGGTCGACATTTAAAGAAATATCACGCATGAAAATTCCATATCTGATGTATTTTGTGATAATCAAAATTTTATATGCATATTTATCAGTGCATGCTAACATTCATATTTTGAAATTCTCTTGTAAAGCAAGAATGCATTTCAAAATCCCCCATCAGACTGGGGGCATTTTAAATATTTATTCAGGTCGACATCGCGCTGCGTGCCGAGATCTCCGAATAAATATTTAAAATCCCAAAGATACAAAGCCTATCCAAAATGTCCCTGCGAGACAGGGGGCATTTTAAATATTCATTTGGGTCGACATCGTGCTATACGCCGAGATCCCCAAATGAATATTTAAAATTTTGTATTCCAAATTTATTCTATTCTAAAAATGTCCCTGCGAGACAGGGGGCATTTTAAATATTTATTCGGGTCGATATCACGCTGCATGCCGAGATCCCCGAATAAATATTTAAAATCATCAATCCAAATGTTATTTTGTGCTAAAAAAATACAAATAGTTGTTTTCCCAAAGCATATGCAGGTGATCTTCCAAAAGATAAAGACAACACCTTCTACAACAAAACAAGACTCAAAAGTCAAGAAAGAGACTTTTGTGGCTACACACTTCTACAAAATTGAGCCGAAGAAGCTTGAAGTCCTTCGACAGCCTGAAGCTTAAGGTTCGAATGGGTGTAAAAGTTCGGATCCAACACGCCCAAATATGGCCGGATCGCTGGCAGCTCCGTCTACTCAACAAGCCATAAGAAAGGCCATAGTAGCGGAACCCCCCACTTCGTCAACCATCGGTAGGGACAGTAGGAAGTACGAAGGCAAATTTGACTCGACCAGTTCAAGTGATCGTAGTCTACAAAATTCTCCCCAAATGACTGGAGAATCAAAGTTCCAGTGGAAGGATGAGTCTCGAGCAACTACCAAATGTTCGTAGGCTCCAAAATCTGCAACCACGAAGGATGACTCCAAATCTACCAACTTCAGCAAAACCAGCATTGGGGAGCGCAATTCCCATAGCTCGAGTCTGAAGCCTTAATGGGTGTAAGAGGTCGGATCCAACAATCCCAAATATGGCCGGATCGCTGGCAGCTCCGTCTACTCAATAAGCCATAAGAAAGGCCGTAGTAGAGGAACCCCCATCTCAGCAACCAGAGGACAAAGAGCTATTAAATTCTAGCTCTCCCAATCTGATGAACTCAAGTGATTCAGATGAAAGTCTTCTCAAGTGGTTAAGGATTAAGATACTACCTACGTTCGGTACTATTAACTGAATCCAGAACCTACAAATCCTTCAACAAATCCGTAAAGCACAAAGCGAGGATCGAAGGAATTTTTCTTCAACAAGTCCGTCAAAGCACAAAGCAAAGGACCAAAGAAAAATTATCCCAAAGTTCACGAAAAGCCTAGGGCTGAATTAAGAGGATTCTGTCATCAACGAGTCCGTTATGCACAAAGCTCTGGACCGATTACTTTTCGCCACCGACCTAATACAAACCTAAGGGTTTAGGTCATCGGCATCTACTCTTTCATCAAGCCCGCCAAAGCTAGAAGCATAGGGCCGAAGGTACAAAAAAATCATCATCTGACAAGTTAGTAAAGACAAATCAGGCAATTTTCCATCAGTCCGCAGCACAAAGCACAGGGCAAAAGAAATCAATATCTCAATCATTTATTGATATATCCAAGAGCTCTATGAAGAAAGAACGTTTTAGTGTGACATCCAAATAAATTTTGTAGATCAACTAAATAAAAATCGTAGTGTCATATCCAAGCAAAATTTTGGAGATCCACTAAATGAAACCCTTGTGTGACATCTAGAACAAATATCTAGAGATCCACAGGGTCAATTAGCATACAATAAACGTGTTTCGCTCTAGACGCGTACCACATTTGTTGGGGGGGCATTTGTTGACCTCTATGTAATAACCAAAAGAACAAAAATCTGCATACCTCGTTCGATCGAAGAGATCCCGAAATCCAGCAAGAAATCCCGCTGCTACAGTCCTATCTCTATGAGCGGCGCCGAATCCATCGCTTCTCCGTAATTTCTGCTCAAATCCCGCAAAACTAGCCTCGATCGTTGCTCTTCGACGCCTTTAAAAGCCGAACGAACGAAGCCTTCAGGAAACGATTGCTCTTCCCTCTCTCGGAATCAAGCCGCAACCACGAGTTCCTTCCACGCACAGATCTCTCCCGAAACCTCTTCCTTCCCAAGTCTCCGATCTAAGCCTCACACCCGAGCTCCATCTCCTCTACCTGCCGCTGCTCCCGATCGAAACCCCGATCAAGCCGAGCCTCCTCACCTCCTTCGGCCCGAGAGAGAGAGAGAGAGAGGGAGAGAGGTGAAGCACTTACCCGTCGACTGCCCTAGAGGACTCTGCCTCTTTGACGACTTCCCTCCCTGTCTGGATCGAAAGTTACAACATTTTGATCGGAAGCAAACAACTGGAGCACGCTGACAGTAAAGGTAACTTTCTCCCTTGCGCATGCTTCTTCGGCCAAATCCCATAAATCCGTCGAACCGAGGGATGTAAATAAAAAAAATAAATACATATATATATTATAATTATTTCATTTTAATTATAATTAGTTATAATTATTATTTTTTAATAAATCATGTTTTTTTTTATAATCAATTACTAATTGATTTTAATCAAAATAATTATAATTTATTTGATTAATTATAATTACATTTGATTAAAACTAATTTTAATTTATTATAATTTATAAAATATAATAATTATTATTAATTATTATTGATTAATTATAATTTATTAAAATTAATTAATATCAATGAGTTATAATTAATTATAAATTAATTATGATTTATGATTTTAATTAATTTTAATAAGATTTAAATAATTATCTTAATTAATTATAATTATAATGATTAATTAAAAAATAATTTGTTAATTAATTATAATTTGATGCATCTCTCATCCCTCAATCCACGTGCCACCGTCAAAGCCCGCGAAGGTATGGATCTTCTAAACTCATATTCTCGCGTCGTTGTTTGCAGCAGACCGGAAAAACTCCTATACACGCCTTTATTGCGCGTGGTGGGATGGGACGCCTGTCTGATGCTTACGACGAAGCGAGCAATCGCATAAACTCTACTTCGACGTTCGTGGCGCACCGGAAAACCGTCTATACATTTCTTTATTGCACATGGTGGGAAGGGACCCCGGTGCGGCACCTACGGCGAGGCAGGGTCACTTATAAGTACCCCCGAGCGGGGGGAAAGCAAACTGCGCATTCTTAAACGAGCCACCGACAAAGCCCGCGAAGGTAAGAACTCTCTAAACTCAGATTTCTCGCATCGTTGTTTGCAGCAGACCGGAAAAACTCTTAAACACGCCTTTATTGCGCGTGGTGGGATGGGACGTCGGTCAGATGATTACGACGAAGCGAGCAATCGCCTAAACTCTACTTCGGCATCCGTGGCGCACCGGAAAACCGCCTATACACGCCTTTATTGCGCGTGGTGGGAAGGGACCCCGGTACGACACCTACGGCGAGGCGGGGTCACTTATAAGTACCCCCGAGCGGGGGGAAAGCAAATTGTGTCTTTTAAACAGGTACTGTCAAAGACCCCATACAAGCCTTTATTGCGCGTGGTGGGAGGAACAAAAAAATCACGGCCGCGGTGTCCTTGTCAGAGGACACCTACCATACACGCTTTTATTGCGCGTGGTGGGAAAGGCCCAGTTTCTCGTAGTTTTCCCCTAAACAGGGGAGACGCCGGGAGGCTGCCAAAATTTCGGGTGAAATCGTACCTGGACTTAATTGAACTCAAAGAACGATGGATGACTTGTACTTGGATTCTTAAACAAAATCTACGTGACTTAATAAAGAGTTGAACCCAAGTAAAATGGAGATGAACTTGAACTTGCAAGAATAGCAGGGGACTCGAATGAAGGGGAGAGCTCTTCTTAAGCCTAAACTGTATTTGGATTAGAACTCTGAGATTGAACAAGAACTCAAACTTGAATCCGACTCTGACTTGATTTACAAGTGAACATAAAAGACTTGGACAATTATCAAGGAATTAACTTGAGCTTAATGTGGACTTCAACATGATGACAAGAGACTCACACAAAATGCTGGACAATAAAGAACTTGTGGACATAAAATTGGAGCCTGCCATTTGAACTCAAAACCAAACTTGAGCTCAAATCAGAGGAACAACAGATGACTTAGGTTGGACTCAAACTGAACTGCACTTGAACTCCAAAGGAACTCGAACAGAGGACTTGTGAACTGTGGACTTGAACTTAAACAAAATTCGAATGACTCCTAAAGACTAAGTTCAAGTAAAATAAAAATCAAATTGAAATCAAATTCAAATGAAAGTGAACATGCAGATGAACTTGCAAGAACCGCATGGGACCAAATTTGGGTAATTTGAACATTCAACTGGACTCAAAAGACTGCAGGGGACATAGCACTTTGAACTCAGATCGGATTTGGTTCGCACATCAAACATGATTCAAACATTTGGACTCAAGTAAGAACTTGAGTTGGACTCTAGAAGACTGAACAATCAATTCAAACATATAATTGAACTCTCAAGGACTCCAGAAGACTTTGAACAGAATGCGAACATGAGATTGAACTCAAAGGACTGCAGGGAACTTGAACCAGGACTTAAGCTTGAATAGAGTCTGAACTCAAAATAAGCACAAGGAATCCGACGACTCAATGTTTGGGAAGAAATTACAACATCCTCACATCCAACACCAATCAAATTGCACCTTCTACGGATGTGTTTAGTGAAGCATACAACGAATGTAAATGCCTGCTAGTGTCAACAATCATCCGATCGAAGACAAGTACATATATTCCTTGCAACTGAAAGATGGTTGATTAGCAGACTAAGTGCAAATGTCTACGAATGTGAAACGACCTACAAACAAGTGCAAATACACAAAAAACCACCCGAGATTGGTGAAAGGGTGGATTCGATGCAGAAACAATAGATCTTCTACAAAATACTTCCAGGAGGTCGTCGTAGAAGACATGTATCCCCTGCAAATAAAGAGGTCAATGAATGAAGGTCATTCATTAAAATCCCAAATAGAAGTGAAATGTCGAGCTGACATACAAACTCTCAATGACACCAAGAGGCTACATACAAGAAACAAGATATCCACAAGCAAAATACCAATTGATAACAACAAGTGAAAGTTCCTACGATCCAAAAGGCAGGAGATTCGTTAGTGCATATCAATCCGCCTGCAGAAATCAACAGATAGTGCACGACAGTCTACCTGTACGAAGCAGCGAACAATTCTATTCAAAAGCTGCCACGCCATCGGATCTGCAACATTCATACGAGCAGACAGAAGGCGTCCACAAGACTACAATGCCACGTCACCGGATCTGCAACATTCATACGAGCAGACAGAAGGCATCCACAAGACTACAATGCCACGCCACCGGATCTGCAACATTCATACGAGCAGACAGAAGGCGTCCACAAGACTACAATGCCACGCCACCGGATCTGCAACATTCATACGAGCAGACAGAAGGCGTCCACAAGACTACAATGCCACGCCACCGGATCTGCAACATTCATACGAGCAGACAGAAGGCGTCAACAAATATTTCAAAATACCCCTGCACGTGCACCGTAGTTTGCATACACATAGGTACACTAAAAGGGAAATATATTCTCAACCCGCATGGGCCCCAGCGAGCGTGTTATTGGTACACACGTGACGTCTAGGGATGCTGCGCGGGTTGATAAGTGAATTCAGGTTCGAAACCGATCATTCTATACGGGTCAATAGAAGTCGACAGGGTTCGAACCATTAAGCAAATATAAAGTTGTGGCGACCGGTATATTTGCTTTAAAACATTCATATTAGGACATCAAGGCCTACAAAAATAAGAATTCACTAATAAAGGCACAAAGCCTACAAAACCCGATCCTCTGTCGACAGCCCGACAGAGTTGACAAGGTTCAATCCATAGAAAGAAATGACCCCCACAACACCCCGATGATGGCCGTATTGATTGGTTATCTCAACCGGAGGGGTTCACGAATACTCTTAAATTCCATTCGAATGCCAAAAAAATCTAAAATATCCAAAGTCCATTTTAAATATTCCATAGCTCCACCCAAAAACCCAAAAATCCAAAATCTCAAAATCCCAAAATTCCAAAAATATTTAAAATTGAAATAAATCAATCAAAAACTTAAAGCAAAATCCATCCGCCCTCTGCAACAATTTGCTGAGGCGGACAAATTGAAATTTACTCTAGCTCACAAAGAGCCAAATGCCTAGTCGAAAATATCACTAGGATCCATTCTCAAACAATCTCTTGCCAGTAAGGACGTGGTACGTGTCCTCTAACCGGCAGTTTCACCGCCAAATGGCACTGCAGGTAAACGGATATGACCCGGGGCTCTCTGAACTGAGTGGTTTTGCCGCCAAATGGCACCACAAATACCGGTTATGGCCAGAGCCAATACGTTCCTTAATGGCGTTAAATCCTTGAGATATAAATTAATAGGATATAATCGATAGGGCACAAAGCTCTCTGTTAGCTAAGGTGGATTTAAATGTCCCCTTAGACAAACATTCAACCCCGGTCTACAAGGTTCCCTTGGACGAAGCAACCCATGGCTGCCGACAAGGATCCTTCTGTCAGGTTGGGTCGACTACCTCCTCTGACTAAGTAGACCAGGGACCACGATAGCCCGGGATGACGGAACCATGGGATCTTGATCGGGTCTATCATCCATTCCCCCACCATCCGCTTTAAGTGCTAGGTGGGGAAATTTTCTATTTTAAATATTAAATATTTCCAAATATCCAAACATTCCCAAATCCAAACCCAATTTCCAATCCATATCCATTGCTGCTACTATATGCCAGATACACGTATTTCTATACATATCTGATTGATGACTAGCCTTAATCAAAAGTTCTCTCTCGTTATCAGGAGGGGTAATTAACTATAGGGGCTTGCGCCTATAGGAAACCAGAACTCAGATCATAAAGTCCTCACAAAATGAGGGCGAAATCTCTGGGTAGTGTCTTATCTACAAATCCATCTGCCTTCCAAAATTTACCTCAGAACTTATTCAGTTAAAACTCTCTTGCCGAATAAAAGAAGAGCGAGCGGAGGCCGGGGCCGAATTTTCGGAGCCCACACATCACAAGTTTGCGGCTAAGAGGGGTCTCCAGAGAATTGAGAACTTTGAGGAATTGCAGTACAAGTTGGGCCCACAATTAGTAAATACAGTAGGTTTGAAATCAATATTAGAGGCCAATGCAATGAGGGCCATAACTAAAGGAGTTCACCATGGAGCTAACAAAGACGCTTTGAATGATACCCTCTATTGAATCAAGATGAGAAGCCAGAGGGGAGTTTGAGACACAACTGTCAATTTTAATCCAATCTATATATTACGCACTCTTCTAGTTATTGCATTCTCTTATTAATTAATGTAAAAACTTTATAAGAAAATTTCTCCCCTAATTAACACAAGGTTTAAACCACTTCTAAATTCAATTCTAAATACTTAATGGCCATTTGGTTCGATGAAAAAGGAATGCAAAGGAAAATGGAATATATTGTATAAGGAATACAATGTATTTGAATTTTTGGAGTTGTTTGGATGAATTTGAAAGAAATACAGGTGATTATTATCTTTTTATTTAGCAATTTAATCATTTTACGATAGATTATGAATCAACATTTAAATTGCAATATGAAAGCAGGCCAAATGTAATGAATGAGACAATTGATTTTTTTAAAATTATATAACCTAATCTATAAGATTATTACTCCTATGCATTGCATAGGGTTATAGAGGAAGCCACGGGAAAATAGCCAGGGAATAAACCAAAAAGCCAACACAGAAAACGGGTAGGGGCACCATGCGAAAGCAACCAGGGAGGAACCCGAAAAGCCAACACAGGGGACCGGAACCATTACCCAACAACTAGTCACGGAAACAACACAATGGAAAAACCGAGGGGACATAATAAGGGGAATAGGCAAGCTCCACTCCACATAATGAGCTAAAAGAAGAATAACTTTTCAAATTTATGAGCTAAGTAGTGCAATTACTCCTCCAAATAATGAGCTAAACATCAGCTCAAGCATTAATGAGCTAGCACCAAGAAGATCCCAAGTTTTCAGCTCAAAACCAATGTAGCCAAAGCCCAACCCGAGAGCACCTAAGGCCCAAACCGAGAGGCAGCAAGCAGTCCAAAGAATAAAAGGACCCAAAATGCTAGCAAACCCAAGTCTTGTCATGCCCAAACACATCCTACCATGATCATTGGTGTTTTCCATCATTTGATAGCATAAAAAAACATAAAACACAACTATAGTATTCAAATTACATCAAAACGAAAATAAGCCAAAACATGAATCCATCAATTCCCTCCTGGTGAGAGAGTCTCATCTCCTGATGAGAAGGCTTCCACAGTTTTCTGATAAGGATCTTGTTGACAATTTTTCAACTCATTAGCATCCATTCAAGTACAGTCTGTCAATGGATGATTCTTCCATTTAGCCAAAAACCTCTTGTGTTCGCCATGTCTAGTTTTAGTATTCCTGACATCAATAACATCTTCAACTTGTTCATTATTGTTTAGAATTGATATGGAGAGTGACAAAGTTTCAACTTCCACAGAATCATCATAATTTCATTTATACAAAGAAATGTCAGAAACATTAAACATAGGAGAAGTGCCAACGGTAATAAGAAGATCCAAGAGATAGGAATTCATGCCCAACTTTCGTAAAACATGAAAAAAAACCCAAATTTCTTCCTATTTAATTTTTCAAAAGTACCAACAGGAAATCGTTGGCGACGAAAGTAAGCCATAACCAAATCTCCCTCCTTAAAACAAGCTTCCCTCCGATGTTTGTCAACAGCAGATTTGTATTTAACATTAGCCATTCGGAGTTTTTCAAGGACTTGTTGTTGGACAGTTTTGATATGGTCAAAAGTTTCAGAAGCTTCAGCACTAACTTTATTAGGCAAATGCAAACAATTTGTATCTAAAATGTGAAGTATAGGCTGACCATAAATAGTCTCAAATGGTGTTTTACCAGTGGAGCGATTAACAGAATTATTTCAAATCCCATTGGGATGATTTTTCTCCAGCAAGGCATCTCAGTAAATTTCCTAAGCTTCGATTGACAACTTCAGTTTGCCCATCGATTTGTGGATGATATGCACTACTAAATTAAAGAGTATTTCCTAATTTTGCCCAAAGTGTTCTCCAAAAATGACTCAAAAATCTAGTATCCATATCATAAGTAAACGAGCGAAGAATACCATGAAGATGAACAATTTCTTTAAAACACAAGTCAGCAACATATAAAGCATCATAAGTTTTCTTGCATGGAATAAAGTATGTCATTTTGCTAAATCGGTCCACAACAACAAAAACAGAATCAAACTTTCTAGAAGTAACAGGCAAACCAAAAATAAAATCCATAGAGATATCCTCATAAGGCTTATTTGGAATAGGAAGAGAAGTATACAAACCAATATTTTGAGAAATTTTCTTAAAAGCTTGACAGATTTTACATTGTTTCACCTGCTTAGCAATTTGCTTTCTCATATGAGGCCAAAAATATTTTTCCTCAACCATGGCAACAGTTTTTCTTTGCCCAAAATGTCCATCCAAACCCCCACTATGAAGTTCTTGCACAAGTTGTTCTCTTAAAAAATTTTTTATAATGCAAAGTCTAGTGCCCTTAAATAAAAACCCTTAGTGAATGACAAATTAAGCAGAATGATCAGTTCCAGATGTAAGACAAGAGTCCCAAATACTCTTAAAATCAGGATTATTTGCATAAGTGTCTTTTAAAAAATAAAAGAAGTGATAGTTTGGTAAACAATTACCAACAAATGAGACCTCTTGCTTAAAACATCAGCTACTTTGTTTAACACACCAATTTTATGTTTAATGTGAAAAGTGTACTCTTGTAAAAAAGAACCCATTTGGCATGCTTTTGTTCAGATTTTTTTGAGAGCCTAAAAGTTGCAAAGCTTCGTGATCAGTATTCAAAACAAATTTCCTTTGGATCAAATAACATCTCCAGAATTTCAAAGCTTGAACAAAAGCATAAAATTTCAAGTCATAAGTAGAATATTTGGATCGAGCATCATTCAACTTTTCACTAAAGTAAGCAATATGTTTTCCTTCCTGATTAAATACAGCACCAATACTAATATGAGAAGCATCACAATCAACTTCAAAAACTTTTTCAAAATTTGGCAAGCGGAGGATGAGAGCTCGACTCATTTTTGCTTTAATGATTTCAAATGATTGTTCAGCTTGAGGTGTCCACCTAAATATCTTTTTTTCAAACAATCAGTGATAGGAGCAATCAAAGAACTGAAGTTTTTAATAAACCGTCGATAGAAAGAAGCTAAGCCATGAAACCCTCTCACCTCACTTATGTTTTTAGGAGTAGACAAATTTTGAATTGCCTCAATTTTCACTAGATCAACCTTGATTCCCTTAGCAGACACAATGTAACAAAAAAATGTTAAACTTGAAGTCATGAAAGAACATTTTTTAAGATTGATGTACAACTTTTGCTCTCTTAGCGTTTGCAAAATTTGCCTCACATGATTAAGATGTTCAAATTGTGAATGCTATAAATCAGAATATCATCGAAATACACCATAACATAGGTTCGTAAAGAAATTCTTTCTTTAATTGATGAATGCTATGATATAACACCTGAAAAATTGCCTATAGGTTTTTCTAATTCAATGTTATTTTCAGGATCATATTCATTTTCTTCCTCTTCTTCTAACTCTTCATTATTTTCAATGTAATTGTTTGTTGGTGTATTATTTTTTCTACAAGCCGCAGATAGATGACCATAAAACCCATATTTATAACATGGTCTAATTAATCTTGGTTGTTCAGTAGGTTTAGGCACCATTATTCCCTTTCTTTTATCCACATTTTGAGTTTCAAAAGACTTAATTTTCACACTCGATATTCCCCCAGAAGTTTAAAAAGTTTGAGTTTTCACCCCACCAGTTAGTCGACGCTTATATGTTTATGTTATTTTGTTATGACCCCTTTGATGTTGTTTTTCAATTTTCAAAGCCATACGATAAGCCTCGTCAATTTTAATTACATGGTGCAAGTTCAGTTGATCTTGAATTATCCATTTTAAACGTTGATATACCTTGAAACAGTCTTTTCTTTAGATTCATCTAAATCATTTCTTGATTGGAGTTTCTAAAACATTTCAGTGTATTCTTCAACAGATTGATTTCCTTATCGCAAGTTATTAAATTCTTGAAAAATTGTTCTCACGTAATCTGATGGCAATAATTTCCCCCACATTTTCTTTCATTCTTTCCCAATTTGGTATTTTCTCTTTCCCACGCCTAAATTTATTATTATGTAAATTTTTCCACAATGTGAGTGCATGACCAGTGAGTTTTAAGCTTGCAAATTTGACTTTCCTGTTTTCCGAAATTTCTTTCCATTCAAATAATTGATCCATTTTTTCAATCCACTTGATGAATTAATCGAGTTGTAATTTTCATTCAAAGTTGTGAACATCTATTTTAATCCCATAATCCCAATTTATTTATCGCCTATTTTTGTTCCTAAGGACTTCTTCTTCACTTTCAGATGTTTAAACATTATGATGGTTGACATTTAAGTTAGCAAGTGTTAGCCATTTCGTTCATTTGATTGTGCAAATCCACTAACTGTTGCATCATTTGTTGCCAATCCCCTTAATTATTAGCCTTTTTTTTGTTTTCTTAAGAAAGAGACTCACACCAAGTAAGGATTTGCTAACTCGGTCTAATATCAAACTTGATGCGGGCAAACTAGAAAGAAAAATCAAATAGGAGAACACTAGGACAAATGAAATCAAACTCGATTCAATCTAGTATGCAAACATCCAAACAAACACCAAAACAAATGAAAAGTCAAATCAAACGAAACAAAATTATAAAATAAAATTACTATCCTCAGAACAACTGGTAAGCGGTTTCCTCACATGCAACGAGAAGTAGGAAGAATATGATAAAGTGCTTAGGCTTGCAAACGAAGGGTCCACCACAGCAAGAAAGGTCCGACATCTAACCAAACTCCTCCGGCAAATGTCTCCAAATCAGCCAATAAACATCTCCCAATAGCTCAAGAAGAATGATACAAGTGGAGTGGAACTTGCGTAGAGAAAAAGAGATTAGAAGCCAAGACGAAATAGATAGGAGGAAGAGGTGGAACAAGCTCTCAAGCTTTTCCAAGAGAAGAAACCATCAGATTTTTAGCAACTTATCTCAAGTTAATCAACAACCTTCTCAAGACAAAAACACCTCATATTTATAGGAGAGAAAGGGGAGCCAAACAACCAACTTTCACCTCCAACCAAACCAATCAAGTAAGAGGAAGAGGAAGACCAGCAGTCAACACAAAACAACTCCCAAAGACAGCACAGGAACTGGGTAGAGGAAGCCATGGAAAAATAGCCAGGGAAGAAGTCGAAAAGCCAACACAAAAACCGGGTAGGGGTAGCCACGCGAAAGTAACCAGGGAGGAATCCGAAAAGCCAACATAGGGGACTGGAACTAGAACCTAGCAACTAGTCACGGGAACAGCACAAGGGAAAAATCGAGGGGACACAAGAAGGGGAAGAGGTAAGCTCCACTCCACATAATGAGCTAAAAGAAGAATAACTTTTCAAATTTATGAGCTAAGTAGTGCAATTACTCATCAAAATAATGAGCTAAACATCAGCTCAAACATTAATGAGCAATCACCAAGAAGAACCCAAGTTTTCAGCTCAAAACCAATTCAGCCAAAGCCCAACCCAAGAGTAGCTAAGGCCCAAACTGAGAGGCAGCAAGCAGTCCAAAGAACAAAAGGACCCAAAATGCTAGCAAACCCAAGTCTTGCCATGCCCAAGCACATCATATCATGATCATTGGATGTTTTCCATCATGGGATAGCATAAAAAAAACATAAAACACAACTATAATATTCAAATTACATCAAAACGAAAATAAGCCAAAACATGAATTCATCATCATGAGAAAAAATAGATAATGTTAACATTAATATGGATGCGTAGAATAAATAGGCAAAAATTTACAAAAGTATGTCAAATGAATGTTCGGAATGATATATATTGAAGATAACATAATTTAAAATAGATTTATTTAGCTTGAACATGCACAAATAGAAAATGCATCAATTAGATGGCTAGATCAAATTAACAAGGAAAAAGGGAGACTTGAAATAGCATGGATAGAAGTCTTTTTAAATGCTTTGCAAATAATAGACTTCAATCGCAAGAAAAACTTAACAGGAATTATGGAAAGTAATGATTCATAAAGCCAAGTCCAAATTGTTGGGATTAGTCTAATGATGATGATGGCGACTATATTGTTAGCACTGCCACATACTCATCATAAAACAAATTAAAGTTAGCACATTAAATACATTTGTTAAATAAAGTGATGTACTGAAAATTAACAAGTAATGCTACCGAGAGAGTGATAGCAGAACATTCTCACCAGATAATATATAAAAGATAGGGCAACACCTGAGGCTCCACCTGTAAGAAACATGTAACTCAAGGTGTACAACGGCTTACTAAGAGGCATACCTAAAAGACAAGGAAAATATTAGTGAAATTGCCAGATAAAACAAAGTACAATCTTGCAGACATGATTGAAGTATATTATTGTGATTGATCATACCTAATAAAGCCACTATGCAAGCAAAGAGGAGAAGTACCAAAGAACTCATGGACCAAAGAAGGGTCCTCCTCATGTGGCTCTGCAAGAAAATGCAAATGAGTAAGTATAAGAACTCCTTTTAAAAAATTCTTTAATCAAATGTTTATGGAGCACAGAACCAAAATAATAATTCAAGCATCATAGAAATGGAATAAAATATTCATAACATGAATTCCTTAAAGGCGGCTTTACCTTAAAATGCATCATCACATGTCCGAACTGTAATCCAACAAAGCATGTCATGGCAGCCATTACTGAACTGATAGTGGTTCAATACAATTTAATCAAGAGATTAGATTAACCAGGCAAATGGGAAAACAGAAAGACAATAGAAAATGGCTTGGTCTAAATAACTATCAATTTCGGAGATTGTTATAGAAAATATCCAGAACCCTAGAGTGGTTCCATACACCAACTAGTTCGATGAATAGAGATTTCAAGGAAAGGTTTCTGAATATAAGATGCATTCAAGTAATATATGTTTTAGCCAACTGACCTCAAAATCCCCTCAGGGTCAAATGGGGCAAGGCACCATTTGGGTGAATTTGGTGGAAGAGGCCCATAATCAGGAGAGTTAATACTGCATTCCTGCAAGCATCAAGACAACTGTCGTTAGTAAAGGTTACAGATAAAAGAGTTAGCATTCTAAACTGCTAATATTATTTAACAGAATTTTAAGCAAAAAAAATTAAAAACCTTAGTCCTTTTATAGACAGGATTCTGATACAAGTGTTTTTCTCCAAGAATTAGCCTATCTATGAAGCCAACAGCATTGCATGGAGGACCAAGGCTACCTCTCAAGCCACAATGGACCTATATTTAAATAATAGTTAGATGTAAGCCGCTGGACAAATTAAAAAGCGTGGACTAATATAACTCTTAACTACATAGACTCTTGCATTGGAAAACACCATTAATTAGGCATTATTTTCCTCGTCACAGTGGCAGATTTTTCTTATCATTATTTTCTGTATAAAGAAGCTCAAGTTTCTATACCATATTAAAAAAAGAAAAGAAAAAGGAATCCTTTGTAGCACTGAGAAGATTAAGACTGCTCTCTTTACTATAGTAGATGTATAGGGGTTGTTCTTTAATCTTAAAACTCCTAATGCACAGATCACTATGAATTTGCTATACATAAACATAAAAAAGCCATATTATACATCTGTATCTTGCAGTATAATTTATGTATCTCTTTGAATTTCATAACATTGTCGTTGCCAGATCCCAAGTCCTGGATGAGAGAAATGAAGGGCTGCGTTAGGTAGTCGACAACCAGTGTAAAACTTGCCGAACAATCATGACATGAATCCTTTAAAAAAATTTGTTAATGCTAGGGCATCCCTGGAATTGACGTGTTGTATAGCCTGAATACAGCAACAAGTGTGCAAGGGCCGTTGCACCGGCGCCCAGGTGCAGTGTTAAATAGGCAAGGGTTCCCACATCAAGGATGGATGTGGGCAAAGAAGCTAGTCCATGAAACTAAAATTATGATAGGAACTTGGAATATAAGCTCCCTTCCATGAAAGTTAATAGAATTAATATATATTATGATTCATAGGAAGATAAATATTATGTGCATTCAACAAAGAAAATGGGTTGGAGAGAAGGCTAAGGAGATTGATAATTTAGGATATAAACTATGGTATTCGGGTAGGAGTCGTGCTAGAAATGATGTAGGTGTGATTATAGATAAGATTTTGAAGGATAATATTATACAAATTCACAGAATTTGTGATATAATTATAGTATTAAATATTGTTGTTGATATGGAGAATTTTTGTATCCTCGAACGGATTGCATATTTCATAATCGGGCACAGCATAAGAATACGATATATCACCCCGGAGGATAAAAATACCATTTTTTTATGGGCTCAATAATAAAATTTATAATTATTTAACAGAGATTCCCCCACTCAATGTTTGGTTGAGTGGGGTTTATTTATTTCTGGGGAACAGACATCCCATAGGGGCAAGCCCCTATGGTTAATTACATCCCAAGTTTGATTTGAGAAAACTTTTGATTAAACTAGTGGTTTTCTTGTTTTGGAAGTCATTTTAGACATTGGCTAAAGTTTGATCTTTGTTTTAAAATCCATGAAAGTCTTGCTTAAAGATTTTGGCCCTTAGGAATTTCAAGGAGGAGTGGATCAACTTAGATTTAGATTTTGGGAATGAAAACCAAAGGATGTGGAGTAGGGGCACTTGATTCTGAGATGAAACTCAGAGGTGCCCAAACTATCATATATTGGGCTTTACATTTTAACAACCTAATTTTGGTTTAAGTTGATATTTTTATTAGAAGATTGGGGCTTACATCTCAACAACACTTGTTGGAGAAATTACCCGAAAGATGAGGGCTTATAGGGTGATTTAAAATCAACCCTTGCCTCGGACCCTAAGACTAAGGTGAGGACTACCGATAGGTAGTGCCTCGAACCTAAATCTAACGAGTGCACAAGGGGCTTACAAACTACACCTCACAAGAGGCATAGCCCGCCCGACCTATGAATTTATTGTCCCGCCTGGAAGGGACTACCAGCTAACCCTCCTAATCGCTTTTAAAACCATGTTATTCGGTCTCAATGCAAATGTAGAGTGGTAGGGTTATTTTTATTTAGAAGGTAGGTCTTACAACTTGGCTTTGAGGCCAATATGCCAAGTATGTGGGTATACAAATGCTGTCTCACAAAGAAAAAGACTTTTGTTATCTAATCCTTATATGGAGGCATTCTATATGCAACATGCTTGGGCTATGCATGATTATTTGAGCTTTTGAAAAACTTGACCCTTTAAAAGAGAGCCATGCAAATTTTCTTTTGTTAAAAAACCATGAAGCCTAATTTCATTTTAGGTTGCTTACATTTTAAAGGGGTAGAAAACTTAGTTTTGTTCTAAGATCCTAACGTGATCAAGTTCAGGCCAAACCCACAAAAAAAAAACAAGAGAAAAAACCTAGGAAAGACATGCTTTTCTAATGCGCACCCAGTAAACACTTCAACACATGCTTTTATTTATAAATAAAATGCAGGAAATGAAGATAAAGTCCAATTTATTACAACCAGATTTGGCAGCTGAGTTGCCTGCCATTATACAACCCAGTTAAATTAATTACAGACTCTACTTGTGGGGATCTTCAAGCTTTATCTCCAAAAAGGTACTTTCTCCCTTGATCTTCCTTGCTTTCTGATCCAAACCCCACAAGTTTTACACCCTATATCTAATCAAATACATGATGTAAAAAGAAAAAGAACTCAAATCTGCAAAACAGAGTTAGGAGGCAGTTTATATAATAAGCATGTAATCATCTCAAAATTGGACTAACACTTAGAGCGCTAAGTACTAGGCCCCCTGCTTCTTCTACTCTATTGGCCACATCTTTGGGGGGGGGGGGGGGTTTAAGCAGTACCTGTCATGCAAGCAATTTATTATTATTTATGAGCGCCCCCCTTTTAGATATGGCCATCTGCACAGAAAAGCATTTATATCTTTCAACACTAACCACTTAAGGGCAAGTGCCCACAACACAGACAATCCAAAAGTCAATCACTCCATAACATCAATCACATGCGCATACAAAGAAAAATCCTAATCCTAGCATGCCTAAGGGGTTGTACATCTAAGTGTGTGAGGCTTGTGTGGTATGTCACACTAAAAGTCCTAGAATTTGGGTCTAAGAAAGAAGTGTCCAACATGTGACCTTTGGGCCACTTGTTGAGTGAAATTCTTCTTAACTTTTGGAGCTAAGAAGAAGAGGTAGGAATCTAACATTTAGCTTTTGAGCTAAATGTTGGAGAGCTCTCTCTAGCTTTTGGAGTTAAAGAGAGAAGAAGTCTCCTACAACTTTGGAGTTGGAAGAGAATTGGGAGAGAATGCAACTTTTGGGTTGCAAACTCATGAAGGTCTTTGGACATTTTGATGTCCAAAGAGGAAATTGCCCCCTTCCAACTTGAGTTTGGAAGGGCAAAGAGAAATAGGACTTGAATCCGAAGCTTGGGGTGAATTTACTTGTTGTTTTTTGTTCAACAATTAAGATAATTTGGGACAAAAATGGATCACTCAATATAGGTTGAGTGAAAGTGAGCTTCATACAACTTTTGAGTTGTAGGAAAAGTGAAAGAACCCATGGCTTTGAGCTAAGGTAAGGAATTCCTTAAGACTTTTGAAGTCTATAGGAGTGAAAGAGGATTTGTAACTTTAAGGTTACAAATTAAGAGGGTGGTTCCTTGAATTTTTTGTATTCAAGGAGGTGGAGTTTCATTTCCTTAATTTGGGTTAAGAGAAATGAAGAGAATTTTGGTGGTTTCCTACAATCTAGATTTGTAGGAAAAGAAATAGTCCAATGTGCAATCTAGCGATTGCAAATTAGAGGAATTTCTTTGGACATGTGGTGTCCAAAGAAAAGAAAGGTTTCATCCCTCCAATTTTGGGTTGGAGGAGAAAAGGAGATGGGATGTTCACTCACCCAATTTGAGTCAATGAAATAAGAGAAATTCCTACCATCTTTTTTTTTTTATTGTAGAAATAAGAGAAGGAAACATGCAACTTGTGAATTGCAAATCCATAAATGTTCCTTAAACTTTTGATGTTCAAAGGAACAAATTCACTTGCCTAATTTGAGGCTAGGCAAATGAAGGAGAATTGGGAGATTTCCTACGATTTAGAATTGTAGGAAAAGAAGTAGATTGAAGTGCAACTTAGAGGTTGCAAATTTGAGTGGTTTCTTGGAACGCTTGGTGTCCAAAGATGGGATTCATCCTCCCAATTTGGGTTTGGGAGCATGAACACGGATTTAGATTCTCTTCTACAATCTTGGCTTGTAGAAAAAGGGAGAGGGAAATGCAACTTAAAAGTTGCAAATCAAAGGGATCCTTTGAATATTTAGTGCTCAAAGGAGATGAGTACATTCTCCTAATTTTGATTTTTAGGAGGATAAGATGGTTTTCCTACAACTTTTGAGTTGTAAAAAAAAAGGGGAAAATCATGTGAAACTTATAGATTCCACATTCATAAATGCCCTTGAACTTCTAGTGTTCAAAGGGGAAACTACCATTCTCCTAGATTTGGGTTTAGAAAAATGAGAGGACTTTCTACAACCCTTAAGTTGTAGAAGAAAGAAGCAACAAGCAACATTTGGATTGCATGTTGAAAGGGATTGCTTGGACATTTGGTGTCCAAGGAGGGGTATTCATTTGCTTAATTAGTAACTAAGCAAATGATGAAGACTAGGATTTGAGTCCTATGTTTAAGGAATTACTTATTGGTTTGTGTTTCAATAAATAAATAAGTATATAAGCTTCCTACAACTTTGGTGTTGAAGGAAGAAAATGTAACCTAGAAAGTTACAAAATTTCATAGGAGGCCTTTGAATATTTGGTATTCAAAGAGGGGTGATCATTCACTTAATTTTGGGTTGAGTGAATGATGAGGAAAGACTAGGTTTTAGATTCTAAGCCTAAGCGGGGTGCTCAATTGTTGAATTTAGATTCGAACAATTGAGAGAAAGGACTTAGAATTTGGTTCTAAGTTCAACGATCACATGTGATGGTAAGTAGAAGTTTAGGAAGAGCTTCAAACTATTATACATGGGGGGAGAAGTGGCATTTGTTTATTGATTTTTGCATTTCAACAAACAAAGAAGAGGAAATAACCTAGGATTGATCCTAGAGTTAAAGGATTTATACAAGGATATGTTTAAGGGCTTGAGGAGCCTTAAAATATCTTGCATGAGAAAAGATATGTTGGTTTCTTGTATCCCAACAAATGGGTTGATAGTTTAGAGTTTAGTTCCAAACTACAAAGATTCATGTGGGTACACTTGAAGACTTGAGGGGCTTCAATTCACCGCACATGAGAGGATACTTGTTGGTTTTTTGAGATTCCAACAAGAGATGTAAGAAAACTTATAACATGATGCATAAAGGATTTTTTTTTTGGGAAATCCATAATGCAACATATAACGAAAGTGGGTGATAGCTCCTAAGATAGACTAGGAGACATGCAATGAGATATTTGAAGCTTGGAGTGCTCCAAATAACATCGCATAAGAAATGTAATTTGTAGTTTTTAGACTACAAATTAAGGGGTCATCTACCTATATAGGTTAGGCAAATGAAATAGGCTAGATTTTAGAATCCTAAGCCTAAAAAGGAATTCTTTCATTGATCTTAGTCTCAAAACGAAAGAAATGGAGAACTTAGATTTTTGGCTCTAAGCTATAAGATTTTCATATAATGATATGTTGGAATTTTAGAGAATTCCAAATCATCATTTATGAAGGGAGAAACGTTTATTTGCTAACTTTGTGTTGTTAGCAAATGGAAAAGGGAAAGAGGCTTAGGATTTGTTTTCCTAAAACCTTGATTCATGCACTATAATAATTGGGACTTAGAGAACGTCCCAACTATTAAGTGTGAGGGACATGTCATAAGGAAGAAGACTTCCCACTCTCCTACAAATGTTTTGGATTTGTTTAAAAGAGGGAAGGCAAACTTCCTAATGCACTGGAAGGTTTTCCCAAATCAAATTTGATATGATTTTGAGGACTTGAAAGTTTCTAGGAGAAACCTAAAGATCCATTTTGGCAAGATCTAAGAGAGACCTAAGAGTAGGCATGGGATGGTTTATAGCTCCTAGGTTAGAGCTAGGATTCATACAATCCAACATTTGGAGCCTTGAGGATGCTCCAAATATCATGTATGAATGGGAAAAACATAGGGGAGAGAGTTCCCCAAAGTTTTGAATGAACATTTTGGATTCATTTGGAGAGGAGAGAATTGATCTCCTACGATTTCTAAGAAGTCTTACGATTGGATTTGACATCATCTAAGAAACCTAGAAACGTGAATGTAGTTTGTATGTTTAAGGGGATGAATATATGCTAAGTTCAACTATCACTGCACTTGAGTCCCTTAATTTACAAATTTGACTAATCATGCTTAGGTAATTTCAATGCTTGATGGAGTATGATCCATAAATATTTGATTGTCATGGAATACACCACCCTTGCTTCAAAAAGCATTCGGAAATTAACTAAGCATGCTTATAAATTTGTAAATTTCGGATATAAAAGAAAAGCGAGCAAACAACCCTTAGCATATAAATGCATTCCAATAATTTCATCATAAACCCTCAATTTGGAAGTTTCAAAAATGGGATTAGATAATTCTAGGCACGGGCACTCATGGGCTTGTGAAGGCCCATGAGACCTCAAAATCGTTTAGAATTAAATGAACCCATTTAATCTCCTTCCAAGTCTCAAAGGGTTAGGGTTGTTCCAAACAAGTGGCAATCGTCATTCCAAGCAAGGTAAACTTGATGAAATGACATGTCACGGATTTAGTTGGTCATGAATGTCATGGGGTTTAAAACACAAGTCTTTGGAGACTTGTAGTAAACCTCACAACAATTTCTATCGAACAAATCCGCTACAAGTTTTCACCAAATTTATTAAATGTTGAACTTTAGTATATATAACATACCCTAAACATATGTCAATTTTGTCGTAGCGTGTCGACCTAAAGAGCCTAACCTAGCATGCGACACTAGAAAGAAAAGTGTACACCCTAACATTTGATTTCTAGGTCAAATAGAATGGTCTAACCTATAGTTCAAGCATAGGTAATGGAAGGGTTGCATGAATGCAAAGACATACAATTTAAAAGGTGTTGGATACCAATCCAAAATCTTCATACGCATCAAAATTCTCTTCGGACCCTTACATAAGAGTCAACTAATGGAAATCGACCAATTTCCATAGCCTTTGCGAAGTGGACAGCCAAAACAAAGGTTTTGGGGGACCAAAAATTAAAGTTTCTAAGGACCTAAGGCTTTAGATCGTCAACCACATTGCAATTGGCCTTGGGAGCCTTAAGGTTTCGCCTAAGTTTTAGTGGTATACCTTCCCCGGGTTGTCCAAGCGCTCCTATCCAAGTTCCAAGCTTTGTGCAAGCTCCGCTCTAAGCTCGAATTGCTGTCCAAGGCCCCAAATCGCTGTTTGAAGGCTCCCGGAAGTTGTTGGCTGATGTCTACACGCACCAAACAGCAGGTTTTGCTGTTCGACAGTCTCCCGAAGCTGATTTCGTCGTCAAGAGGTCGCCGGAGTTGGAAGAGGAAGGAGCTAGAAGCCTTCCTTTGCTGTTTGGAAGCTTCAAATGGCTTCCAACCCGCCTCGCGGAGACGAAGAAGGAAGAAAGTAGAAGCGTTCTTCCGCAAGAATGTCTCACCAAAAGCCAAATCCGGGCAAAATCGAAGGCTCTGGGACGAACTTGGAGGCCTACAGCTTCAAGAGGTACGGCGGTTGAGAGGAGACCGGCGCCTGGGAAGCTTAGCCGAAGCCTTGAGCGGGGTCGGAGGGCAGATCCGCACACAAGGGAGCGCGAATGGAGGGTTCCGCACGCAAGAAGAGGGATTTCCGCCTCTATCTCCCGCTCTCTCTCACTCGTTCTCTCTGTTGGGACGGGGACGAACAAAAAAAAAACCACGAAGGAGTCGAATGCTCGTCTCCTCTATCTCTCCCGCTCCTTCTACACGCGAAAAGATCGCACTCGAATGGATCTCCTGCTTTAGCCGCTGAAACCAGGCGATTTGACGGAAAACAGAGCGGGATTTTAGAGGAAATCTAAGTCGTTTGATTCAAATCTTGATTTGAGATTTGAATTGAGCTAAGATTTGATAAATTGGGCTAAAATTGGGTTCGCATTGGACCCAATTTGAATCGATTAGAGTCGATTTGGACCGAAACGGGTCAGATCGAGCCAATTTTACGAAATTGGGCTCGGATCGAGGCCGAAAAGTGCCGAATTGCGTCGCATTGAACTCGCCGACACTCGACGGGGTTTGATTGATTTGATTTTCATTAAATTAAATTGGGTTTAATTTAATTTAAATTGAGGCTTAATTCGGATTAATTTCACCTCGACGATGATCAATTGAGTTGATCGAGCGCGATCGAGCCTAGTCGGGCTCAATCGAGGTCGAGTCAATGCGAAAATATTTGTCAACAATACTAAGATTGTAAATATTATAAGTGCTTCTGCTCCTCAAATAGATTTGGATATGGGTTCAAAATTAAAATTTTAGAATTATTTAGAAGAATTAATACAAATGATAACTCTTGAAAAAAGAGTTTTTATTATAGGAGATTTAAGTGGACATGTTGGAGATGTAGATGATTTTAAAAGCATTCATGATAGTCATGGATTTGGAATGACAAATGAAGGAGGTAAGACCATATTAGATTTTTCATTAGCTTATGATTTCTTAATAGCTAATATCTTATTTAAGAAAAGATTTGAGCAATCACTTATAAAAATGGTTATAATAAAACACAGATTGATTATTTTCTTATAAGAAAATTAGATCGTTTAGATTGCAAAGATTGTAAAGTTATTCTGAGTAAAATTTATGTACCCAACATCGATTATTAGTTTTGGACTTTAAAATAAAGAGAAAAAAATAAAAAAAAAATAAAGTAAAATGATTTTCTAGGATTATATGGGACATTTAAAGAATTTAACAAAAGTATTTTTGCGAGTAAGATTTTAGATCTTAAGATTTTGTCTGTGCATAAGGATACTAATGTTATGTAAGAAAAAGTGTCTAGTGATATTAAGAATATTGTAAAAGATATGCTTATAGTTTCGAAGTGAAAAGCTCCTAATAGTAAAAATAGTTAATGGTGGAATCCAAATGTGTAAGAAAAAATAAAAAATAAGAAAATTTTATAAAAATTAATTTAGATATAAAAAGTCTGATAATTGAGAAAACTATAAAAGATGCTCGTAATGAATATAAAAAAGCTATTTGTAATGCAAAGAGCTTAGCTTTTAATGATTTATGTAATATATTAAATACTAAGGATGGAGAAAGATATATGTATAAGTTAGCCAAATAAAGAGATAGGGATAGTAAGGATTTATTTCAAGTGAAGTGTATTAAGGATGAAGATCAAAAAGCACTTTTCTTATAAGATGATATTCAACAAAAGTGGATGAGATATTTTGCTAAACTTTTAATGAAGAAAGTGAAAATATGATTGACTGACTTTAGCACCCTAAATGAAAATAAAGATTTTTATTTTTATCGACATATTAGTAAAACTAAAGTTAGAAATGATTTAAAGAAAATGAAGTGTGGAAAAGCTATTGTACCTGATGATATTCCAATAGAGATGTGGAAATGCTTAGGAGATGAAGGAATTTCTCGGCTTACTAAACTTTTTAATACTGTTAAGAAAACTAAAAAGATGCCAGATTATTTGAGAATGAGTGTGCTAATTCCTATTTTTAAGAATAAATGTGATGCACCTGAGTGTGCGAATTATAGAGGAATTAAGTTAATGTGTCATACTTTAAAATTATGGGAGCGAGCTATGGAGCGTAGGTTGCGACATTATATTAATGTTTCTCAAAATCAATTTAGATTCATGCGGGTAGGTCTACTATGGAAGCTATACATTTATTGAGAGATTTGATGGAGAAATATAGAGAGAATAAGGAGGATTTACATATTATATTTATTAATTTAAAGAAAGCATATAATAAAGTTCCAAGAGAAGTGCTATGGAGAGTTCTTGAAAAGGAGTTAATAACGCTTATATTCAAATCATTAAAGATATGTATACAAGAGCTATTACTTGTGTTCAAACACAAGGTGCTTTGACCAAGTATTTTTCTATTTTGGTTCGATTACATCAAGGATCAGCCCTAAGTCCATATCTTTTTGCTTTAGTCATGGATGTTCTCACTAGAGATTTGCAAGAGGATGTACCTTGGTGTATGTTTTTTGTTGAAGAAATTCTTCTTGTTGAGAAGACTAGAGAGGGAGTTGAAGGTAAACTTGAATTATGGAGGTCAACACTAGAGTCTAAAGGTTTTCGCTTAGAGTAGATCTAAAACTGAATATATGTAGTGTAATTTTAGTAGCAATAGACCTAGTGAGGGGATTGCGATTTTGGGCGATCAAGTCATTAATAATAATACACGTTTTAAATATCTTGGATTTATTGTTCAAAGTGATGGTGAAATAAATGAGAATATTATCAGCAAATTCAAGTTGGATGGTTGAAGTGAAGGAATGCATCGGGCTAGTTGTTAGATGAAAAAGTCCCCCTCAAACTTAAGGGAAAATTCTATAAGATGGTGGTAAGACCTGCAATGTTTTATGGTGTCGAATGTTGGCCATTAAAAGAGAAGCATAATACTAAGTTAAGTGTTGCAGAGATGAGGATGCTTAGGTGGATGAGTGGCTTTACCCTTAGAGATAGGATATAAAATGAGCATATACGTGACAAGGTTGGTGTAGCTCCTGTGGAAAATAAGATTAGAGAGAGCCGTCTTAGATGGTTTGGTCATGTTAAATGGAGGCCTTCTGATGACTCGATTAGGAAAGTTGAGATATTAGATTTGACTTATGTTAAGAAAAGTAGAGGTAGACCTAAAAAGACTTGGTTAGAAAATATTAGAAATGATCTTTCTTTATTAGATTTGAATGAGAATTAGATTTTTAATAGTACACAATGGCGAAAAAAAAATTCATGTAGCCAACCCCACATAGTGGGACAAAGGCTTGATGTTGATGTTGATGTTGTTTGATTTATGCTAGTTATTTCAAATATATTTACCATTGTATAACTAAAATTATGGCATGTATTCTATAAACTACTCTAAATTGCAATAAAATTTTCCAGCAAGGTATCCTTCTAAGTTATTTTTTATCAGCATTATTTTTCTACAATTCAAATCAGGTCATCAGTCCCTTGTGTCACAAACTAATACTAACATTTCCAAATACAAAATTGTCATATTATTATTTGTGGCGTAGGTCGTGTGCCCAATGATAACACTACCTACAGTCATCATCATTAGCCTTATCCTAACTATTTAGGCTCAGTTATAACCTACCTATAAATCACATCTTAATAAAAAGTCCTGCAACAGCTACTCAAACTTTAAAATGTGCCATCGTATATCTCCATAACAGATTCAATGTCACTGATGAAAAAGATTCAATGTCACTGATGAAAAAGATTCTTCTGAAGTATACCAAAAAAGAACTTTCATAAAGAAGGTTACAGTCTGAAAAAGTTTCTTGAGATTTATAGGTTAATCCCTTTTGAGCTCATTCGAAAGGTAAGGCAAGTGGAAGCATCTCAATACATCATAAGCTCTACAATGCTAGATAACACCAATAAATAGAAATATTCAAATACATTTATATTTGTACACCTGTGTGTTGACCTGCCAGAAAAAAAGTAAATCAAAATCTCGTACCTGCCCCACGTTGCACACGACCGCGACCTCCTCCCACGCGCACGATCTCTGCCTCGAGCGAACCCCACTCTCGTCGTTAAAAGGGAAAGGGAGGTGCGGTCTTCAGCTGCTGGTTCTCAATCTCCCTCCCTTACATGCGCTTCTTCAACTCCTTTCTAGCCGTTCGACTTCGCTCTTCTACGACTTTCCCTTCCCACTGGTTCGAAAGTTACGACACTTCTGATCGGAAGCAAGAACGGAAGCTCGCCTGTTGTGGAAGTAACTTTCTCCATTTCACGTGCTTCCTTGGCTCCGTCCCCGCTATCCGACTTCGCACCTTCAACGACCTTCCCATCCTGTCGGGTCGGAAGCCCGACATTTTGATCGGAAACAGGTGGGAACTCGATGTTGTGAGGGTAACTACCTCCCCTTTCACATGCTCTTGCGGCCAAAGTAACCATGGTTAATTAAATTTAATCATGTTTGATTAATTTTAAATATAATTAATTATTAATTAATTATAATTAATTAATCTAATTATGATTAATTCTAATTAATTATCATTATTAATAATTAACTATAATAAATAAATTAAAAAAATCCCTCTAAATGTTGATCAATAAATTTGATCATGCAAACAAAGATCAATGAAGGGATGGAGGACATATGCTGAAGCCTTAGTAAGCATGATTGTTGTTTTACTCACAAGCAACAAGAATGTGACAAATAAAGGAAAGCTAGAATGTGCAAGTTTTGCAAGCATAGGCTGATACACCAAACTCCTCCAAGCACAACTACAACTCATTCGCAAGTGACGGGAAATGACATGCAAAAGATATAACACATCTACAAGCAAAGTAGTGTGGTTACAAAGAGGATAGTCCACCTTTGATATCGAGGCCATTTAACTGCATATGCATGATGAACGATGAACATTAAATTGGCTCACATTCTTTAGTCCACCAAATTACAAATAAAAACAGATGATTCGTAAGCACTACGAAGGAGGGATTCTCTACGAATACATCAACATGCTTATGTGTAGAATGCAGAAATGTTGACAAAGGGCAATGACATTCCAATCAATGTGCCTACAATCAAAAGTATGAAGCTTTCAATGAATGTTGAGAAACTTCATGCCAATTAAAATTCAAATATCAACGATTATGTGTATAAGGGAGATGATAACAAATACAACACCTCGCAGTTGAGATCGACATATAAACAAATGAACATAGTGAACTTGCCTACAATTGATGATACTCCCCTTGTAAGCATATACACTCTACTACAATACAAGGGGGAAGCAAATACATCAGACTCACCTGAGATTGATGAAATGTGGATATGATGCAGAAATAATGGCTCTTCTATGAACATTTACAAGAGGTCGTGGTGGATACAACGGGTTTTTATAAATAAACACAAGCTACTTGTGGATATCAACAATGAGTATATCATAAGTACAATGAACCCTTGTGGACACAAGTACATATATCATCTGCAATAGCGGTGATTGAGATGTGTGAGTATATCGGGTATGAAGATAACTCGATGTATGGAGAAGGACACCTCCTGACATAATGAAAGAGATGTTTGAACAAATTCGAACTAAAATTCCTGATGTTCCAAAGTTTCTTCTTGGTCATACACTTAGGAAGAAAATAGCTCTCGCATCCACCAATACCGAAAATAACAAGTCTACTATACGAATGATCTTAAAAGTTCTTTTCAAAGCAGCGATTTCTAAGTCTAAAAAGACATCCCGTTGAACGAGAAAGAGGAGTCAACATCAAGATGATGAGATGCCTCTACCGCCACCGGATCCGCAACACTCATATTAGCGGACAGAAGACATATATAAGCTCTTAAATAAAATACTGTTCATTCAAATGGCAATAACCTGCACAACTACAATATTTTAAAGTACTCCTGCACATGCACCGTAGTTTGTATACACATAGGTACACAAGGAGTATGTCCAATCAATGAAATTCTCAAACACCAGCATGGGCCCCGCCGAGTGTGTTTTGGGTACACACGTGACGTCTAGGGATGCTACGCGGGTCAATAAGTGAATTCAAATTCGAACTCGATCCTTCTATGTGAATCAATAGGAGTCGACAAGGTTCGAACCATCAAACAAATATACAGTTGCGACAACCGATATATTTGTCTTAATACATTCATATTAGGTCTTTAAGGCCTATAACAATGAGAATTCACTAACAAATGCATAAAGCCTATGAAACCCGATCCTCTGTCGGCAGCTCGATAGAGTCGACAAGGTTCATCCAAAAATGCAAATATTTTCAAATGGAAATGACTCTAAACACTTCGATGATGACCGCGTTGAATGTAAATCTCAACCGAAGAGGTCCATTCCAAATACTCAAAATGCCACCCAAATACTCGAAAATTCAAAATCCAAAAGAATAGCAGAAATCCCAAAATTATCCCAAAATCCAAAATATTTAAAATTTAAAATTAAATCATCAACCACTTAAAGTAAAATCTATCCACTCTCCACAACAGTTAACCGGGATTGACAAATTAAAATTCACTTCATCTCACATAGAGCTAGTGCCTAGTCAAAAATATCACTATGATCCATTCTCAAATAATCTCCTGTCAATAAGGATGTGGTACGTGTCCTCTGACCGGCGGTTTTAATGCCAAATGGCACCGCATGATAAACGGTTATGACCCGGGGCCCTCTGAACTAAGTGGTTTTGCCGCCAAATGGCACCACGAAATACCAGTTATGGCCAGAGCCAATATGCTCCGTAATGGCATCAAATCCTTGAGATATGAATCAATAGGATATGATCAATAGGGAACAAAGCCCTCTGTTAGCTAAGGTGGATTCAAATTTGTCCCCTTAGACAAACATCCATCCTAGGTCTACAAGGTACCCTTATACGAAGCAACTGATGGCTGCCAAAAAGGATATTTCTTTCAGGTTGGGTCGACTACCTCCTCTGACTAAGTAGACCAGGGACCCTGATGGTCTGGGACGACGGAACCATGGGATCTTGATCGGGTCCATCATCCATTCCCCCACCATCCGCTTTAAGTGCAAGATGGAGAAATTTTTAATTTTAAATATCAAATCTTCAAATTCTCAACCATTTCCAAATCCATGCTGCTACTATATGCTAGGTGCACGTATTTTCTATGTATCTGATCGACGACTAGCATTAATCGAAAGTTCTCTCTCGTTATTGGGAGGGGTAATTAACTATAGGGGCTTGTGCCTATAGGAAACCAGAACTCAGATCATAAAGTCCTCGTAAAATGAGGGCGAAATCTATGGGAAGTTTCTTGTCTACAAACTCATCTACCTTCCCAAAATTTACCCCGGAACTTCTTCTTAAAACTCCACCTGAAGAAGCAAAGCAACAGTCGGGCGGAGGCTGGGGCCGAATTTTTGGAGCCCTAGGCATGTGAATGCACTCGCATGTGTATGAATATGTCTATTCAACACACTATCCCCGTCCATCTTCCCGTAGAGTCTTGTCTCCCTATTTCCCATATGGTTATCCCCATCAATCACAAATGTGCAGATACCAACCCATCAATTATTTGTTGACAGAGGACTATTTGATTTTGACACCAAACTTGTTTTGTACCATATTATGAAAATTAGGAAGAATAAAACTCACATAAAATCTGTTTTTTATAGGAAAACCTTATAGACTAGTGCAATAATCAATGAAGGACATAGAACAACATGCTCCATAAATGTCCGAAATGATAGGACTTCAAATATCACTATAAATTTGAGAAAATGGAATTGAACTACGTTTATTAATGATGAAAAATATGCACATTTTTGCTTTAAATTCACATACATTTCAATATCAAGTCCCTTACATGGAGAAGGAGACCCAATCTAAAGAGTCCTAAATGATAGATGTCCTAGTCTATGATGAGAAAATCATATTTTAAATAAAGAATGCTAAAAAAAATATGACAAAGGTAATTTACTCTCTTTATCACACATAATACTTTGTGTTTTGAGATAATAAATTTTATTCTATTCCCTAAGCAAGTCAAACCATCTTTCCCAAATCTTGATCCTAAAATAAAATGAGTAGGTCAAAAGATAACATTACAATACAAATCTTGAGTCAATTTTTGTATCGAGAAAAAGCCAGTCGATAACTTTGGAACATATTGAACATCTTTTAGCATAAATTAGGGACTAATTAGAACATCTCTATACTAACTATAGTAGTAAAAGGGCCATATATCATGGCAATTTTTTTTCTATTTCTTGTACATGGTGCATATCTGTCAAATTTTCGTGATGAGAGTCATATGATTAGTAGCCCCCCAAGTCCATAATCCAACAGTTAACAAAGATTTACTCTCTGTTTAAAATTGCGCAATAAGAGGCGCGCCTCTGCGCAATTTGACCCACAACCGCCTCGAGGCTTACGCAATTCCTCTCCTGGCAGAGGCGTATGCCTCACTTGGACTGAGGCGCGCCTCAGAGGCACAATTGCGCAATTCTGGCTGAGGCGTACGCCTCAAATATATGCTTAGTACCGCTCAGTATATGCTCGGTACCGCTCAGTATATGCTCGGTACCGCTCAGTATATGCTCGGTATAGCTAGGTATTTGCTCGGTACTGCTAGGTACATGCTCGGTACCGCTCAGTATATGCTCGGTACATGCTTGGTACTGCTCAGTACCGCTAGGTACATGCTCGGTACTGCTAAGGAACATGCTCGGTACCACTCGGTATCTTCCCATAAAAACAACTTACGAACTTCAAAAACAAATAGAACTTCAAAATTACTCTTACAATAAAATTTTGTTCCGGGGGAACCCCGCCAGGGGGCAGCACCCCCTTGGACCCTCGGCAGTCCGACATATTGTTCTATTCATCATCTTTAGTAATAGTTGTTAGTGTTAATCTACTTGTTCATGAGTGCATGCTTTGATTGGAAGACATTGGACACTATAGGAGAGGAGGAAGGGGTGAGAAGATTCCCTTGAAGACCCATTTAGTGATGGGACATGATTGGATTATATATGTTCTTTCTTAATTGTACTTTGGGAGTTTTGATAGACTAATATTTTGTGGTTTTGTACTTTGGGACATGATTTTATTGCATTTATTTTCTTACTTTCCCCTAATTTTTATTGTCATTTAGATGTTTTTATTGTATGATAGAATTTTACTATTTTTTACTTGTTAAAACCCTTAAATTCTCATTTACGCAATTCTTCATCGGTGAGGCTTACGCCTCACACCGCCTCGAGGCTTATTTATGCAATTTTAAACCTTGGATTTACTCCAAGATATTTAATCCAAAAAAGATGGGAAATCACATAAATACACCACTGAATTAGTATCTCAAGATTTCCCAACAAAATTTTGTAAGTCCTCAAGCATTTAATCTCATGTCTATAAAGTCTTCAATATTAGTCAGATTTTTTTTTTCTTTTTTCAAAACTTTGCAATTGTTGCAACTGGAATCAAGGAACAAAGTGAAACAATGGTTAACTTTGCATAGAAGTCTCATGACAAGCAAATATCGCAAGGATCAAAGTCAAGTTGAAGCCGCACGACCAATCAGAGTCATGCCAATTGCTTGCTAAGTCTTAGCGTTGAATTTAAATCGCACAAGCAATGCAAGATATGAAGTCACATAACTATGATTGACACCATGTTGTTGGGTTTCCAAGATGAGCAGAGGTCAATAATGAGCAGAAGTAAACAAGAGTTGATGATCTGGGATCCAGGCAATGAGTGAGATGACTAGAGGTCAAGCCAAAAAGATAGAGATGTAATAGGTGACAACAATGACAACCAGAAACAATAGAGTTAAGAGGTGAAGCCAAAATTTCAACCTTAATGCCTACAAAAGATGATATTAAGAGAAGTTTGAAAAAAAAACTAACAAAAAGCTATACAACAATCAAGGTTATGATCAAATTGACTTCTTTCCATATTGAAAGCTACTCAGAAATATAACCCAAAAAAGAGCCTAGGGCTCTGATATCAAGTGGAAAATTAAAAAAAAAAATTTATTGCATATTCTTGAGTATTTTATGCAAACCAATGCATAAATAGATCTAAGAATAAAATAAGAAATTAGTTATGATAAAATAGAAAGAAAAAGCTACAATTATACAATAATAACTTTCCTAATTTGAATATAAACTATTAGATTTCCCTTTTAAGCAACCGATTCTAACTTTCTTGGCATGAATTAGTGGGTTCTTGATTTCCTTTTCATTACTGTGAACCAGAGGTTTCGTTTGGGACAGTTTTCTTATTGCTTTTTACAATAATTTTTAGTACAGATTTTTTTTGAAAGCAGTGGCCAAAAGCTGTCCCAAACAAAATATGAATATTCAGACAGTACCTTCAGGTTCGGTTCTAGGGAAAATTAAAAACAATTGCTTGTTTAAAAGATTATCATTGATAGCAAGATGCATGTCAATTTTTGGTCTTATTAGTTGATGGCATTAAGGGTTAAGGTTGGGTAGCATTAGGCAACAAAGATGTGATTGTTCTTAGAGAATTTTTTTGGTCCTAGTGAAATAAGAGGGTTGATGATTATAACAAACATTGAGGAAATGCATCACTATGATTCTCCCTGGTTAAAAATATTAATTTAATCGCTGGATACTCGATGCCCTCTTTGCTATGTGTGCTTAAAAGAAGTTACACTATTCAACTCATGACACCCAAGAAAACTCCCTAGTCAATTCCAAAATATGAGATATAGTAATGTTCAAAACTGGATGGATCAAAAATAAAGAATGAGATGAAAAGAAAGTCCAACGAGTAACAAAACTTTTAAATTGATTCAATGATTATTTCATCATACAAAATTCATTTATTCATGAAAGACCTTATACAACAGTGGTAAGGGTAAATTACCTCCAAACACAGTTAAGAACTGCGAGCAATTTTTGCTTCTCCCCATCACACCGTCCTTCTACTAATACATCAACACAAACCATGATCATTCTAAATAAAATTTCCTACTCAGCCGAGATCAATGAAAGATGAAATCTATGGCTCCTAACAAGAATTTTCTGAGTTACTTAACCTTAAATTGTTATAATGATAATTATAACCTCAATCAGGTGAATTTGGATAAAGAGACGAAATTTGACATGGATTTTCCTCAAACTCTCTCCAAACATTATGCAATTGTTGTCCTGCAGAACAGACATGCTGGCATCATCAAATTCAGTATTACTAATTGATAAGTTGTTGCAATCTGGGTGCACGACCATATGTTTTAATAATTACAAACATTATTGGATACTTTATTTACTTATTTCTGCATCATATTTTGAATATTTATTTTTGTGTACAACCAACCTTTCAGGTACAACATACACCAAAAAAAGATTGAAGAACCGGCTCGAAACAGTATAGCATCAAGGTAAAAGTTAGTTTGTATGTCATAGAGCCCATAATTTTCATTTTTCTTAAGTCTATTTTTGTATTAGGTGTATGTTGACTTAACACCTGTGTACACACACACAAAGGGGTTAAAATTGATTTTTTTTTGTTTATCGTATTGCACGATTTGTTAAAACAAAAAATAATAAAATATATAATTAAGTGAGATTAATTAAATTTGATATATAGCTAATTGTATTGTACGATTTACATATCGTACTGAACAATCAGATATACTAAGAAACTGCACTATCGAATCCTGGTTATCTAAAATAGGCAAATTTAAAATTTAAAAATTGAACGGATCGTACTGTACGATATTTAATTATACTTGTCTAATTTAAGACTAATAATTAAAGAATCGAACCAGATCTAAATTAATTACATATCATACTATACAATACACATATATCATACATTCGGATTCATCCGAGAGTTCTTTGGACGATTTCTAATCGTAGAGAACAATCTTCAAAGGCATTGAACTAATTGTATTGTATGATCCGACAATCTTACCGTACGATCATAGCGTTTTGAGAGCCCACATTATAATTTGTTTGTGACTTGAAAGAACAAGTTTTTTTTGGAGTCCAAATAAGTCCTTTGGTTTTTGTTTGTATGGAGCCCATAGAGGAGAGTTCTTGGAAAGGGTGTGATGAGGACATCAACAGGAGAATTTGGCGCATTTATCAGAGGAAGCATCAGAGATCAACGGTCAAGATTAGGAGCCTTTATTTTTTATACATTTTATACATTATTTATTTTATATTTTAATTTTTTCTATTTTACCCTATGGGTAGTTAGCTTGATGTTGTAGCCCTGAGGTCACTTTATTCCTTTTCTTTTGTCATGTTGAGGCCTATATATAAGAGCCCCTCTATTGTATTGTGATGATGATTTTGATGAATACAATTTTCAGCTTTTGTCTTCTTCAATGTTGTGAGCTTTAAAGAAAGAAAAAGAACTATAGGTGAGGGTGATTGTAATATCCATCAGTCTTTGGAAGAATCCAAGGCTCGCGGTTTATCTCTACCCTCCTCTCCTTACATCAGGCCAACCTCTCCACCACCTAAACCCGCCGGCTCCCTCTCCAACATCTCCCCCACCCGCCAGTTTCACCCCTTCCCCCCTTCAAAGCCGACAACCCCCTTCCCCATTCCAACCACGGCCACAAATCCCCCACCACTGCAAGACATCGGTCTTCCCCGTTATTCCTAGCCGCCGGGCAATTAGTCCCCACAAAGCTTGGCTTTGATTTCAATTTCCCTCTTAATCACCTTCCTAAAATATCCTATAATTGATTAGGAAAGTTTTTTATTTGAATTCAAATATATTTGAATTTCAAACTCTTTTCTTCTTCATAAATCAAATTTAGAATATCCCCATAATTATCTCATATATGAAATTAAATCTTAGATTTGATTTCAATCAACAATTAAAGTAAAGGGTCCACATACATTGAACCTAGACACCATCTCTCCCTTCTCATATGGCCGGCCCCTTCTTGCCTTCTTTCTCTCTCCAATTTAATCCTTAACCCGTAATTAAATTCCCTATAAGTCCTCCTAAGCCGCCGCCCCCTCTAGCCCTATTTTGGGATAATTTTGAGTTTCAAATTATTCCCTTCCCTTCCCTTGAAAATCTGAAATTAAATTTTAGATTTTCTAAATTAGTTCCTTCCACCTCCCTAGCCCAAAGTCCAAGAATCCTCCACCTAGAACCCTAGTCATTCCCCCCTCCCCCTCTCTACCCGAACCCTCCGAACCGTCGGCTCCACCCCTCCCTTCGTCCTTCATTATCCGCCGGCCCTCAAGTATCCCCAAGAGAGGAATTTCATTTATCAATGGATGACCAATCTTGAAGTAGACCACGGCTTCGCATACGATTCTCAAGGGCATATAGATATTCTACAGTCATCGTTCTTTTACCCTGACTTGGAGATAGAAGACACCGTTGACAATCACATTGACTGTACACTATTCCACTTAGTTGAAACTATCGACAAACAACTACCCTCCGGATAGTGGCAAATCGTTGAACATCCACCTTGTCTCATCCTTCGTATACATTCCCGTGGATTAAGACCTTTGGTGTCCTATCTCTTTTGGTGACATCGTTTGGATTGCTGAGATTCTCTCACTGTTAAAATCTTTCATAGAGCGTGAGTGAGGGGAAACTTAAGGTGAATGTTCTAAATATTAACCCGTGGATTCTCATTACGGCATAACTAGTTTTACTGTAATTTTCTGATATTATTTTAATTTTTTTTGTTCTCTTAGCTTGTAATTGCATGCCACATCAAACTTCAACTGAAAATTCTTAAAGTTAATTATTGTGGTACATTAACCTTAAGATGGTAAGCTTTACAATATTTTATCAATTCCTTACAATTCCTGTTTGTTTCACTTCAGGGAGAGTCTTTGGATCAAAAGGCTAGTTGAGGAGGCTAGGAGCTGCATCTTCGTCGTGTGTGGAAGGGAAAGGAGGTTTCAACATCTTCGTCAGGCTTAAAGGCGAAAGGAGTTTCGACATCTCCACCGAGCCTGAGGGCGAAAGGAGAGACAGCAGCTCCGTCTGGCTAAGGAGGCGAGAGGAGGAGATTCTTCGAGTTTGAGGAGTCTGCAAGAGTGATTCTCCGCCTGTTTAAGGGAGAATAGCTTCTCCGCCTAATTGAGTGTTAAAGGAGAGACATAATGCAAATTCCAAATAGGAGGATCTTTGGGGAGTGGACGTAGGTTAATTTGACAGAATCACTATAAACCTCAGTTTGCATTGTTTTTCCACAATTCACTTTATTTGGTTATCTTGAAAACGAGGCATTTTGGTGAATACTTGTTGATTGAATCTTGTTTTGAAAATCAATATATATATATATATATATATATATATATATATATATATATATATATATATATATATATATATATATATATATATATATATATATATTAGTAGCCTTCAATAAATTTGTTCTTCTAATTTTTTTTTTCTACAAAAATATTTATTTGTTGTTTTAATCTCTATTTTAGAATTGTTTTATTTCTTTAACGCTTCCGCATATTAAATTTATTTTTAAGATAGATTTCAAAGATTTGAAAAAGTTTCTAAAAGAGCCAATTCCCCCCTCTTCATGTGCCATAAGCACTTTCATAAGTGGCTTAGTGCCTGGCCTTTACTGTCATAGAAAAACTGTTGATCATCATGTAACAAATAAGGTTGCCAAATGGCAAAAAATGCTGTGATTGGAGAAGCAAAATATTAAAATGTTGGCTTGCATGTCTGAAGTCTAGTACAGTGTAGATTAGATATTTGCAAGAAAAATCAAGAAGAAAATTCAACCAAACTTACAGTTTCAATTTGCAGACCAAAGTTTCCATTTGAAAAGGTTGAATTGCTGCTTAAAATTTCAAACTCCCAGTTTGGTACATAAACACCAACAAGTAAGGCAACGTACATTGCAGAAAGCACAATGGCAACAATCCTTCACAAAAAAATAATAATTTATCATATGAAATTAAATTTTTTTTAAAGTTGATATAATAATCAAGCTAGCATTACGATATAATTTGTTTATCTTCCATATTAATACCATGAAGAACATTTGTATGATTGGTTATGTATGAAAGCATGTCAGAAAGAAAACAGCGTCCTTGAGATTGTAACCAACCAAACTTAGTGCTAGAATTCTAGAAACTTTTGGGTGGAATTATATACATAACACCAAAATCTTGCGTATTCACAAAACTGACACACATGTCCTTATTTTGAACTATCAAACTCACGTATTTGTTGGTGCCACAATTAAAATTTCTGGGAATTTAACAAAAGTGAAAAGAAGGCCTAGAATTCTGTTATAAATTTTGATATTTAGGAGAGAATTTAGAAAATGAAAGCAGGAGGGTGTAAACTTTATAAATAGCCAAGATTTAGGTGTCATGCTTGTAATTGCCCCAACATATTTTCAAAAATTGAAGAACTTATTCAAAATCCATCAAAATAAAAAATACTACTAAATATATGTGCTTAACTAAATTAGTTCCAAATTCTTAGTTTACTTTTTGAAGTCCAAATTTTTCGCATTTTTATTTTTTAACTATCTCTAGTAATGCACCCTCTCCAAATTTGAAGCACACCAAAATCGAATATTTCTTTTTTCTTTTAAGGATTGCCACAGTACATAGCCACCATCACATATCCTCACAATCTCGGTGTCTCCTAATTTTATACCAATCTCTAGTTCTTCCTTCTTCCTTATCAAGAGATCCAAGGATGACATGCCATGTGCTGGCACTTGTCTTCAATCGGGCGAGTGATATAATCACTTTGGAGGAAGGACACTAGCCCATAAAATTTTGCGGCAGTGCTACTTCTAACCGATTTTAAGGATGCTGTGGAATTCTACAAAAGGTGCCCTCAATGCCAGAAAATTTTTCCCCCATGCAACTACAAATTTCTGTAGTATTTTACAAAAATATAAAATAAATCTAACGTCCCTATCTAAAATCATTGTTGATACTAGCTCAAATAGAGTAACATTTTTTTTTTTTTTTTTGAAGAAAAGCTTTGCTATGTGCGAGACATCATTAATTTTTGAACATGATAAAATAAATGTCATTTTAGTCATTAATTTTTGAACATGATAAAATAAATGTCATTTTAGAGAACCTATAAATAATCATAAAATTTAGGTTAGAGTGTTAGACAACTATGAACCTAAGGAAAAGTTCATAATTTATTAAATGCTCTCATTGGGGGTAGCTCATCAAGTAATTCATTTAAGATCAGCTCAAAGAGCTCAAAAAAGAAATTGGGGATCACAGCAGACATCTGACTCTCAAAATGGGTTAATATAATCTCCTTAAAATGCAATAATTGCAAAATAGAGTCTAAATAATTTTTTTCCTCAATTTTTTGAAATCTAAGTGTTCATTATAAATCCTGGGGTAAGCTTTTAAGAAAGGCTTTCTAGGCTGAGGGTGAGGATGTTAGGGGGTCAATAACTATAAGTTGAAGTTTGACGATTTTTTATAGGTGGTCATAGATTTGAGTTTAGAAAAGATTTTATTTGCGAGAAGTGCAGAATCTTTTTCTTATGGTTTGATAGAGAGAAATTTGATGGCCTTATTATTAACTTTGAGCGCATAAATATTTTATTAATCATAGTAAATCACATCCTAATCATAAACTGATGGTCCATATGATAAGGATATGGGCAATGTAACTAGGTAGAATATCATATAATATCTAATCCTTGTAACTATAACAGTATAATTATAACATTATTATGACAATAAAGTTATGCATATTATAAAATATAGTATGTACTATATATATGGTATATAATTAATATATGTAATATTTATAATTAATATTTGTATATTATTTATAACAACACTATATTATATAATTAGGCATAATATATGTGTTACAATATATACATATTTTTATATGTATAATATTATAAATTATATTTATAATATATTACACATATTATACACTATCATTAATTATATCATAAATAATACATAACCCATTATGCATATATAATATATACCATAGAATTTATGTATATACACATAACTAATGCATTATAATACAAAATTACACACCCATATAATCATATATATTATAGTGTAATGTATATAATTATAGTATGCTATAAAACATAATATATAATACATATCACCATGTATATCTGCTAGCATGATATTAATAGCATATGGTATGCATTATTATAGATTTATCATTCTTGTCAATGGTGCATGGCGCACCATGATGCAAAGTTCCCCATAGAGCCATGACGCATAACGCACGGTGTAAAATAAAAAATAATTATAAAAATCATTATATGTATCCTATTTTAGAGTATTAATCAAGTTGGATAAGGCTTGGTTTAATATGTTTGTGGTCCAAAGTCCAAATAATTAAAGTGAGCTTCAAGTTCGTCCAAAATTTCTACTAAAATAATTGCAATACTATTCCCAAACTAGGAAAAAAAGAAAGCACCATTCAAATCCTACTATTTTAATCATATAAAATAATTTTAAAATTAATTCTAATAAAACCTAACTAAATTATTTTAATCATATCATATAATTTTAAAATTAATTATTACATTATTTTAGAAATTAAAATACATAAATATTAAAAACTATTTATACTTATATTAAAAAACCCCTAAAATTAACTCTTTAGGATGACTAGAAGAATATCTCCATTCTCTAGGCAAATGGCACGCGCCAATTTGAACATGTGCGTTGCGCCTCACCATGCACCATTGACAAGTATGAGATTTATGCATATAAAATTAAAATACAACTAATGTTATATATATATATATATATATATATATATATATATATATATGAAACCCTAAGTTCTTAAGTCAAGTAGGAGAACACTAGGTATACAAATGATAATACTCTCTTTCAATATAACATAACAAACATAAATATTGGAAACTAAGTAGGAAACTAAACTTAGAAAATTGTATAAAAACACACAAAATAACCATAACTATATTAAAATGCCCTCAGAACAACCTTATAAGGTCATCTCCCATGCAAATAACAAAAATAGGAAATGATGCTAAAAGGAAAAAATCAAACCAGTGGTTCGCCACAGAAATTTAGATCCAGCTCAATCAGCACTCCTCCGACAAATACCAACAAATAGCAACACCGTTCAGCTCACAATTTTTTTGAGTAAAAAGATACATGTGGAAGGGAAACCGTGAAGAGCATAAGTAGAAAGCAGACCAAGAAGAATAATAAGGATTAGGGAGAAAATAGCTTACAAGCTAGGAAGAAACCCTTGGGTTTGAACTTGTATGCACCAACAACAGCCTCCTCCAGCAACAAATCAGCCATAATATATAAGAGGAAATGATCATAAATTGCTCACTTATATGTGCCACCAAAACAGCCAATAGAAGTCCTTCAAGACAACCCATTTAATCAGAAGTTAAAACACTTAGTATAGGAATCAACAAGGGGGAAATCTGAACAGCCAACAGCAGAGAAATTGAAAGTTAGCAGTGAAGCCGAGAGCCAACAGGCAGGAAAACCAAGAATCAACAGGGAAAACGAAAAGTCAGCAGGGAAATTGAGTGGACAACAGAGAAACTGAGTGGACAACAGAAAAATTGAGTGGACAACATAGCAAACGAAAAGCCATAGGAGAAAATGAGCAAGAAAACACAAGTGAAAAGTCAATGGAGTGCACATACCTAAGAGCACCAAACCCAAGCATGATCATGGGTTGTTTTCCATCATAGGGTAATACAAGTAAAAAAGAAAAAAAAAACATAGAGTCCAAATTATATAAAGTCCAAAACATAGGAAAATAAAAACAATAATAAATGATAATTTATTTTACTACATATATATATATATATATATATATATATATATATATATATATATTATAATCTACACACATGACATATTATAATAAGTTATAACTACTAAGATTATCCAAATAAAGGCACTAGTGAAGATAACATTCATTGTACTCCCACAATCATTAATAATTTTACATCTTTTCTCATTACAAGAAAATATCATTTTAAAAATATTACATTGATGTTAGTTTTTCAAATTTAATTTAATTGCTAAAAAGTATCTCATAATAGTCATGAGTGTATCATTCAAATCTCTTTCATCTTCTAAAAAATGTCATTATTAAAAAAATTCTCATAATTTAATTGCTAAAAAGAACACAGCAAGGATTTTAGAATCCTTAGTAAGCATTTATTTAATAATATTTGTAGGTAAATTTTTAGTCTAATGGCGTATGATGAATCATACTCCACATTTATTTTTAAACACACATCTTTTACTATATATCCATTAGTATATCTATTTAATAAATCTCTAGGCACTACTAATGCTATTTAACTTATACTTATTTTGTTTGTAGAATTCTTTTGGAAGAAACAGAAAAACTATTATGATTAGTTTGTTGTACAAGAGCATATCCTCTAGCAATTTATAGAGAGAAATATAGTCTGATTTTATATGCTTTAATGACAATCTGCATTAATCATACGACATTAAAATATATTAATCAAGTAAAGATATATGAAACAAAATAATTGTATGTTATTTAATAACATAAATTTTAATTTTTATGACAGTTATATTATATATACTTATTATGCAAACTATTTAATTGATTGTTACAAATCTAGATAAACTGTGATCCAACATCAATTAAAAAATATTGCGCAGAGATCTGCAACAATCTGAAGTTCTATTTCATTGTGGAAGTTGTGATTCTTTTAAGAACTTCAAGTGCAAATATATTAAAATTAGCTTTCTTTATTCTTAGCATAAAGTTAAATGATAAACGTAAGCTCATATTAAATCTCAACAACAATAATCTTAGGATCAAACAAGTACCTGAGCATTTAAAGCGTATTTTAATAATTGATCATAAGTGTTTTGAGGTTCTATTAACTCTTGATGGAGTTCATCATAGTTGCTTCAAACAAGGTAATTCTCTTATGAAGAATGTGAAAATGATCAATTATATTCATCATTTAACTTTATATCAAATAAAACCAATTTTAATATGTTAGTACCTAACATTCCTCAAAAAAAAAAAAAATGGTGCCAACTCCTGACTATAGCTACTCCAACTGACTATGTAATTTTTACTTCTAATCAATGCAGAACCACAATTTATTTGAATTTATAACGATCAAAAAGATTAGTAATATAACTGGCCTAGAAAATAAAATTCATGTTATTAAATAGCATACCACTGTCTTATTTTGTATTTTTTTACCCGATTAGCATATTTCTGTAAGTTTATTGTCTCTTCAACATTTGCATTAGTGGGGCTAATACAAACTATCATTTAAGCACATAAAAAAAGAGTATGTTTCTCTCTATAAGATTGTTGAGGGTATGTCATTATAGTATTATACAACGGATATATAAGCTAAAGAAAAGTCAAAACTCACTAATCATAATATTTTTGCTATTTCCTTCAAAAGAATCATACAAGTAAGATAATTATAAGCGAACTAGTACTATAACTCTTTAAAGATACACTAAGTATATGCACAAATGAATAAATAGTAGAAGATGCGTGTTTAAAAATAAATTTGAAGGAAAATGAAGCATAATACATCATTACACTTAACATTCACCTGCAAATATTATGATAACAAGTGCTTACTAAAAATTCTAAAGTTTTTGACCCAGTCATTTGAATATGAAAATTATGAGAAAATTTTGAATGATGACTCTCTTTAGAAAAATGTAGATGATACACTCATTACTGTTATGAGATACCTTTCAGTAATTAAATTAGATTCCAAAGATTGATTTCATTTAATATTTTTCAAATAATAGCTACTTGTAATGAGAAGAGATATTTTGGAGAAGAAATACCCACAAATAAAATAACATTTTATATCATATTTATTAAATATTTATTAAAACATCATATACTTCAATAAGTGTTGACTTGTCCATATAAGCAAGAGATGACTTGTCTGATAATTATTTCTTGCATCAACGTTTTATCTATTTGTTGAAACTACAACCTAATGTGAATAATATTTACCTCATAAAATGAGTATTATATGCAAATAGTATGCACTCGTAGAATATAGAAGTCACCATCATTTTAAGAAATAAAATGTCAATTTGCTTTGCATTTCGTGCATTGAAGAAAATAAGACCCTTGCACTTAGCATTGGCATTACTACTTTAAAAACACCACAAAAAAAGATAAAACAGTCTTTCAAGTGCATTTTAAAACAACAACAAAACTTCACAAATAGAGATCTTATATTTTCAGCAAATAAAAGTTCTAACCATTGAATGTAGTATTTCTTCATGAATGCCATTGGAGAATCCACAGCCAAGTTGCTAGTAAGCCAAATCTCTGACATGGCAACTAGAAAATATCCAGCGGATATCCTCTGATATATGTAGGAACATAATTAATGACAGTTTATTGAGAGAGAGAGAGAGAGAGAGAGAGAGAGAGAGAGAGAGAGAGAGAGAGAGAGAGAGAGAGAGAGAGAACATAAAGCCACAAAAAGTACTGATATATAAGTACAACCTGCCATTTTCCTATAAACTATAAACAGCAAAGAACATGCACTGAAAGCAAGCCTAAACAAAGGTTGTGTGATTCGCATTTAATTTAGAGTCAAATTATATAGCACAAGTAGAATTAAGCATGCCCATCTCAGAAGTCCATGCGAAGGACAAAAGTTCTGAAATTTCACTAAAACTACTCAAACGAAATCAATCCTCACATGAATCATATACTTCTTTCTAAAATAACAGTGTTTAAAAAAACAAAAACAAAGAAAGGTTATCATACAATTTTCATTTCTACAAAATGATCAAATCAAATGTGATTAATGATCATACTATCTGGTTAAAAATCATTAATAAATTATCCTTGAAGACCATCTTTTAGCTAACTTTAAGTACTCAAGTTGTTTAATGAACTGGCTTGCCTGAATCAAGAGATTGATGCCTTTGTGCTTGAAATAATTATAAAAGCATTCACAAAATGAGACCATGAAAAAAATCCGTGAATCATATGATGACAATAACAACATCAAGCCTTTATCCCATTATGTAGGGTTGGCTACATGAATCATATGATAGAGAAAATAAAAAAAATATTGTCCCATTAATGAAACTTCTTGATGCATCACTCAGTATAAGTCTGGCCTGGAGAATGGAGAACTCAACAACAACATCAAGCCTTTATCCCACTATGTTGGGTCAGCTACATGAATTCTTTTTCTCCATTGTGTCCTATTAAAAGTTAAATTCTCATTTAAATCTAATTAAAAAAAATCATTTCTAATATTTTCTAACCAAGTCTTTTTAGGTTTACCTCTATCTTTCTTAACATAAATCAAATCTAATACATCTACTTTCCTATCCAGGTCATCGGAAGGCCACCGTTTCATGTGACCAAGCCATCTAAGACGATTCTCTCTAATCTTATCTTCCACTAGAGAATGGAGAACTCATAATGGTAAAAAAAAAAAAAAAAAAAACCAATCTAATTTGTGTATTACTTACCATGTTTGCCAATTTGATACAAAAATATTTTAAAATTCAAAAAAAAAAAAAAAAAGATAGAGATCACTTCACCTACTTCAGATAATTAGACATAAAGATAAAATATGGGGACGGGTGGCTTGTTAGAGTCTTCATTGGTGAGGACCTTACGGACAAGGTCAACATACAGTTTGGTTGGCTGGCCATTGTCTACGTTATCCAGTTAACAACCTGCCATGGTTATAATTAAGATGTTGGTGGCCAGTATAAAGATGATAAGATTATTGGGAAGACATTTGGTACTAATATTCCTAGGGATTGCAATTATACATAATATAGAGGATAGTTATTCCGACCAAACCCAAAAGGCACCCGACTATTTTATCAATAGAATCCGATTGGGTTTGGTATTAGCTGGTTGGGTATCGACTAACCAAATCCGATGAAATTCTAATATGATTATATCATTAAGATTAAAAAATTTAATGGAACATGGGTTTGCACCTGTCTGGGATTTATGTTTGATTTAAGTTAAAACAACTACTCCACATGTATGGCATATTAAGGCTTTGTTTATAAATTTTTTATTGTCAAAATTTTGTGAATCTCTACGCGAGGAATAACTTTTTTTTATATTTTATTCTAGCAGGTATCGGAGTAGCCATTCACAAAGCAAGTAAAATAATCATTTTTTGCTACCCAGCTGATTTGGATATGATTCTAAGTAGCAATAGTGGTATAGTTCCGTAAATACAGATCTGTGTATGACTTATCAAAGCGGATACCCCTTCATTTTCATCTCTAAATATGTTAGTGGTCGTTGCCTAGTCGACCCAACCAACCAGAAACTACAAGGTGACAAGCAAAGGGTAATCCAAACAACTTGGAGCGATCCCAAAAAAGTTCATTGCAATCATAAAAAGGTGGGAAGAAGGAAAGGGATGAGATGGAAAAACATTACGTATTTTTTCTTTATTCAAATAGTTTTTTAACTTTCTACTTTGGAATAGATGATATAAACTTCAAAGTCTAAAATATTTCGTAATGCATATCATCCTTGATGAAATCAGGCCATTGGATTTTTCATGGCATTTAACATATATGGGTGATGATCAATCTTTCAATAATCAATGCATAACATGTTAATGTAAGGGAAACTTTTTAGTGTAGCCACCTAACGCAAGTAAACTTGAGCATTTTTCAATACAAATTTTGTTAAATCCTAGCCATCCTTGACCCTTGATCCCATGGACAGCATGAGGATTTGTAGGGGGCTTACCTGGATCATGACAATGTCCTTCAAGATTTGGGTGGCTGATTTATGAAGGATTATATTAGGGTAATTATGCATTATTATGTAATTATATGTTTACTCATTAAGATATAATGTATAGATCTATAAATAGGGATAACTTTATGCAATTAAATTAAGCATTTTTCCTCTCAAATTCTCTGAATTCAACATGGTATTAAGAGCCTAAGGATACATAATCCATTTCTTGGGTTTCTTTATTTATTTGTTTTCCTGATTCTTGAAGCGTCAAGCTTAAAAGAGTAAGAGGGATCAAAGAGAGAGCTTGGTAAGAGCCTTTTATGCATGCTCTTGTGTGTGATCGAGAGAAACGAGTGGACCTTCTTCTTCAAGGAGCGAGCAGAAAGCACGATTTTAGCCTCTCTTCGTACGTCTAGGACAGAGGTGAGAAAAGCAAAACTGAGCGTGCGCTTCCAGCAAGATCCAACGTATGGAAGCAACAATCTCTCTTCTTGCGACTGAAAGAAAGAACCAAGTTTTCTTCCGCTGTTGTGCCTTCATTGTCGGCCTTCTCTTGTTACTACACTCCTATAACCAAAGCAGCCTTCATTGTTGTCTTGTACCTTACTAACTTGATTAATATAGTCTTCATCACTACCAGTTGTCGCCGCAATGTCTGAAGCTAATTCCTCCCAAAGCTTTATGAAGTACTCCATGGTGCACCAAGGAAGACAAAATTTCCAAAATATACAACCTTTCTATCGCATAAATGGAAAAAATTTGCTAGAAGTGGTCTCAATTTGTGAAGACCAACTTGAAAAGGAAAGTAAAGATGAATCACCTCCTTAGGGTATTACCAAAAGAAGAAGATCCTAATTTTTGGGCATGGGATGAAGCAGCCTCCATGATTATGCCATAGTTATGGAATTCCATGACTCCATAAATTAGTAATACTTTCATGTTCTTATCTACTGCAAAGGACATATGGGATGCCGCCAGGCAAACATTCTCAAAAACTCAGGATGTTGCCCAAATCTTCAAAATTCAGGTCAATGAGGGAAGCACAAAATAAGGAAGCAAGATCATGATTGAATAAGCTACTCTCCTTCAAGGCTTGTAGCAAAAAGTTAATCACTACAGATGCATAGAGACCAAATGTCCAAAATATGTTGTTATCCTAAAAAATATTACTGAGAAAGATAGAATGTATGACTGTTTTGCAGGATTAAATATGGAGTTTCATGAGATTAGAGTTCAAATCCTTGGCAAAGAGGATACATCTTCAATAAATGAGACAATTTCTCTCATTCATGCTGAGGAAAGCCGACGAGGGGTAATGCTGGAACCAAATGCTATTGAAAGTTCAACAATGGTGACTACCAAAGAGGCACTATGGAAGGAAAGAGGTAAGGATTCCTTGAAACCTAAAGACAAATACTCCCTTTGGTACAGCTATTGTAAGAAATCAAGACACACAAATGAGACATGCTAGAACTTGCATGGAATGCACCCAAGTTAGGAGTATAATCAAAGAAGTGGACAAAAGGGGACATCACAAACTAACACTACAAGTCAGCCCAACCCATAAATGCAGTCCAGCTTTAGAGAGCTCAACAAAGAAGATATTAATAAGCTAAAACAACTATTGGTATCCTTTGAACAATCACTTGAGTCTTCTTCTCTTACACTTTCAGATAAGTTTTATATATCCATCAAATTAAGTATCTTTAGAAATTATTTAAAAGATTTATGGATCATTGATTCAGGAGCCACATATCACATAACACACTCGATTGCCCACTTCATCAACTATACTCCTTGTCCTAGTGATAAGAAAATCATCATGGTTGTTAGTTCTCTTACCATATAACAGGACAAGAAGACATACCCTTTTTTCCCTCTCTCACTCTCAAAAATGTGCTCCACATGCCTCAATTATCCACAAACCTAATCTCCATACAAAAACTAACAAGTGATCATAATTGTCAAGTCCTATTTAACACTACTTGTTGTTGATTTCAGGACCAGGGATCGAGGAAGAATATTGGACTTGCTAAGGAGAAAGATACACTTTACTAGCTGAAAGAGCTGAACAAATACACTTTTATCAATAAGGGTTGTTTTATGTTATCCCTATTTAATAAAAAATCTACTATTTGGCTTTATCATTTTAGATTAGGACATTCATCTTTTGATATCTTAAAAAATATGTATCCAAAATTTTTTTATTGATTTGAAAAATGAGTCCTTTCATTATGAAACCTATGAGTTAGCCAATCATAAATGAGTTTCTTTTCCAAACAAAAACTAAAGACATCATACTCCCTTCTACCTTTTTCAAAGTGATATCTAGGGATCCTAAAAAATCTCTAACATTTCAAGGACCCGATGGTTTGTATCCTTCATTGACGAATGCATTTAAGTCTCTTGGATCTTTCTCCTCAAAAACAAATTCAACGTTAGCACTATCCTCCCCAATTTTCACGCCATGATCCAGAACCGATTCGGGGTGAAAATAAATAAATTTTGTTTCAACAATACCAAAGATTACTTTAACCAAACCATACACTCCTACTTGCAAAAGGAATGTATCATTCATGAGTTTCCTGTATTCACACCCCACAACAAAATAGAGTTGCAAAAAGAAAAAATGACTACCTTCTTGCCTCCACCCATGCACTTATATTCCACCATAATGTACTTAAATCATACAAGGGGAAGCCCTTCTGACTGTCATGTATTTCAAAAACTGACTACCTTGAAAAACCTTGGGACTAAAAAATACCAATGGATCCTGCCCTCTTTTTACTCTGAATTCTGAACTCGTAAAAATCTCACACCCAAAATTTTTGGGTGCATTGCCTATGTTTACATTCACAACCAAAATAGAGAAAATTATATTCAAGAGCACTCAAATATATCTTTGTCAGATATTCATCCACCTAGAGAAATTATAAGTATTATCATCTCTCCACCAAGAAAATTCTTGTATATATTGGCGTTACTTTTAACGAACAAAAACCTTATTTCAACAAACCTCATCTTCAGAGGAAGACTGAAACTGAAGAAGATGATGCGAGTGAGCTTTGTCCCACTTGACCTTCCAGCTCCACCTCAAACCGATCCACCTAAACCTAAAACCAAAGCCAGATAAACTAAGGATAAAGCTATTATGAATAACATGAGGTTTGAAAAAGTATATTAGGCGTACAAATCCAAACTATGCTCCAGAGCATATCTAGAAAACTGAACCGTCTCTTGAAATTGAGGTAAACACAAGTTCACCAAAAAATCCTATTTTGTACCCCATAACCAATTTTGCATCCTTCCATAACTTATCACATTCACACAATAATTTTCTGGTCACACTAAATGATATTCATATTCCTACTAAAATTTATGAGGCCTTATCTGACGAGAATTGAAAAAGTGTCATTAAAGATAAAATGCGGGCCCTGAAGAAGAAAAATAGCTAAGAGATCACCGACCTAACAATAGGAAAAAGACTAGCCGACTATAAATGGGTATTCTTTGTGAAATACAAAGCCGATGGTATACTAGAAAGGTATAAGGCAGGGCTACTAGCGAAAGGGTACACTCAGACATATAATATTGACTACCAGAAAACTTTTACACATACGGCCAAGATGAACACCATTAGAAACCTTCTCTCCCTAGCAGTTAATTATAACAGGCATTTGGAACAATTGGATGTTAAAAATGTATTCCTACAAGAGAACTTGGAGGAATAAATATTTATAAAGATTCCACCATGATTCAAGAAGAATTTTGGGGGTGACAAAGTGTGAAGGTTAAAGAAGACTTTATATGGGCTAAAACAGTCACATAGAGCTTGATTTGAAAGATTTTCAAATGTCATGCAACTCAATGAATATCAACATAGCTAAGGGGACCACACACTATTCTTCAATCACTCAGACTTAGGGGAAGTCATAGTTTTATTAATTTATGTAGATGATGTCATCTTGATAGAGAAATTGAGAATGATGAAAATGAGATTGTGATTCTAAGAAAATGTCTTGCAAAGGAATTTGAGATCAAAGAACTTGATAGATTGAAATATTTCCTAGGAATTAAAGTGGCTTGCTCCAACAGATGAATCTTCATTACACAACATAAATACATTACTGGTATTCTTAAAGAAACATGTAAACTAGCTTGTAAACTGACACCAACACCAGTAGAACCAAATCTCAAATTGGGGGAAGCTACAAAGGATCCATACATAGATAAGGGGATAGCTAGAGACTTGTGAGAAATTGATCAACCTTTCTCACACCAGACTAAATATAACCTTTACTATGAGCATGATCAACCCATTCATGCAGAATCTAAAGCAATCTCACATGCAAACAATAGACAGAATATTGTACTACTTCAAGGGGAATCCATGAAATGGAATTCTCTTTAGAAGAGAATGTGGAATGACCCCAAAAACTTATACTAATGCAAATTACGTAGGATCACCAGTAGATAGACGATCAACCTCGAGATACTGCACACTCCTTGGAGGAAACTCAGTTACTTGGAAGAACAAGAAATAGAATGTGGCAGCAAGGTCTAGTGTAGAGGCAGAGTTTGGAGCTATGGCCTTAGGTATATGTGAGCCTATGGCCTTAGGTATATGTGAGCTACTATGGATCAAGATGATTCTAGAAGGCCTAAGGATCAAGTGTGAAGGACCCATGAAACTAAACTGTGACAACAAATCAAAAATCAGCATATCTCACAATCCAGTTCAGCATGACAGAACAAAGCACATAAAAGTGCATAGATATTTCATAAAGGAGAAATTGGACAGTAGACTTAGCTATATTTACCATGTCTCATCAAAAGATCAGTTTGCAGATATTCTTACAAAGGGACTTGATAACTCTATCTTTCTTAGACTAATTACCAAGCTGGGAATTACAAATCTGTATTTCCTAGCTTGAGGGAGAGTGTTAAATCTCAGCCATCCCTTGACCCCTGATCCCATGGCCAGCATAGGGATTTGTGGGAGGCTCACTTGGATCACATCAATCCTTAATATAATCCTTAATTTAGGAAGGATTATTAGGTCAATTATACATTATTCCTTAATTATTTATTTCCTCATTAAGATACCTTGCATAGATCTATAAATAGAGATAACTTTGAGCAATAAAATTAAGCATTTTCCCTCTCTGATTCTGTAAAATTAACAAATTCTACATGCAGTATTTGGGTTCATGATGTCATTGGTAATAAGAGGATTATCTCATAAGGATGAGGATGATTTTATGATTGATTTTGCTACCTTGTAATTATAAATATGAAATACGGTAATTTTATTGTGCTGGTATCTCTAAATAAGTGAGCCCAATTTTTAGTAAGGATTTGCTAATCCCATGTAGTGGAACCAGGAATCCAATTGTGGTAATGAAAGTATGCAATGTGTTTGATGCGGACATCCAACCGTCCATGCCAATCCGAGGAGGAGCTGAAGATCGACGACCGAGATCACTTTGTTTTATTTTCGTTTATTAAGTGTATTTTAATTTAGTTTTGCAATTTCCCTTTTTACCCTCTTTTCTTATGTAAGCCCAAGGGGCAAATATGTCTTTTAATTTCTTTGGAGGCCTATATATAGAGGCCCCTTCTCATGTATTAGAGATGATGGAATTATAATAAAATTTGTGTGTTTGCACTTGTGTTCTTCTTGAGAGAGGACGAGAGTGAAATCCCTATGGGAGGGAGACGGAGTTTCCACCAGCCGCAGGATGGGTCCGGGCTCGTGGCGTGAAGTCCCTTGGAGAAGGGCGACGTAGTACCCGTCAGCCGCAGGATGTGTCCGGGCTCGCGGTTGTATCTTTAATTTTTTTTGTCTCTTTTTTTTTATTTGTTCCCACCTATTTTTTCTAGTCGTTCATTTTTTTTCTCTACCTCCGTCTACCATCGTCGTCTCTATTTCTACCATAAGCCGCTGGCCACCTCACCCGAAGATCCTCCAACCGCCGGCCATGGCTCCCTAGCCGCTGGCCTCACCTTTCCTCCCACCCTCTTTGAGATTTCCTAATTTGGTTGGGTTAATTTAGGGAATGATTTGAATTTGAAATTATTCAAATTCTTTCCTAAATTAGTGATTCTATTTTAGGAAAGTTCTTAATTTACATCCATTTGAATTTGAAACTTAAATTGGAGTGAATTATTTTCTTCCCTAATCTTTTAAACCAAATTAAGCAGTCTTAATTAACCTCATTAAATTGTGTTTGAAATCTCTCCATAACTGCAATTTATACCTTTAGAAATATTTACTAAAAAAAAAAAAAAAAAACTGTTTCAATTCTTTTCAGCCTTAGCCGAATTTCCTCAGCATTAACTCCAGTTCTTTCCCCCTCCACCTTGGCAGTAATTAACAGTTATTTCCTTTTCCCACCACTGTGCTCATAGCCGAATTTTTCAACTCTATTTCCTATTCTATCTCCCAAATCAATTCCCTGATTTTGGAAATAGAAAATTCATCAGTTTTTCCTTCTTTTCCCCACCGTTTCCCTCCTCTTAATTGTTCCGGATTGCTTCCCAAGTCAAGAACCTGGGATTGGAGTTTTCCCTCAGCTTTTCTCTTCCTTCACCAAGACGTGAAACACTTGCTGCTAAAACGTTCCTCCCCAGACCGAGAATTGGATTTCCACTCAGATTTTTGAGAGAAATGATAAAAAAAAAGACAAAATCTGAAGCATTTCAGATTCCCTTATGGAATTATTCAGCTTTTGTGGAAGGAATTTGTTGTTAATTTTCCTCTCCCTAGCAGAAATTGAATTTCTCTCAGGATTGAGAACTGTGCCCCTCCTCTGCTTCTTGATTGCTGATATTCCTCTCCGAGTTTGGGTGAAAAATCTGAACTGTGTCAGAATTCCGAAGAGGAGTTCTCTCAGATTTTTGGGAGGTTTTGGGACAAGAAAATTTCTCAGAATATTTTTTGGTGAAATCTGAACTTGCTCTCAGATTTTGGAGAAGAGACCCATTCATTAGCAATCTTGCGTTTTTGTTCTACATCAGTGTTTCATTATGTTAGTTGCTAAGATCATCCCAAAGGGTAGATTGCATGTGATCAAAAGTTAGGAATTTCAAAAATCTTGGATGTACCAAGAGTTGTTTTTTCTTTGCAACTAGAGTTGATGTACACTTTAGCAACATCTAGTTGTGTATCCTAGATATTAAAATTGATAGTAGATGTCAAAATTACTAGCTCTTCTTGAAACAATGCTAAACTTATAAATAATATTTTGACATAAGTTTTCCTAGACATTAGATATTATGATGATGTTGAATCCTCCTTTCTTAGCTTTAAGTTGGAATTAATCGCACTGAGCTAAGAGATTTCACCACTTAGTACTGTGTAAATTTGGCACAAGGCTTGTGGATCAACAAGCAAATGTGCGACTTATGGCTAAGCTTGAGGCTCCTGTAAAACCCGAAAATGCCGTCTAAGACCTCGCACGCTTTTCAAAGCGTCGCGACGAGTTTTAAGTGGAAAATTTGAGGATGTCAGATTTCGACGGGAATAATTTTGAAAAATTTCTACGCAAAATTCTAAGAAATTTGATGTAAAGGACTTATATTTAATTTTGCTCAAATTAGAAATTAAAATTCATGAAAGTCTCATAATACCAAGAGTACCCTTGAGCATTATTAAAGTTTGGATGTTTTAAGTGAGGGCAAATAGGTCTTTAGACTTTTCTTTTTCCATATGAGAACCGAACCCTCCCCTTCCTCATTCATTCGCTCGGTATTCTTCCGCCCGAACACAAGAAGAGGCGGAGAGGAGGCGTCGGGTAAGGGACGGACGGCAAGCTTGGGAGCGGTTTCCGGCGACCAAACGTGAGAAAATCGTAGGGGAGACTAAGGGAAGACTAAGGTATGTGTTTTGCTTGAGTTTTATCCTTCTTCCCTTGAGTTTTCTCTAAGGAATGAAAACTAGGGTTTAGAGAAAACTTGGATTTTCTTTGAGAAAAGTTTAGAGAATGATTAAAGGATGTTTCTAAACCTTAATGCGAGTTGATTTCCTACAAATATGAATTTTTGGAAGTTAGGGTTTCACTCAAAAATGGTTTTCTTTCAAAGTACATTCACAAAGATGTTTCCTAATGATTCTTGGAAGGTAATTATGGAATTTGATTTAAGTTTTATAAGAATAAATTGTGTTTTGTAAATTAGGGTTTTGTAGAAATGAGAGTTTTCTTTGGGATAAGCTTAGAGAAAGGTAATGTGATGTTTTTAAAACCCTAATGTGAGTTACTTTTATGAAAATATGGATTTTTGAAATCTAGGGTTTTTTTTTAGGTGTGAGAGAGAAAACTTATTTCTACACCTTATGTTTGCCACTTGTAGAGTTTGATTTATAAGAGGAAAAGGGGCGTGAGGACTTTTGAAGGATCGCCTTGTGGTGCACGAAATTATTTATGCCCATTTGAACTCTTATGTCTTAACTTTTCTCTTGTAAGTTTATGGTACTTGAGGCAATTACAAATGTTTTCTTTATGAAATGCTCAACTTATGATTTGATTACATATTCATTTCCTACACATGCTCTACATGATTTTCTCTACATTACATGCAATGTTCATACAAGCATAGCGAGCATACGCATCTTCGAGGAAACATACACTTGCATAGCTTATGGATAATTCTACATGAAGCATCTTTATGATTATTTAAGTAATAGATGTATGTGCATGATTGACGCGGGAGTATCACATGGAAAAGGAGGCTCTTATGAGCCATGGAAAAGGAGACTCTTATGAGCCATGGAAAAGGATGGTTCCTATGAACCAATAGAAAAGGAAATGGCCAATTTATATGTACCTGATCAGTACAAGTGATACTCCTGAGACGGGTGTTATAGTTATATGCATATTAAACTATTATGAATGTTTCATACATATGTTACATGCAAATGAGATTATCCCTTGAGGCATGGTTTTAAAAAGAATGAAAGGAAAGGTTATGGAAGGAATATGCATTTGAAAGTTGAGGTAAAGGTATGCTTTTCTTTGAGCACAACTTGTTTTATGATTTATGGTTCTTTTGTTAAAATTGTTCCCAAAGCATGTTATAGTTTTATCTCTTGATTTTTAAGTTTAATTGAATTTCCATTCTCACCTATTGAGTGTAAGACTCACCCTCGTTGTGGGAATACTTTTCAGGAGGAACTAGAAAGGGGTAGATGGCCAACCAACCACCGCGCGCCTACCGTCGTAGGGAGACGACGGGCGGCAGGTTCTTTTATGTTTTGGTGTTTTGTAGTGAAAGATTTGAATTAGAATGAAAGAGAAATGTTATACTTATGGATCCTTTTTGTATCTTTTGTAATCTTAAAGCTAAATACTTTTGATTGGTGATCCTTGAAAGAAAGAAAAGAAAAAGTTCATGTTTGAAATTTGTAGTGGCTCTTTCTTGATATTGATGCTTTACTTTGGAATTATATTAATTGTCACGAAATGTCTCTTTTAGTTTCTTCATGTCCGATCTCTGTTCCCGCCTCGCACTTGCGAGCTAACCGGGCCGGGTCGTGACAGCTCCATTGAAAGGAATGAGCCAACTAACAAGCAACATTTTGAGACTTAGTGTTTCCTAAATATAAGCCTACGTCAATCCATATAATTCATGTTCATATGTTTGTGCTTGGTGTTTGAACGTGTCTATGAGTGAATGGGTGAACTGTGTGCATCAACAACACAAACAAAGAAGGCATGACTCATGAGATTTGTCCAAATGATTACAATAATGCATAAATAATACAATATGATTTACAAGCGTATCTTATTCAACTATTTGAATCATTATCACAATAAAAAATTAAAAAACAAGTTATATATATATATATATATATATATATATATATATATATATATATATATATATATATATATATATATATATATATATATATATATATATATATATATATATATATATATATATATATATATATATATATATATAGCCTCATCACAAAAAGTTTGGATTATGATTTATGAAACGCCCCTTCTACTCATTCATATGAATGTTACATGCAAAGTACACCCTACACTTTAAGCAAATATTATCATAGAACTTCTAGATATATTATCTTTTTTTTTATCCTACTTCTTCATGAACAATCCTCAATTTTTCCTCTTAAGCATAGCAGGAAGTGTTAATTCTTGTTCAAGCAAGTATTTTAGAATGAGTTCTATTGATGTCATAATTAATTTGTTTTCTTCTTTTTACTCGTTGCACATAAATATTCTCTCTTATTGGTGAATCTTTTGTTCATACTTATGCATTAACAAACCTAATAAGCCTATTTTCTATCAACTTATCTCATACATTCACCACTCCCACAATCTCTACAATAAAATCATAATTATTCTAATCTTCTCCATTAACCAATCTTCCACCTTTACATTTTCATTTCTATCTATTCAATTAATTTTTAGTGACCACTTTTAGCTTTTAGTAACCTCTCTGATCCCAATGCTTAAATCGATACAATACAAAAAGGGATGTAGCAAAGCAAGGGGCCTTCAAGACGTTTTCATATTCCTTTTATGATTTGTATGTTTCTTATATTTTTTTGTAATATGGAACTATTAGTGCATATTGGAACTTTAACAGTGATTGCTAGTGGATTAGGTTGTTTAATCAGTGGCAAGCTTTATACAAGACCAAGGCAAAGTCAAGGTCTTAACACATAGCTTGTGATTAGATTTTTCATGCAATCAAGTCCAAAGTGAAGGTTTGTATCAACTTAATGTAAATATATCTAACTTTAGTAGATCGGGTACATAGGTCAATCTAAAATGATGAAACTATGAGATCTTAATCGTATTGATCAGCTGATCCCATCAATTCTAATCTAACAGAAATTTCCAAATTAAGCATAACTGATGTTCTTAATCAAGAGCGTTCATTGTTAATAGGCAAACATGTAAGGATAGCACCCAACCTAGTTAACCAACTCGGAAAAATCTCTGGGAACTTCAAAAGTAAAATGCCTTGAAAATCCAACAATGTTATTCCGACCATATAAGCCTTTTAATGCCCACAATTCCCTTATTAGTGTTTTAAAATATTAAATGGAGAATGGTGATTTATAAATCTAAAAAGAATGTGGAATGAGGCTAATGATGATGATAAAATAACCAAAATAAAGTAGTTCATCTTTAATAAAAGTTGTAATAAGCTTCATATACTCACATATATATATATATATATATATATATATATATATATATATATATATATATATATATATCCTTGTATAAAATAAGTTTGTGTGGAAAGAAAAGGTCATTTGATGTATCAGCTCGCTTGAGATCAAGCTATTGAGCAAAGCCAACCCATGTATCTTTGATTGATCATATCAGATTGAAATCAAATGATACCCTTCGTATTATTTCTTTTTAAATAGATTAGCCAATCTGTAATTATTTCTAATTTAATAATCAAAACAGCAGAGAGGGAACATTTTTAGGCCCATTACAGTAAAACTAGTTTATTTGTTCAACATATACATGATTTTTTTTTTTTTTACATATACATGAATTAATTTTTTAAAATGGACTTACATTTTTTAGTTGATTTTTTTTTTTCTCTTTCTTGGGTACTCTTAGGTCAAGGTTAAATGATTTTTCCAGTTCATATAAACATCAAAGGGTCTAAGAGGATGACTTGAATTGTAAACTTGGTTTAATGAATTAGGTGAAAAGGCTCATATGCTCTTCAATGATTGTTGATTTTTTTTGTGAACTTCAAACCATACCTCGCAATTCAACAGATAAATGAAAGTTTATCTTATTTAAGCACTTACATATCATCATTACATTATAGGCAAGTTGCAAATGAGTTTATGTAATATAATAAAGACCGTGTATTAATATGCAGATTAATTACTTTATACCAAGACATTATAGCTATTAATTATATAATCACCAAATTATATATCATAGCTCAGGCAATATGCTTCTTAGCTTCTAGGTAGAGGTCTCAAGTTCAAATACATCCTGTGTGGCTCACTTTAAATAACTCCCTACCTAAGTTTATGCCTCTATAATTAGCATTATACCGTACCTATAATCCATAAAATTATTTGGAATAGATTTACATCATTGAGTGTTTGGTCACAAGATATCCTATCTTTCATAACTGGCATATACTCTATTCTATAACCAGCATTATAACCTACCTATAATCATAAAATAGTTGGTATAAGGTTAATAAATGGTTAGTTCACAAACATCTTGAGTGATTGGTTCACGGGCATCTATGCTTTTAGCATTTTGATATCACAACTAACGTACATAGCTACAATCGAGATGTCAATCATCAATTATGCAACTTGAACAACAACAAAATTTTAACAAACTATATGGCATTACAAAATGCGAGAGAAAGAAAGGACAGAATAGCCATTGATCATTATAACTAGCACTTCTGTATGTACAGAAAACAAAACAAAACCAAAGAAACTAAAATTTACACATTGTATTGGTATTTAAAAAACATTGCAATCTAGATGATAATATCACAAAATCAGGGAATCAAATAGACCCTATATGACCATGTTCATTTGTACCATAAAGAGAAAAACAAATTAAACAAGTGCATATTCCTCCTTCCCATAATGTATTTCACAAAATAATCATTGGATATGAGATGGTGAATTGTTCCCCCATCCCAAATCATCTTTTAGTCTTCTGAATTTCTTTATAAAGTTGACAAAAGGAGCGCTAACATGTTGTAAAACGTCGCTGCTCTCTTTCAGCAATAAAAATGTTCTATCAAACAGTTTCAGGAACTACTAATCAATGGCAGCAGCAACTCAAAAGACAAGCATGAGCATACATCTAATAATATATCTAATAATTAGACGAAAACCATAATTGCATAGAAATTCTACTCAAAACACCATAAGATGTTCTGCCAATAAAGCAAAACACTAAAAAATATATAAAATTAAAGAAAAAACCAAGTTAGCATTAACAATAAAAAAAGTCCTAGTTTCATTCTCCATAGTTAAAATATAAAACATAACAACCGAATATCCATAAACAAAACAAGGCCATCCCACATTACCTGCAATACTCCTAGCCAGCGTATATGATCGATGTCAACACCATATGTCCAGTGATTACGACCATGAAAGTATCCACCTAAAACCAATTTTGGCATCAGTTATCCAAGTATATCAATGAAAGAGCAGAAATGTTAAGGGAAATAAAAGGCATGTCATTACTTTATATGAATAAAATGCAGTGACATGGCCTAAAAGAAATGGAGTAACCTTGCAGCAACACACCCAACAAAAAAAGTTTGATCGTTCTCATGATGATTTTTCTCGTAGCAGTAAGTTTGTTGGTAGCTTTCTGCATAAAATTATAATATCTAATAAGAGAACTAAAACTAAAGGATATGCATGAACACAACAACTAAAAAGCCTCGAGTCCAAGAAAAAAGTGGAAAAATCATCCTAAGGTCCTATGATTGACTACAATTTATTATTTAATCTATTGACGAAAAAAAATATTTTAAATCCAAATTAATAGTAAATCTTAATATTTATGAACATGATTATTGTTTTTTTGGATATTGTTATTAAAATAATGATTCTGATTATTGTTATTTTATATGTAGTTACTAAAAAATGATGAATTTGGTTACTCTAAATCTGGAGGTGGCTTCTGGTTAATTTCAGCACACTAATAACCACAAACAAAGTTTGAGTAATCAGAAGTCATCAAATCCAAAACGGCAGTAACGATATTCATAGAAAGTAAGATTTCATGTTAGTTTAGAGTAAAAAAAAAAATTTTTCGCCAGTTATATATTGATAGTTCTCAAATAAAGTTTGATTGTTCTCATGATATTTTTTTCGAAGTAGTAAGTTTGTTGGTAGCTTTCTGCATGAAATTATAATATCTAATAAGAGAACTAAAACTAAAGGATATGCATGAACACAATAACTAAAAATACTTAAGTCCAAGAAAAAAGTGGAAAAAATAATCCTAAGGTCCTAAGGTTGACTACAATTTATTATTTAATCAATTGACTGAAAAACAAATTGTTTTTAAGTTCAAACTAATAGTAAATACTAATATTTGAACATAATTATTATTATTCTGGGTATTGTTACTAAAATAATGGATCTAATTATTGTTATTTTATATATAGTTACTAAACAATAATGAATTAGGTTACTCTAAGTTTGAAGGCGACTTCTAGTTGATTTTCAACACAAACAAAGTTTGAGTAATCAGATCCATTATTTAGTCATCATATCCAACATGGTAGTAACCATATTCATAAAAATTAAGATTTCATGTTAGTTTGGAGTAGAAAATAATTTGTCCCCAATCATAGAACCATATGTTAATTCTCCAAAAGTAGACAAAACGTAAAAGGTGCCAAGATAACATAAGGTTTTCGGCAAAAAAGCTTCTTGAAGGCATAGTAATTTCTTTTTTTCTAAAAAAGACTAAATCACATAAAACAATCAATGGCTGGATCAGTTTCATCATATCACATACCATTACGTCTAAAGTATCACATATTTCAACTCTTTTTAGTATGGATCTGCATTATTTATTATTGTTATATTTTCTCATTATTAATGATATTCTTTTTATAATACTTTTTTAGAATCCTAATGATTTTTTCTAAACAACTACCTGCAAATGTCACGATCTTTAATTTTTTTATTTCCATAGGTCTGCTCTCACACTTTCATCCCTTGTTTAAAATTGTACAATATGAGGCTTGCCTTGAGGCCTGCCTTTGCGCAATTCCAGTGAAAAACACCTCGAGGCGTTTTATGAGGCTTGCGCTTCAACTTGGTTGAGGCCCGCCTTGAGGCGTGCCTCGCCTCACTGGTGTGAGGCTTACGCCTCACCCTATATATATATATATATATATATATATATATATATATATATATATATATATATATATATATATATATATATATATATATATATATATATATATATATATATATATATATATATATATATATATATTAAAATTTACATAAATCTTAAAATTTACATAAATCCTAAAGTAAAGCCCGGAACAAATCACACTTTATGCACACCCAAGTCATAACAACTTCCTCTCAAATGCCTCAACCTCCAACCCGTCGCCTTTGTCATAGCCGCCATCAAGGTTCGCTTGAAAGCTGCACACCACCGCCACCTCTAAAAATTTTGGAGTATTAATCTAATCACTATGTTGATGAAAAACATTTATGAAAGAGGAAGATGCCTGAAATAAATAAAGAAAAAGCATATTATGAGGCATTGAACTTCACAGGATGAGATAGGGGAGAGTTAAATTTTTTATAATGACGACTCAAATAAAGATCCCCTTAGTTATGATAATATAGATGTTTCTAGTTGTTGACAACTTTTCAACCGTTTTTAGAAATTAAATGTAGATTAGTAGGGAACTGAGAAAGAAAGAATTTGAAGTTGAACTTAATATTATATGATACTTTTATGTAGTTTCAATATTTAATAATTTTTTGCTCATGAAATATTTGTATTTCAATTATATTTCATGTAATTTATCACTAGCCACTTTACGACTTGTGTAATTTTTTGTTTCATATGTCATTGTATTACTTCATAGTTCAATAGAAAAATAATATGTCATCTTTTAACATATTATTTCGATATTATACAAAAATTTACTTTTAATATTTATTTGCACTCAACGCAATTTTTTATTTTGAGGCTCACGCCTCAAAACGCCTCACCCACGAAAAAAAAATGCCTCAATACCTAATTACGCAATTTTAAACATTGCTTTCATCTAATTGTGGCTCATCTACAAACAATTGGCTTCTCCAATTGTAACATCCTAATCTTCATCTCAAACGTGATATCCTTTATTGACTCCACCATTTATTTTTAAAACGCTAATATGGTTAACCTTATTTAATCATCTTTGTAGAAAAAACCCAAAACTAACTCTATTGATACTCTCATTCAATACTCTTCGTCAATGGTTCCCATTGATACCACCATTGACGCTATCAATCGATACCTCCATTTAAGATATATATATTATTCTATGCCACTTTGAGTTTGCAGTGGAATGCTATCATATATCTAAATTATTACAAGTGATGGCTATTTATAATAGGAATTTATAATATTTATTATTGTTATATTTTTCTCATAATTGAGGATATCTCATTTATTTTATTTTTCTTTATTTTAATCTTCTCTTGCTTATATATGTTAAGGGAGTTGTTATTGCAGGTTTTACATTCTTGCAACTTATATTGTTTTGATGATTTCAAATTTTATTGTTTTAAACGTTGTTATCTTCTAACATTTTTTTTGGAAAAGTTATTTTTTTTCTCTTGTGTGTACTAACATTTCAGGAAAATCGAACTCCAGACTACTGAAGACTTCAAATCAAATTCGACATGAGATATTTTGTAGTTTGAAGCTTGTACTTTTCTTTGAATTAAGTTTGAGAGTGAGTGATTGTAATTGAGTAAATAAACACACACACACTTAAAGAGATCTTTAAGAATTTATACTGATCGTACGGGACGAACAAAATTCGTATGGGACGATCAAGTCAGTTATCTCCTCTAAAGAGCAATGGAACGAATAGGAATTGAAGAAAATTTTTCTAAGTCCTGATCGTCCAGGACGAATGTTTAATCGTCCCAGGACGAAATGTCCTCTGGAAATTTTTCGTTCAAACAAAATTCATATTCGTGCCAGGACGAAATGCTCTCTAAAAAATTTTCATCCAGACGAACTCAAATTCGTCCCAGGACGAAATGTTCTCTGGAAATTTTTCGTTCAGACAAAATTCATATTCGTGCCAGGACGAAATGCTCTCTGGAAAATTTTTGTTTAGACGAATGCAAATTCGTCCCAGGACAAAATGTTCTTTGTAAAAATTTTGTCCGGACGAACTCATATTCGTCTCAAGACGAAGTGAACCGACTCTTCAAATTTTGACGACGTCCTGCAGTTTTTAGGAACTGACCTATGGTATAACTGTTCGTACCGGACAAACCTAATTCGTACGAGACGATGATCAGGTACGAATTCAGTTCTTACCAATAAAAATTTGGTTCGTTTCCAACACATTTAAGTAAAATCGTCCAGGACGATCCACGATCGTACGGGACGATCAAATGCGTGTTGACTTGAAAATTTGCAGTTTTTGGACTGTTTTTCTTGTCTTTCATATAAATAGTCCAATTTAGATTGCCAATTAATCTTTATACCTACTGATCTTTGTGCCTATTGAAAGAAGAGTCAAGGAGAGAATGTGAGAGAGTGTTCGAAGGAGGATTCTTACTACTGGAGCGTGAAAGCTTCACTTGGTGTTTAAAGGTAATAGTCTTTACTTTTGATTTGTGATTAGTTCACTCTTTTCTTTCTTCCTTTTAGATTTCTTGTGAGAAGATCTGTCAAGGAGATCTGGTTCTTTGCCGACACTTGGAGAGTGTGAACAGCCGAAGGGTTCTCTGCCCACACTAGGAGAGTGTGAAAGGACGAAGGGTTCTCTGCCTACACCGGGAGAGTGTTAAAGGACGGACGGTTCTCTGCCAACACTGGGAATAGTGTAAAAGGACAACGGTTCTCTGCCGCACCGGGTAGGGTGGAAGAGAGTTTTTGTAAAGGCTTCTCCGCCTTGCTGTGGGTGCAAAAGGAGAGTCACTAGTGGTATTAGTGCAATACTCTGAGGGTGCCTCCGGGGAGTGGATGTAGGTCATGTTTGACTGAACCACTATAAATCTCGTGTCTTTTATTTTTTTCACTGCTTTTATTTTTGTTTTACTATTTCTAACTTATGGTTGAAAAACTTTTTCTATAAAATTCACTAAAGTTAAATTCTCGAATTTAAATTTTAAAAAAAGGATAAATTTTTTAAATATCAATTCACCCCCCTCTTGGTTAGCCACTGGGACATAAGTTTAGGTTTAACAACCTAATTCATAGTGAACAAGTTTCAACAAGTGGTATCAGAGTTTTGTTTCAAAATCATAAGTTTAGACTATTTTTTTATTAATGTAAATGGCTACATTTGGAAACCGAAATACACCTGAGGGTTACTCTATAACTAGACCTCCAATGTTCGACAATATACCTTTTGATTTTTGAAAAACACGCATGCCTACATTTTTACAGTCACTTGATTATCGTATGTAGATCTTAGTTCATGAATGGTATACAAAACCAATTAGACTAATTGACGGAGTTAGAGTTGAAACACCTTTTGCAGACTGGACAGTAGAAGAACGTGACTTAGCACAACTAAATGTCAAATGCTTGAATAGTTTCTTTTGTGTTCTTAAATCAGAAAATTACATGCGGGTTTCTACTTGCAAAAGTGGAAAGGACATATGGTATAGACTTTGTATAACTTATGAGGGGACTAATGAGGTTAAGCAATCTAGACTTAATATCTTGTTGCATGATTATGAACTGTTTCGCATGAAACCAAATGAATCCATTTCTGATATGTACACAAGATTCATACAAATTGTCACTTCTTTACATGCATTGGGTAGGGAACTAACGAATGCTGAAATGATTAATAAAATTCTTCGTTGTTTGCCTACTGCTTATGATGCTAAAATTACTGCAATTACAGAGTCTAAAGATCTAAACATTTACTCTATTGACAATCTTCTTGGTTCGTTAATTGCTTACGAGCAAGGAGTTAGCCAAAGAAAGATTGATGCAGGTGAACCACGGAGAGAGAATAACATAGCACTAAAAGTAGAGGAATCTGAAAGTGAACACTCACAACCTGAGGATGAAGACGACATCGCTCTAATGACTAGACAATTCAGAAGCTTTCTGAAGAGTAAGCAGAAGAGACGCTAACAATGGAATAGAGGTAAATTTAATAGAAATGACAAGATTTCAAATGATGTAATTTGCTATGAGTGCAGGAAACCTAGACATATCAAGACTGAATGCCCAAAACTCAAAGTCACTCCTAGCAAGGAGAAGGTAGAGGAGAAACCAACTGTAAAGAAGGGCAATAAGAAATTTCAAAGAGCTTTCTGGGCGGACTCAGCTTCAGATTCATTAGAGACTGAAAAGGAAGAGAAAGTCACTAATCTGTGCTTAAAGGGCGATAGTCTTGATCAGTCAGATCAAGAAAATGTATGTGCTTAACTTATGATGAACTGTTTGAAGTTTCTGAACACATGCATGATGTATATAAGAAAATGAATAAAATGCATGTTAGTTTAAGTTTAGAGTTTGAAAAACTACAAAAGAACATGAAATCCTTAGGAAAGGTCATGCTTTAATTAATGATAACCACATGAAATTACTTGATGAGTTTGATGACTTGAATAAAAATCATGAAAATTTAAAATCATCCTATGCAACACTTGAAAAAGATTTTAAAAATTTTAAGGATGAATATTAGAGCAAAATATATCGAATCAGTTATACAAATTGAATCTTGGAAGATATGAATTCTTTTTATAAATTGAAGATAAAAGCTCTTGAGGATAATAAAATACCCCCCAGACTTGAAGATTTTACTAATCCTATTATGTATCCTAAATTTATGCAAACCCTGAATAGACAGATGAATGATAGAAAACTTAAGAATTCTTTTCCAAAAGTCAAATATAATAATTGTGGATTGTTTGGACATATAGCTCACACATGTACTTTGAAGATAAAAACTTATTTGGTGTGGAGATCTAAGATGCATAAACCTAGACATATTATACATGCATCTGATTATAAATTACCAAAAGGAGAACCCAAACTTGTTTGGATTCCCAGGTCTAACGTTTGATAATTTTGCAGGGTCGCTCTCACACAAGACCTCGTGAGAGCATATGGTACCTAGACATCGGATGCTCAAAGCATATGACTGGAGATACTGCACAATTCATAACGCTGGAAGCTAGGAGTGGAGGCAATGTTACACTTGGAGATAATACCACAAGGAAGATGGTTGGATCAGATATGATTGGAAATCTCAAGAAATTTTATATTGAAAATGTGTTATTGGTAGAAGGCTTGAAGCATAACCTGATAAATATAAGTCAGTTATGTGATAAAGGATATTGTATGAAATTTTTTCCTACTAGCTGCATATTAAGCCTAAATGCAAATAATTTTTTGAATGGTAAAAGGGTAAATAATGTTTATATGCTAGACTTGAATTGCATTCAAATTCTTACTGTTTTTTGTTTGAAAACTGTATCTGATGAGTCATGGCTTTGGCATAGGAGATTTTGTCATTCTAGCATGAAAAACCTTAGGAGGATTACCCAAAAGAACTTAGTGAGAGGTATACCAAAACTAGACTTTACTAAGTACCACCTTTGTGATGCATGTCAATTAGGAAAATAAGTGAAGTTCTCTTTTCAGTCCAATAAGGATCTTCGAACTAGTAAACCATTGGAGATTTTGCATATGGATCTTTTTGGACCAGTTGGAACTGTAAGTCTACGGGGGAAGGTATACAGATTTGTGATTGTGTATGACTACTCAAGATTCACATGGGTTAAATTTCTATTTCATAAGAGTGAATCATTTGAGGAATTTAGAAATTTTTTGACTTGAATTCAAAGAAAACTTGGGTGTGAAATTATTTCTATACAAAGTGATCATGGAGGAGAATTTGAAAATGAGATATTTGAGAAATTTTGTAAGGAGAAAGGAATTGATCACAACTTTTCTGCACCTATAACCCCTCAGCAGAATGGGGTAGTCGAAAGGAAAAATAGAACATTAATAGAAGCCGCCCGAGCAATATTGGCAGAATACTCACTTCCAAAATATTTTTGGGTTGAGGCGGTTAGTACTGCATGTTATGTTCTGAATAGGGTGAATGTAAGATCTAAATTAAATAAAATATCATATGAGTTGCTAAAATGAATAACACCTAATTTGTCTCATTTGCATGTTTTTGGTTGCAAGGTGTTCATTCATAACAATGGAAAATCTGTCATAGAAAAATTTGATCCAAAATTAGATGAAGGAATTTTTGTTGGATACTCAAGTGTTGGAAAATCTTATAGAGTATTCAATAGAAGAACTTTGGTAATTGAGGAGACCACACATGTTGTATTTGATGAGTCTGAAAATTTGGAAGAGCCAAATATTATAGAAGATGAGATTGAGGTTAACTCCCAAAAGAATGATAAAATGAATTTGAAAGAAAATTTGAAGAAAATGTGAAAGAAAATTTGAAAATAGAAAATCCTTTGCCTAGAGATTTGAGATTTTCTAAAAATCACCCAAATGAGTTGATAATTGGTGAACCTAGTGAGAGTGTAAGGACTATGCGTGGATTAAATAAAGAAGTCAATCATTCAGCCTTCATTTCAACTATAAAACCCACTAATATTGATCAAGCATTTTCGGATGAATTTTGGATTTTGGCCATGCAATAAGAGTTAAATCAATTTGTAAGAAATAAAGTTTGAAAATTAACTACAAGGCCAAATGATCAAAGTGTAATTGGAACTAAGTGGATGTTCAAAAATAAAATGAATGACTCAGGAGTAGTTATTAGAAATAAGGCTAGATAGTTGCTAAGTAGTATAATCAGATTGAAGAGATTGATTTTGAGGAGACCTTTGCCCCTGTAGCTAGACTTGAAGCAATTAGGGTTTTACTAGCCTTTGCCTGTTTTAGAGGATTTAAACTGTACCAAATGGATGTAAAAAGTGTCTTTTTAAATGGGGTAATTCAAGAGGATGTTTTTGTAGAACAACCTCCAGGTTTTGAAAATTCTAAATACCCAAATCATGTTTTCAAATTGAAAAAGGCATTATATGGATTGAAACAGGCACCTAGGGCTTGATATGAGAGGTTGAGCATCTTCCTTCTTGAAAGATCTTTTGAAAAAGGAAGTGTGGATACAAAGCTCTTTTTGAAGAAATGTGAAAAGGATATACTCATTGTTCAAATTTATGTAGATGATATCATTTTTTGATCTTCAAATAAAAATTTTTGTGATGATTTTTCTAAAATAATGAATAGTAAATTTGAGATGAGTCTAATGGGAGATTTAAGTTACTTTCTAAGCTTTAGCATTAAGCAATTTGAGGAAGGTATATTTCTTAGTCAGTCAAAGTATGTTAAGGACATCCTCAAAAAGTATGAAATGGATAATGTTAAACCTGTTAGTACACCAATGAGTTCCTCAGTTCAGTTGGATAAGGACCCTAAGGAAAAATCTATTGATCAAAAGAAATTTAGATAGATAATTGAATCTTTTCTTTACTTGCAGAGCCCTGCATTGGGTACTCATACTCACACCCACCCATGTACCCACCCATACCCAATGGATATGGGTGGGTATGAGTACGTCCATGACCTTGTGGGTGGATATGAGTGAGTACTCAACATCGAAGGATAAATCGATTTATATTATTAATCATTGTATATCCTTATATTACTGCAATCCTCACTACATAATGTGCATCACTTAATCATGCTGCGACTATGATAAATTGTGATATGTAGCTTGAAAGTTTGCAATCAGAGCAAAGGGAAACAAGACCATCAGTCAGTGGCACAATGTGTTCAAAAATATGGAAAGTGGGTGGGCATAGGTGGATACGACATCCCTAAAGTCACCATAGGTGGGCGTGGGTGGGTGAAGCTCGTTCGAGTAAAGCATGGGTACCTAATGGGTACCCAACTAGGACCCCATGTAAGGCTTTATTTACTTGACAGCTAGCCGCCCCGATATCATGTTTAGTGTTTGTTTGTGTCCTAGATTTAAATCAGATCCAAAAGAATCACATTTGATAGCAGTAAAAAGGATTCTAAGATATCTGTTAGGAACTCAGAACTTAGGAATTTGGTATCCTAAGTTTAGCTCTTCATTTGAAATAATTGGTTATTCAAATTCTGACTTTGCAGGTTGTAGGATGGATAGAAAAAACACTTCTGGAACACGTCAGTTTATTGGAAATTTTTTAGTCTCTTGGTCCAGTAGAAAACAAAATTCAGTAGTCCTATCTACTGCTGAAGCTGAATACATTGCATTAGGAAGTTGTGGGCACAAGTACTTTGGTTGAAATAACAGTTGATTGATTTAGAATTAACTATAGGCATTATTCCAATTTATTGTGATAATACTAGTGTTATTTACATTTCTAAAAATCCTATTCAACATTCAAGAACCAAATATATAGACATCAGGCATCATTTTATAAGGGATCATATATCCAAAGGAGAAATTGAACTCATTCATGTTTCTACTGAAAATCAACTTGCAGACAATTTTGCAAAACCTTTATCCTTTGATACTTTCAATGCATTAAGAATAAGGCTTGGGTAATCGATCTGAATGCTTAATAAAAAAGTTTTTCTACAACATTGATGTGTGTTTTTAGTTAGTATTTTTTTTCTGTTTATCCTTATATTTGTGACTTGTTCTGTATTATGTGTTTGTTTTTTTTATTTTTCATTATGTTTTAGTTTTGATTAAGTGCATGATTTGAAATTTTTAAGTGACAATCATCCGGGATGAAATGTTTTCGTACGGGACGAATTGTGTAGTCTGTCAAACTGTCGGGTTTTGAACCATTTGCGTGCAGTTTTTCAATTTTTTTTTCTTCGTCTGTTCAATCGTCACAATCGTCCAGGACGAACTTGTTCAAACGACGGGACGATTGAATGTCAGTTAAATGGATAAGATCGTTTTTAATATGCTTGTTCGTACGTACGAACCTTTGGTTCGTCCAGACGAACACATGGCGGTTCGATACAGGGACGAATTCAACAGTCATTAAAACGATCATAAGTTCTGATCGTCCCAGGACAAACACGTGTTCGTCTGTACAATCATTTTGGTCAAAAGTCTGTACGAAATGACACTTCGTAAATTGTGTGATTATGAAAAGCCGTTTTATTTTGGACTCATTCATTCGTCCATACGAAATATTTTCGTACGGGACAAAAGTTATTTCGTCTGATACGAACAGTCGTTTTTTTAATAAATAGACGGGCTTTTGAACTCAACAGTCACACTCTCAGTTCACTTTCAAACTCTTTCGTACTTTAGATCGTTTTTCAATGGCAAGTTCTAGCAAGCGTCAAAAGATTGTGTCCAGGGGTCCACCTAAGAATTCTTCTGAGAACTTTCTTTTTAAAGCGAATGAAGAATTCTTCCCTAGGATTGTCTCCGCTAAGATCACACCCTCTAGAATTCTTGTCTAGGAGCAACTAGCCTTTCAGGTGATGAACTTGTTTGCTTCAACTCAGTTTGGTTTTATCCTCACCCTAGTTTATCTCTACAACAAAGAAACCTTTCACTACTTCCTGGAAAACATGTCTTTCAACTCCGACCATACTGTTATCCGTTCCTTTGTCTTTAAGAGAAAAGTTGAAATCACAAAAGCTGACTTAGGAGCCTTTCTGAACTTAAGGACTGAGGGAGCTAGAGCACATACCTTGATCACCTCAACTGAATATGAATGATCTGAAATTAATAAAGTGCTTAGATGAATCATTTTTAACGAGCATATGCCTAAAGTATCCGGTCTCGTTCGTAATGCTCGTATCATCCAGCATGTTATTAGAACTTCTATAATTCCTAAAGCTGGTGATAGAATCAACATTACTCCTCTTCTTTCTATGGTGACCTTCTTGATCATGACCAAAGAACCTATAGATGAAGCCCAACTTATCATTGACTATCTTTATGGACTCTCTGAAATTGATCATGTCGAACATAAATGAAAGAAGAATATCGCTTTAGGACATCTAATTGCCTACATTCTGGAGAAGAAATACGTTTTGGTTCATCCTGATCAAGAGTATGAAGAACCGTTCTACTACAACGACGGATCATTTAGAGCAATCTTCAATAAAGAAGAACCAAGTAAAACACATGTCATTAGTGATACTGAGGAAGAACATGAAACTGCATCTGCACCTGCAAATGAATCAAATTATCAGGATTTTGTTCAAAAATTTGATCGCCTTGAGACTCATGTTGATCAATGTTTTGATCAAATTGAGACTCATCTTCAGCAACAGGCAGCACAGTATCAGCATGACATGGGATGGATGAGGGAGCAAATAGACGGCATTAACTCCAACATGATCATGATTAGCAGCTACTATAACTTCTTTGGTGCTGCACCTCCTCCTCCAAATCAGGGTCCTTCTGAGTGACAGCTGCACTTGATTTTATGTGTTTCTTTAGTTGTAGTTTTTGTTTTGTGGCTTAGGGAAGTGTGATGTATTTTTTTTTCTTTAGATGTTTTTGTTTTTAAATCTTATGATGTATTGATATCACATGCTTAGATTGTAATATCCTTCATATTGATATCAATATAAGTTATTCTGTTTTGACTTTAATCTAGTCTTGTTCTTGAAATGTGTGTTAGCCCATATGACAATCGTTATAATTTTTTGATCTTAAAAAGGTGTTATATTTTGAAATGCAAGTTAAAATTAAATTCATTAGAAAATCTAATTTTTCTAAATTTAAGTTTTGCTTATAACTTGATGTAATTAAGATTGTCAATTTCATGTATCTTATTTAGACTCTATTAATGTCTAAACTTATTATTGCAACTGTGATGTTTTCTTATTTTGTATTTCACTTATCAATAAATATTTATGCACTTAGAAAAATTTAAAATATTTTATTATTGACTTTGGAAAGATCAAAATTACTCTTGAAAAATATACAAACGTACAAAAATAAAAAAAAAATACTTCGCAAGTTAAAAAAGAGGCATAAAATAAGCCCACAAGTGAAAAGATGCACAAAAATATGCCACAAAATTGAAAAAGATGCGCAAAGCGCAACATGTGGTAGTTATTTTTTTCCATAATCTTTTTAATCTCTTAATTCAAATTGATCTTCTATACATTTATATTCCGTATTGAAATTTGAAATATATAAATTTTATATTCATCATTTTTGCAATGATTTTCTATATCTTAGTGTCTAAATTGACTCATATTTTTTATAAATATTTTTTATTATCAATGTTATATCTCTTCTTAAATTCTATGAATTACTATGATTTGTCTAATATTTTGATTTTATTTGCAAAATTTATTTCAATCACTTTCAAGGTTCAATTATCAAATGATTTTCATATGACTGCTTTAATTTTAGGTCTTTTTTTCTTCTTCATTTTTTGCTGTTGTCAAAAATGGGGAGAAATTATTTGTTCGTATGTGTTTTTGTTTTATGTAATTTTATTTTGTTTTGATGTGTTTTTATTTTGTTTTATATCTCTAAAAAATTTAAAAAAAAAAAATTATGATTAAATTGCCTCCTTATTTTTACATGTTCATCAATTCATGGGGAGTTTAGGAGATTCTTAGAATTTGAAATTATACAAATAATAATTATTTTGTCATCATCAAAAAAAGGGGAGAATGTTAAGAGAGTTGTTATTTACATGTTTTACATTCTTGCAACTTGTATTGTTTTGATGATTTCAAATTTTATTGTTTTAAATGTTGTTATCTTCTAACACTTTTTTGGAAAAGCTGTTTTTTTCTCTTGTGTGACATTTCAAGAAAATCAAACTCCATACTACTGAAGACTCAAATCAAATTCAGCATGAGATATTTTGTAATTTGAAGCTTATACTTTTCTTTGAATTAAATTTGAAAGGGAATGATTGTAATTGAGTAAATAAACACATACACACTTAAGGAGATCTTTAAAAATTTATACTGATCGTACGAGACGAACATAATTTGTATGGGACGATCAAGTCGGTTATCTCCTCTAAAGAGCAATGGAACGAACAGGAATTGAAGAAAATATTTCTAAGTCATGATCGTCCAGGACGAAATGTCCTCTGGAAATTTTTCGTTCAGATGAAATTCATATTCATGCCAGAAAGAAATGCTCTCTGGAAAATTTTCGTCCAGACGAACTCAAATTCGTCCCAGGGCGAAATGTTCTCTGTAAAAATTTCGTCCGGACGAACTCATATCCGTCCCAGGACGAAGTGAACCGACTCTTCAAATTTTGATGACGTCCTACAATTTTTGGGAACCGGCCTATGGTTAACTGTTCGTACCGGACAAACTTAGTTCGTACGGGAAGATGATAGGATATGAATTCAGTTCATACCAATATACATTTGTTTTGTTTCCAACACATTTAAGTAAAATCGTCCACGACGATCCACGATCGTACGGGACAATCAACTGCATGTTGACTTGAAAATTTGCAGTTTTAGACAATTTTTCTTACCTTTCATATAAATAGTCCAATTTAGACTGTCACTTAATCTTTTTGCCTACTGATCTTCGTTTCTATTGAAAGAAGAGTCAAGGAAAGAGTGTGAGAGAGTGTTCGAAAGAGGATTCTTATTACTGGAGCGTGAAGGCTTCACTTGGTGTTTAAAGGTAAGAGTCTTTACTTTTGATTGTGATTAATTCATTCTTTTCTTTCTTCCTTCTAGATTTCTTGTGAGAAGATCTGTCAAGGAGATCCGGTTCTCTGCCGACACTTGGAGAGTGTGAACAGCCGAAGGGTTCTCTGCCCACATTTGAAGAGTGTGAACAGCCGAAGGGTTCTCTGCCCACACTAAGAGAGTGTGAAAGGACGAAGGGTTCTCTGCCCACACTTGGTGTAATAGCAGCTTTGCTCATATCGTCCTGGCCGATTGGAAATCGTCCCGGGACGATCAGTTCAAATTTTGTCCCAGATCATTTATAGAAGCTACAGGATGATTTTCCTGTAGGGATCGTCCGGGCCGATTGGAAATCGTCCCGGGACGATCAGAGCAATGCACAAGTCAGAGAGTAGGAGTTTTTATCGTCCAAGGAAATTAATTATCGTCCTGAGAAATCATCCCCGGACGATGTCATTTTTGTTCAGATCGTCCAGGACGATCGTGCGATCGGCCGGGCCGATCTCAAGTAAATATAAGGGAATGAGCTTGTTTTGAGGAGAGAGAAAAATCAAAATAAATATCTAAAATTCTGAGGAGAGAGAAAGTCGAGGGCAAAAGTGGAAAAATGGATTTTTGGGCGACGCCGATCCGTTTTCGTCCATCGAGACAGTTCGAGAAAGTGGTGTACGCAAGGTAAGGCACATTCTGCCTTTCTCAATTTTCAGAACGGTGAAGTTTGAACGATTATTCTGTCCGGATTTTATTTTTGTTAGCGAATTTCGTCCGTATTTTCAGATTGGTTCAGTTTTTACCGCGTAACTTTTGGTATGTTTCTGAGGTGCCAAGTGTGCACGTTTTGATTATTTTTTGGAGAATTTTTACCGGATAGTTTTGATTCGACGGTGTTTTATTTTGACTGTAATTTCTGATGAAGTCTGAAATTATCTGGGCAGTAGAATAAAAGTCTTGTAATGTTGTTGTGAATATTCTGTGCTAATTTGGTAATTTGTGAAATTAGGAATTTTTGTGTAAATTCTGTATACTGCCGTTATGCCGCTGGATTTTCGTACGATTTTTAAAATTGTTCGGATTTGTTCTGAAATGATATGATATGATTGTGTGCTATGAAAAGGGAGTTATAAGGGGTCAGGATCCTGTGAGATCCTGTCTGTGTCAGGGAAATCTGAAAATCTGAAATGAGCTCTGAAATCTGAAAACAAGTTATGTTCTGGATCCGATGATAAGATTATGTTCTGGTGCTATAAGCACATCTGTTCTGGTGCCATGAGCACAAAGGGAGGCATAAGGGGCCAGAATCTGAGAGATTCTGTGGGGCCAGAATCCGTTGAGATTCTGTCTGTGTCAGGGAATCTGTTCTGTATTTTGATATGTTCTGAATTGATATAATTTCTGATTTCCATACGATTCTGATTTGATCTGATCTGATACGATTCTGATCTGTTCTGTTCTGATTTGATCTGATCTGTAAGATTCAAGTTCTGGAATTATGATTTCTGTAATATTTGTTCTGTTCTGATTCGATATATTATATCGATTCTATTGATCTGATTTCTGTACGGATTTTGTTTGATATGTTTGATGTGGACTCTGAAGATTTTGATTTGAGGTTTGATGTCTTGCTGAGCTGTTATAGCTCATCCTTGTTTTCTACGTAGTTTTCAGGTTCTAGGAAAGGGAAGGAAGTCTTGGACTATAAGTTCAGAGTCTGATCTGTTATAGGTTGGTACTTTTGATTTTTGTACAATCATGGCTTTTCTGTTATGTCTTTCTTTCTGTCTGAAAGCCATGATTTGTATTTGTATATGATTCTCTTTTTGAGGAAGAAAAGATAGATGATCTGTTCCACTGCATTTTATTTTTATAGTAGCTCTGTGTGTGTGTAAATGTTTGGAAGAAAGTTCTGAAACAAATTCCAAAGCCAGATCCTGGAATCAGCTCAGTCAGTTTGAGTTTGTCGGCGACCCGATGCGAGCGGGATCCATCCCGGTCGGGTTGGGTCGTGACACTTGGATAGTGTGAACAGCCGAAGGGTTCTCTGACCACACTAGGAAAGTGTGAAAGGACGAAGGGCTCTCTGCTTACACCATGAGAGTGTTAAAGGACGGACGGTTCTCTGCCAACACTAAGAAGAGTGTAAAAGGACAACGGTTCTCTGCCGTACCGGGTAGTGGTGGAAGAGAATTTTTGTAAAGGCTTCTTCGCCTTGCTGTGGGTGCAAAAGGAGAGTCACTTGTAGTATTAGTGCAATACTTGGAGGGTGCCTCCAGGGAGTGGATGTAAGTCGTGTTTGACCGAACCACTACAAATCTCGTGTTTTTTATTTTTCTACTACTTTTATTTTTTGTTTTACTATTATAGACACATATATGCATATAATATGAAAAAATCGGCTAAAGATATACTCATTTTTCAATTCTCTTCCTTCTAACATCATCATTAGCTTTCTGCCAATTATTTAAGTTTAGATTCAGTGGCGGAGCCAAAAAATTTATTCAGGGGGGTCCAAAATTAAAAATAGTTATGTTTGTCGTATTATTACTAGAGCCGAGAGAAGATGTAAGATCAAAATTAAAAATGCAAATAACATGACTCTTAGAGCTTAGAAGACATAAATATCTGCCACAGGCGGCCTCCGTTTGAGAGCGAGAGAGGAGCGAAAGGGAAAATAAAAGTCGTACTCGAAGTGGTGAGTCGCGAGTCGTGAGAAATGAGAAAAGGGGAAAATGAAGCAGGCCGTTTGGGTCAAGGGCTAAAATTTACTCGAGATTCTTTAAAATATTTTCATTTCAACTAATTTAAATGAGTTTTAAATTCAATCATTTTAATACCATTTCAGCTAAAATTTACTTGATATACTTTAAAATAAAGTTTCAAATAAAAATCAAAGATTTTAACTAAAACATCTGTAATTTTTAATGAGATTTTAATAAAAATATATTAATTATAGAGGACAACACATTTTAAAATATATCTAAATATACATATAGGAGGGTGACATTAACATCAAAAAAAATGGTGGATGGTCAAATTCCCTTTGCTTGATGGTTAATTTTACATTTTTAATATAGGTGCATGGTCAAATTCTTAGGGCCGGTCCTTTTAGTCTGCCCATCCGCTCATTAATAATAATCTCTGCGCTATCAGTGTTTGGATAAGAATCCTCTTCCATTTAGCATAATATAGATAAATCTTAAATCAGAAATTGCAAGTGAAGAGAGCTTTTTTGTTGGTGGTGATTGGGTGAAGACATATAAAATTGGTTTTTTTTTTTTTAAGGGGGGACACTTGCCCCCCCCCCCCCCCCCCCCCTAGATTCATGAATCCTCAATTACTTATTCTCCATTCTTTCTTATTAAATGTTGCATAAAGTGCTAAAAAATATTTATGCAAATCCTTTTGAACAACTTCTAACTACGTTACTATTTCATCTACTTATTTTTCTTCCTGATCCATCAATATCAATTTTCTATGCACATTGTACTGATGCATCTTCTATAATTAGGTGTACATGCCAAAACTATCCAAGTTATTTTCCACTACCTTATCTTCAATATATGCTTAATTTTGATTGATTTAATCCACAAGAAAAATCCACCAATCGCTGCATGATTGATTGTTTTGGTGATTCCACCCTCAGTTTGCCTTTTCTCTTATAATAAGAAAATTTGATCCCTTGATGTCCCTTTAAAGGCTCAAGGCAACGCAACATGAGCTACTGCTCAAGTTTCCTTTTTTTTATAAATGAACACATCACAACACTAAAATAAAGGATAAAGAGAGAATTCGGCTAAAGCAGAAAAACCTATAACGTATAGAAGCTCAAACAACCAAATCATTACACTCTTTAAAAAAATAGAAGTAGTAATACTAATGCTAAAGAAGTGATTATTGTCTAAAAGAAGAAGTATAAGGACCCTAAAGCATACTCTGTATGCAAGCGCGATGGACACTCCAACACCGAACAGAAAGAAGGGCATAACGAAGTCAGCTATCGTCACGCCGAACCACGGCGCGTGGTTGATCACAGGAAAGGCTCCGCCGGCATCGTCAACTAGGATCATGAGCTGCGAAGAAGAAATGAATTGGTAATTGACTGGATATTAGATATTACAACAAGCACAGTTACGATTTTATAAGGATTACCGCAACGGTGAGGCCGCGGAAGACGTCGAGGGAGGCGAGCCGCTGGTTTGGATCGGAGGGTTTCGCTTGATGGCTAACAGAGTTGACAGGTGTAGGTGGAGGAGAGTGGTTGTGGTCGGGGAGGATCTCCTCGTCTGTCCTACAAGTAACCGGCGTTGAGAGCGAGTTGAGAAGCGGAACCCGCTCTTCCGGGATCACGATCTGGGAATCCATCAGCAATTTCCCAATCCTTTGGGAGAGTAATCGGCAGTGTAAGTTTGGGAATGTACGTGTTTCCTAAGGTTGAATTTGAGATGCAATATAATTTATTTGTCAACTTCTAATTTTTTTTTTATCTTTTAAAATTTAATTTATTTTTAAAGTCACTCTAAGGGGCTGTTTGGTTGCCTGAATTAGGAGTGTAAAGTAAAATAAATACATGTATTTATTAAATTAGGCTGTTTGGTTAATTTTGAGCGAAACAAAAGGACCTCATCCGATGAATTAGGCGTGTAATAAGAAGGCTATTTTGCGGGTATTAGAAACTCGCTCGTATCGAGCGGGTTACAAATTCGCTGGACGAAGAAGGCTGTTCGGCTTCATTTCTTCGCAGGAGGTGTAAGATTGCACGAGAGCTTCTTCGTTCTCGTTCGACTTCGCCCCTTCATTCTCGTTCGACTTCGCTCCTTCATTTAATCGGAAGGAACGGAGCTCGCAAGTTCTGAAATTTACTATCCCTTTCGCGCGCTTCTTCGGCCATGGCATTTAATCTCCTCCGGATTCCACAAGCCGAAACAAACCGAGCTATTTTCCTCTGCCGATTTCCTTTGATTCGCAAGCAGAAGCCTAGTCGGCGGAAGATCTCTTCCCTCCCGTCTCTCTCCTTGTTCGCACGACCCAGAGAGAAGCCGGATCTCTCTCTCGCTTCATCTGATGCGGACCTCGTCCTCTCTCATCCTAAGGCATACCAACTTCCACAGTCCTACAGCAGGCTAAGGTCCAGCTTTGTGTTGACCTACGTCCGTCTTCAACGAGGAAGACCCTTTGATCAACCTCCTCTCGTTCAGGTATTCGTCTTTCCTTCCTTCTTCTTCTTCTTTCCCTTTCCTCTTCATTCTGTTTTTTTTTTTTTTAAATATATGTCTACTTGAAAAAGGACGGAGAAAACTTCCACTGGTTCTTAATGGTCTCAGGGGCTCTACCTGACAATGTTTTTCTTGTTTTACATTCTAGCCTTCTGCCATTATTTATTTTAGGCGCTCTGATAGCAATTACTGAATCAAGGTTAGCTCTTTTTTGTTTACTATTAAGGCAAAAGTTTATTATGGTTTTAAGTAAAAAGGATTTTAGTGTGGTTAATTTTCATTGATGAACGTTATTCATACTTCATGATGAAGTCTGCCATGGCGTGGTAATGGTAGGGTTAAAAATGTTGGTGTCCCATGTCTTTTTGAATCGTTCATGTAGACTTTTGTGATACAATGAACACAAATGTAGTGCGACCCGAATGAAACTGGAGGCTGAAGGTTCTTTTAATCTTTGTTGTGAGTTAGGAAAGGAGTATTAATGATCATACATGTTCATTTAGAATTAATTTAGTTGTGACTTGTGGGAAGAAGTAAATTTTCAGTTTTTTATTTGGGTTTGCATAATTTGAGACTGTAATTTTCTGATATGTATTATGGAAATATTTACCATTATGGCCAATTTATCTCGTTGCATAGTACTAGGGCTTTTTAATCAACTTGAGTTAATAACTTTCCATCTGTTTGATGTAGATCACGTGCTTTTATGTTCTAAACTTTTCTTATTCAAGGAAATAGTTTTACTCCCGTAAGTGTCGTGAAATTACATTAAACTATAAATTTCCTACATATATAATTTCCTTTCTTTATGGTATCATTTGTCGCTTTTGTTCTGCTCTGACTAATCTTTTTCAGTTCTTAGGAGGAATGTGCTGTCTTTTCTCTTCACTGCTACAATCTTCCCACAACTTGGTTTGAGCGGAATCTGCATAGCTGAACCGGCAAATGAATTTAAAGAATATATAGATATATTTGATGGTTACTCACTACTGTATCCCAAATATTGGATCCAAGTTCGAGGTGCTGGTGCTGATATATTCTTCAGGGACCCTTTTGTTCTTGATGAGAACTTATCAATAGAATTGTCTTCGCCTTCATCATCTATATATATGAGTGTTGAAGATTTTAGGATATCCAGAATGAGCGGCAGAGAAAGTCATGCAGTTGGGAGATGCTTCTTACTCATGTTTGTCCGTTTGTACTTGCAAATTTTTCATTTTACATGCAAACAGCAGCTTTAGTTCCCAAGCTGACAATCTCATTTTGGATTTTTTGTGAGGAGAGCTCATGAAATTAATGCTGTTTATGAATGTGAGGAGTTTGAGTGGAAGGTAATGGGAAAAGAGTTGTACAACTTAAATAAATGGTTGTAAATTAATAATAAAATTTTAAGTTAAAGGGATTTCATTTCATTTCCTCCATCTTTCTTCAATTAAAAACAGGGGTGGAATAATGTTTTTTATTTTATTGGTTTTGTTTGCTTAGATAGGAATAAAGAGCTCCCGTTTGTTTTTTTTTTTTTTTTTGGATTCAGAAGTTCTCCTGCTCGATTTTTTTTCTCTTAAAATGACTGAAACTATTTCGCTTTGACCTGACTGCTTTATTTCCTTCATGTTTATCAAATAGTTGCACTTCTGTTCCTTTTCTTTGGATGTAACTTAATTTTTGCGGTAAAAATAAGTAAGGAAGATTTGAGAGCACATTGAAATTATTTTTCCTAAAAAAAAAATGCTGAAATAATTTGGCACTTCATAAATATGTTTTTCTCATTTGCTTTTGTCAACGTGAGAAGAATGTTGGAGCCTTCTTGAAAGAACAAGAACAAGTTATGCAAAGCTATGCCATTCTTTATATATATATATATATATATATATATATATATATATATATATATATATATATATATATATATATAAAAGGGGAAGGGGTATGCCAAATGTTTGTGATATCTCGTTTAAATTATAAATCGTGTTATATGAAAGTGCAGTAAATTAGAGTGGTTGAAGAGGGATGTCAACGTCAAGTAGGCTTTATTGCATTTTCTTTTGGTTGGCATGTGAAAATATCCATGCCACACCTTACTTTGCTCTGTTTTGAGAGTTTTGGAAGGCTTCGTGTGGAACAACTTTCATATTATTTTTTACAACGATTTTTTAGTTAATTTTTTTTACTGAAAAGCTGTTTTAGAAAGCAAGAAGAAGCTATCCCAAACGAAATTTAAACAGTAGGTGATTACTTTTATAAATACATAAGTTATAATGATAAAAAAAAATTACAAATGCACTGTTTTTATTTTACTTTGGATATATCTAACCAAACAAGGGAAACATTTATCCTCCGTTTACTTTGCATACAACCAAACAACCTCAAATTATTTGGAATGCACTACATTTACTTTACACTGCATTTATTTTACATTGCATTTACTTTGCAGGCAACCAAACAACCCCTAAATTAAACATCATTTGTTGTCACAAGGCACTTCTTGGCGCCACCTACTAACCACCACCTGCATTGTCTCAGGGCACTACTATCGTCTCAGTTAGTTGCCCCCCGATGTTGCTAGCCTCTCTCCACCACCACTGACTACCACCATTAATCACTGTTAGTCATCACCGTTGGTCGTTGGCCATCATTTACCTCAAGATAACGCTAATTGTCACTCACCGCCTACCATCACCACATACCACTAGTCAATGTTATAATCACTTTACATGAATTTATTTTATCCCAAACCAAGTACAAAAAATGATCTCCTAAATTTATTTTACATGGAACAAAATAACTTTAGACTAAATATATTGAATTTATTTTATATTGCATTCTTTTTAAGCTTTTACAGTACATTCCTTTCCAGTAAATCAAATGACCGTTTCGTTGAATGACGTGGTGAAGTGATTGACACATACAAGGTTTTAGCCAAACCTAATAATATTGGGAAATTTGATTTATATGCCTCAAATAAATGTAATTGATAAAATGTCACTTTTTTATTTTCTTGAAGAAATATGTCCAAATTTTTATTTCAAATAAAATCATACAATCTACATAGAAATAGAGGTAAAACCACATCATGTATAATGCAAACTTTCGAACAAGGGAGTTGCTTGAACATTCATTTGTTTGGAGCCTTCTTTATCTTTAGAGATCTCAAAGCTTGTATAATCGATCTATTGTAAAGCTTCACATTGTTGGTTTTGATTTTTCAATCATCATTTGTTCAAGATTAACAATATTATACATTGATTATTTAGATTTGAATATGTCGTTCATATTCTAAAAAAAATATTTCCATTATAAATCCTTAATGGCATTAGAATTTGTATTACTGGTTACAATATGTTTGAGCATTATTCAAACTCATAAGCTAGGTGAACAATGTTCGAATAAGGTTTGAGAATAGTTTGAATAAAGGTTCATGCACGGTTGAAACAAAGTTTGAGCAAAATTCGAACAAGGTTCAAGCTGGGTTCGAGCCTAGTTTGAATAAGAATTGGGTATGGTTCAAATAAGTTTTGACTATGATTCAAACATCTTTTGAGCATGCTTCAAACCATTTTTTTTCCCTCATTGACTTATATGGAGTTAGACAAATTTGCAATATTTTGCTATGTATGTTAATGTTCACTTTAATCATACATGTAAAGAGGCAGATCACATATAAAGATGTAGTTGTTATGGTAAAAATGATTAAATACTTTAAGGCTTATAATATCATTAGCAATGTCAGGATATCCTCATATAGTCATTTCTTTAAATCTTCTGAATTATAGTTCTTTGATGCCCTCATTCATAAACCATTACTAATAATGAATGATGATGAAGAGAACGTGGGACACTCCAATATTCAATATTAGAGTTAGGGATATAACATTTTGAGTTGCTAAATTTATTTTGATCACTAAGTTGGGGCTTAAAATTTCCATATGATAATGAATTTAAGAAGATGAGCACAAGCCGTAGGCTAATAGAAAACTATTTAGATAAAAACAATAGGTTTAATAATCTAGATTTAAAGATAGCATTCATGGAGTGCATTAAGAGGGATATTATATAAAAGTTAAGTTTATGTTAGCTTATTGATGATTCCCTACTCAACTATAATAAACACAATATTATTTTTAATTAGATTCTTATCTTAGTTGAAGATGAGAAAGTATTTGTTGGCCATGAGACAACCTATCATGAGAGAGGACACTAAGAGAGTTAAGGAAATATATGGTGCAATATTTGGTTAATGTCCTATAAAAGAATGCCCACCCTATAACACTTTTATTGGATATGCATCATCCCAAAGCTTGGGCGAAAATGTGCAGAGAACCTTGGAGAGAGAGAGATCACTAAGAATATTAATTTAAAAAAGTAACAAAGTGCTTATGGACAATGATATTTTATCATTCTTCATGAATAAAGATGCAAGCTTTATATAAAATATTATTTTTTAAATGTTTGTTTATGTGGTAACTTATTATTATAAATTAACTATCAAGTCTTCTTTAATTTTTTTATAGGTGATTATTTATCCTATACTATTACATGGAGCTGATAAGGAGGACTTCTATAAATTTATTATATAAACTTCGTCTCAACTGATCCTAATAAATTAAAAAAAGGAAGGTGTCCACCATACATTTTGTAAGCGAGTGTGGTGGTCACACTGAGAAATAATTAGGTTAAAAATAATCAATCACTGGTCAAGAAACGCCCTCCTCTAAAAGTTGAAGCAAACTTTTTATTGTTGTATAAGACTTAAAGAATGCAAGGCTTTACCAAAAAATAATCAAATAAGATTGGAGTAAAAAGTAGATGCTTTAAGTAATTTTGTTCGGAATTTTATGCACAAGAAGGTTTAATATACTAAGGAGAATAGAACTGAAGTATTTATTGTTGACTTAACTATTCCTTCTAGTGAGGTTGGAATAGAGATTAGTGTCACAATCAAGCTCAATATTACCCGTAGGTTATAAATGTCACATCGTATTGAACGGTGATAAACTAAGCCTAAGTTTTGGAGACTTTATAAATTTCTTTAAAACTAGACAATATAGCTACTAATTTACTTCCAAATAGCAACATACAAGTTCATCCATAATTTTTTTCTTTTCATTCATAATCAATATATATATATATATATATATATATATATATATATATATATATATATATATATATATATATATATATATATATATATATATATATATATATATATATATATATATATATATATATATCTACACACTATAATGTATAGCAACCTACCATAGCAAAATAAGCAACAACTAGCTATGATTGTATAAAAATAAAAACATACATATACATATACAAACATATCAGAACCTGCAAACTCAACTACTTAATCGCCCCTTTCTCTTTCCCTGACCTGAAATAGAATGGAGGAAGATGTGAGCCAACACAGCTCATCATGTTGCACTTATTGACCCCAATTTCTAATAATAAGCCTAGTATGCATTTAGAAATTTAAAATAACTTATTAATAAGGTATTATATTGAACAGAGTAATGCTAACAATTAATGTAATTTAAATAGACTTAATTTGCAATAAATAAGTACTTCATATATTAGAGAAAAAGTAGTAAATTTTTCTCAAATTCTTATATCTCTCTTCCATATATCAAAATTTAGACTCTTATGACTCCTTGTGATTTAGACCCGTATGACTCTTAACGCTTAATACATATCATATATTCAAAAATTTAAGCCCTTATGACTCCTTGTACATTCAGCAAAATAAAACTTTTTTCAACATTAGATTTTCTTAAAATCACATATTTTAAGTAGATAAACACTTATATCATTATATTACAATAAAAAAATTTAAAAAAATAAAAACAAATTTTAGAAACTTACATAAAGCTTTATCAATAGGTAATCGGGATTATTAGTAATAGTGGTAATTCATTATTTTAGAGTTTTGCCAAATTACAAGGGACAGAATACTATTTTGAAGCCATAATTATATTACAATATTACTTTTGAGATCAAAATGTTTTATTTTTTAATTTGCTAAAAATAGTGCACTAATAAAAATTATTTAGTGGAACTTTTTTAGAAAAATATCAAAATCTCCATAATGATTGTATCTATAACATACAAAAAGTTATACAGTTAAAGTTTAGTACATGTAAAGTTATTCATATTTTTTCAAAACGAAATAATGAATTTAATAAGGAAAATCTCAAAAATTTTGTATTTTTAAAAACTAAGGTAGGCAAAAAAAACAAATCTCTCTTCTCTCCCTAGCTAACTGCTCTAAGGGTTAGGGTTTTGGTTTCGACAAAATGAAGATGAAGTAGAAATGGATATTTTTATAAAATTTGGACCTGGCATCATCGCGATAGACCCAATAACACCACCCCAACACCGCATCTTTGAATTATTTTGGGAAAAAGATAGAGAGCTCAATACCGTAACTCCGCCAAACCTGGCACTACGACACTCCCATGGTAAAACTTTTTAGTTTTTGGTTTCATGTACAAAGACCCACATTGCTCACTTTAGAAAAACATTATACATTTGCATGTATATATAACTCACAAACTCATGTGAGAGGTATTATTGTAAAAATTTTAGTATGTTACATTTATCAGACAAGGTCAAAATAGGTAGAACTAAACATTGCGCTACTAGGAAAATAGTAAAAAATATTAAAAAAATGAACCGGGAGCATAGCGCCAAAGCTCATTCTAGTGTTAAAAAATAGTGCCACACTTTTAGTGTCGTGGTGAAGAACTCACTGAAAATTGACTGGAGAGCTTAGTGTCGAGGCACTATATATAAAGTGTTATAGTGACAAATCAAGCGTCATAGTGCCAAATCACCCAACACATAGTGGGAGACCATTGAACTAGTGAATCAAAGAGATGAATGGTGGCCAACATGCCGGTTAAGTAGCACCGCAGTGCTGCCAAGCTAGTGTCACAACGCTAGTTCAATTATTTTGCCAACCTATAAATAGTAGCCTTTGAGTTCATGTTAGATTGTTGGCATATTGTAGAGTCATTTTGTGTGTGTTTGTGACTTGTTCTTCAGTGGGAGTGGCTTTCTATCTATATTTGGTGTGCTGTATTAGTGTGGATAAAAGCAGATAAGTGTAAAAGAGTTTTAACTTAAATTTGAGTCATTTCTAAATCTTGCATATCTTATTTATCTTGTGTTTAAAAGTATAACTTGTGTTTTAAGTGAAACAAAATGTTTGTATTATGTAGCATCATCTCCACGTGTAGCAAAACTTTTCTTTTTTAATTTATGATTATTTAATAAGTATGTATTGTTTGGAGTAGGTTTAATCTTTATAGAATTCAATACTGTTTTTAATTTCTCTATACTTCAATTTGTTTATGTAAAGGCCATACACAAATTAAAAATCTAGTGAGATCTAGAGCCTCGATAGAGGAATAGAAAAATAATTAGAAATTCTGAAATATAGTTCAACCATAACATAGACATATGATGGTTAGGATTATGAGATCTTAAGAAGATAGAAGAACTGTATCCTAGCTAATACTCCAATGAGCTCAACAAAGATAAAGAGTATTTATGCTCTAATCCACAATAATAGTAGGAAAAAAAAAAGAACTCTAATGCAATAATATATTTTTAAATATATCATAGGTTTAAAATTTTTAAAATAGTGAATTTAATTTTGCATTTAAATCTTTTTTAACTTAATCTTCACCACCCATTAAATCATTAAGATAGATAAATTTAGCGGTTTAGTAGGCAGTACTAAAGAAAACCTAACAAATTTATAGTTTTTTTCTTGTAGGATCAACACTCTTTTCATCAGTATATTACTTGACATGACACGTGCACTTGCATTAAACATGTCTTACACCGTAGAAAAATTAAATCTTCTTTAGAGAATTCAATAGTGTGTATAAGCTAAAACACAAAGCTTTATATTTATATAGCTAAAAATAGCTTTTTTGGGAACATAATTGGTGAAATTATTATCCTATTTTGCATTTTATATTACTAAATAAGTTGATTGTTTAATCTAGTTTTATTTTCATTTTTTACCTACATAGTGTTGCTCTACTTACTGATTATCTGTTATTGTACAATATTTTACATTCTATGTTGTGTTGCTTATTGTTACATTTGTAGCACTAAACAACTAGTAGAATTTTTGTTTAACACTAAAATTAAAAAAATTCCGAGAAAATTTTGAAAAACTAAAAAAATTTAAAAAGTTTTAAAAATGGCTAAACAACTTTAAAAAAATGATCAACCTAGACTGTTTAGGGAATACCATTGTTTTGAAAACCGGATCGGATCGGCCGGTTCAACCGTGAACCGGTCTTACAGCCGGTTCGGTCCTATCTAAGAACCGGGCTAACAACGAACCGGCCAAAACCGACTTGAACCGCCGGCCGACCGTTGAACCGGTCAGTTTTTTAAGAACCGGCCGGTTCAACTAATAATATTTTTAATATTTTATTTTTATATAAAATGTTTAATTAATATTAAATTAATTTATATATCATATATCTTATTTAATAATATGATTAAAAAATTTTATTATAATATATAGTAAATTGAATATAAATAACCAAGCTCACATGATGCCATAATACCATGAAAGCTCTTAAAGCATGAGTACAAGGAAAGGTATATAAACAACACAACTTAGAATTCCTAAGTGATGTGGGACTAAAGAGCTAGTTGTTTTTTATTTCAACATTCAACAATGTGCATTAGACTTGTTTGAATGAGAACTTGTTAGAAATTTTTTTTGTAGAATATTCAAATAAAAAATCATCATAATAATTTTTAAACTTCTTAAATTTATTATTAATTATATTTTTATAATTATTTAAATAAAATAATTATTTATCATTTTTAAAGTTCTAAAACATTTTTTAAATGAGAAATTAAATGATAGAAAAATAAAAATCCTAAAAAATAATATTGTATGACTTTATAAATATAGTTTTATAATGTAAAATTTATATATATAAATATGCATAAATATATAACATAAAGCAATTTTTTATATCAAATATATATATTTATATATAAACTAAATTTTTATTAAATATAAATTAAAATAAAAAATTGAATATGTTTATATTTAAATTTAAAATTAGTAATTATTTATATTTAAATATATATCATAAATATAATAATTATTTATATTTAATTTTAAAATTATGTAATATATTATATATGTATGAATTTTATTTATTTTTTAGTTTAAAATTTCTTAGAATTATAAAATTTTTATGAATAAATTTTCATTATTATTATGTTAATTTTATTACTTTTAATTATATTATTATTTATTACGTCATCTGGTTCGACCCCGATTCGACCGGTCAAACCGGTCGAACCATGAACCTCTCATTCTTCCGGTTCGTTGTCCGGTCCGGTTTTCACAACCTTGGGGAATACACTTACCATATGGTTGAAAGTATTCATCAAAATGTAAATAGACGTAGCATTCAAGCAAATAATTTTAATTAAAATCTACCATAATTCAAATGGCACAAAACTCTCAGTTTGGTGGAGCTCCAATAGCAAACCCTAATTTACAATTTAGCTTATTTCCTTGAAATTTATGCAACATTTAAATATAATGGTGTTACTGATGATGCTATTAAACTTAGATTGTTTTCGTTTTCATTTAGGGATAAAGTGAAAATGTGGTTAAATTCATTGCCCTTAGGCTCAATAATAAATTGGAATGACCTTGCCCATAATATTTAGCAAAATATTTTCCATCGTCTAAAACTAATAAGGTTAGAAATGACATCACACCTTTACCTAGTTAGATGACAGTCTATTTATGCATCATGGAGAGATTTAAAGAAATCCTTAAGAAATATCCTTATCATGCTCCCCTGATTTGTTAATTGTTTAAATCTTTTATAACAACCTTATATGTTCCCTTATATCAATCATTAATGATGCCACTGGTGGTTCTATGATATCGAAGCCCTTTGATAAGGCATGCTTTGATTGAGTAGATCACTACCAATAAATTTTAAATGCTAGGCTATTTAATGAATATTTTTCTATAATCTTTTAAACCCCAAAATAATTTATATAAATTTTGTACTAAATATAAATAATTTATATTATTATTTTATTATAAATATCATAAAGCACTAATTAACATATCTGTTAAAACCATGTTTTTTTCTCTTCAATTTAGCATAACAGAAGACTTGTAATGAAAATAAGAAAGAAAATAGAAGTAAGGTTTCAAAGGCCTTAGAGTTGATTTTGTTGTCCATCCTATTACAAAAATTTTCTTATCACGTTACAAGGAATAATTACCATATTTTTTAGAAGGCTAGCTTGTTAGAAGGCTGGTTGTTAATATGAAAGATAAAAAATGAAACCAAATGGTCGACAGTTGAGCTTAAATTAAGACACATACCCTACTGGCGATCATTCGGGTTGATCGATACCAATTGGTTGATAGTTTGGCTTAAATTATAATTGATTTCCTTCTAGCCAATAATTAGGGTGGAAGGACGAAAATCATATTAAAGCTATTACATTCATGATTGTATTCACATGATAGTACATTAAATTGATTGATATTATAACTGAAATCATATTAGCATTAATATTGATATAATATAACATCATATACTAACATGGTTTATTGGGTGATAGTCATCTTTATTGATTTTTCTTATAATTTGATGGATCTCTTTTGACTTTACTGATTATATTGATTTTATTATTAATTTTTAACATTTTTCTTGCCCATATTATGTGATGATAGATATTAACTATAATTGAAATATATATTGATTATTTTGCCTTGTATTAAAAATAGAGTTTTTGTTACTTATTTGACTTTTACGCTCATTATATAATTTTTATATGATTTCAAGTAAAGTTAAACAACATGTAGCTTGAGGCTTGTAGTGAAGATCATTTTTGTTTATTTAAGTTATATAGTTTATATGCATTGTTTTGTAGCTAGTTGTGGCTATTATATATGTTTTTGAGTTTTAGAGCTTATAGTATAATACAAATCTTGATAGTAGTAATATAATTATATTTTTCTTCTATTTATTTATTTTCTTTTATACAATTAATCATCTTTTGATGTCTAATTGATTTGATTGTAAGAGAATGGTTATTAGTTGTTAATTGAAAGAAAAATAAATAGTATGAGTTGAAAAGATAATATAGAGAAAAGAAGAAAAAAAAAACATTCCACTTTAAATCTTGAGGTGTTACACATATAATCTAAGCTAATAAATCATCTTAATTTCAATTGGAGTTATGATTAAAATGATAAGACTAATTATAATTCCAACAAGATAAATCAAATAGGAAATTAGAATCACCCTCCATAAAATTTTGCAAACCCAATGCCTAGTTACCCCCTGAATTTCACTCAAATAATGAATCCAAGGATAAGATGTCTTTATTGGAAGAATTAATTTTGCAAATTAATATATAATTATAGAGTCAAGCTGCTGTCATTAGAAATATTAAAACTCAATTAGGACAGCTAGCTCGATCTTTTAACCAATAGACTCCAAGAAACTTTACCAGTAATATAGAAATAAATCTATAAAAAGGGTAAGGAGCAATGCAAGGCTATCCAATTTAGGAGTAGTAGATAGTTAGAAAAAGAAAATAAGAATGAGGATCAATTTGAAGAAGTGTCACCAATAGAAGATCCAGTAGAGATCCCCCTCCCAAGGAACTTTTATTTGGTCCGGTGAACGTACGTAGAGGAACGTCCGTAATAACGGCATGTGAAGACCCAATACCGAATTATCCAGCCAAAAACCTATTCTTCGGTTTCGGTTGCTCGGTATTGCTATGGGTATAGTACGGTATTTTTTTGCGCGATTTTAGCTCCAATCGGACGTAGCTCTACGTCCGATCAGAGGACGTAATAATTGTTCCTCCCAAGAAACACCCTCAATATGATAAAGTAGAAAAACCTATTAGAGAGATTGTTGAGAGGCCACCTTCACCATTTCCCTAAAAATTTTTAAAGCAAAATTTGGATAGATAGTTCTTGATGTTTTTGGAAGCATTTAAAATTTATAAGTTTCAGGGAATGACATGCTCTATAAATTTTAATAAAAACTAATCAAGAAAATCACCAATTATAATTATACTTATTCTTAATTATCACTTTATTTTACTCTGTATAATTGATGTATATTCTCATAAATCTATTTTCTTCTTAATGGAAAACATAGGCGCGCTTTAAGGTAAATAATTTAATATTGTGAACCCCTTAACTATTAATTCATGCAACTAACATTTTAATTAATACAATTCTTATCAAACCATTATGTAAGTATATATGTATAGAGGTAACATATTTTGCTATAATTCAATCCCAAATTTAACTTCTCTTTGAATGTCAATTTAGGCACTTCATAAGAATACTTACATTGTTGTTTAATTCAATACCTTCATTTTAGATATGGACACTAAATTATCATTATCATCCAATTATTGATCCTTAAAGCAGTAATAGAGGAGATAAATGCATTCAACTCATAAATTAAGACTTCGTTCGAGACAACTTTTTTATTATTTCTTAAAAACAACTTTTTAGTTTAAAAAAAAAAATTGTACTAAAAAGAATCTTTAAGAAGCATTAAAAAAAATCGTCCCAAATAAAACCTGAGTTTACATAATTGTTCACACATATACACAATTCAAATGATTGAAGAGCTTGCATGACCCTTGGATAGCATTATTGGTGGGTATTCAAGAGATAAAATAGCTTGTTTGTTTCCTTATGATAAATTGTTAATCTTTCTATGCTCCACAAGCATTTCCTTACCCTTTAAGATCATGCTAACAATATATGAAATGTCTTCTACCACATCAAGTGAGAAAATGGATAAGGAGAAACAGCTCAAGATATCGAAGATTTACTCCCTTTTTTTGAATTTTTTTTTGAACATTTTAATACATCAAACACCTGCTCCTTTGAGCATACTTTTTCATCATCATCATCACAAACTAGTAGTGTTCTCAATTATTACAATAGCAGTATCACTATGCGCCAGAACAAAATCTGCCTCCTATCATTAATTCCAATAGTTAGTAAACTCGTTCTTTGTTAGAGCATTCAAAACCCAAGAGCAGGCTCAGGCTCTCTTCTTCAATCCTCATGAAGCCCACATGAAACCCGCAAAACTCCACACCAGTTGAATCTATCTGAATACCATAGACTACTTATGGGTATGCATTTTATTCCCAAACTATCCAATTATTTCTGATTTAATCCCTCAATTCCTCAAATCTAATACAAAATAATCTATTTACGGGTCAATTTTGATCCTAAGATGAATCTATGAGAGGGATTATTTTGGATCAAATTCGAGGAGTCGAAAGAGTAACTGAAACACATTTATAGTTTGGAACTAAAATAGTCCCATGCAAATAATCCAGGAACCATTTTCACACTTTTCTCTACTTGGAAAGAAATAGCTGCTGTGCAGAGGGTTTGAGAATGCTCATTGCCAAAAAATCAAAAATCAAGCAGCCTTTCTCTTTGATTATACAAAAATTGGAAACAATTATCGTCTGAATTTATTGGAGTGACAGAAGAACCTGAAGTCTGGATGGTTTACTTGGTGAAGATAGAGCCAATTGTCAGCTTGCTGGAGCAGAGAGGTTGCCATCTGCCGCTCATGAAACCCATTGGATGTCCATATAGAATTCCGGAACTTATATGAAGCAAGACCAAAGATGGTTAAGGATAATTTGTCACCCAAGTTCTTACTGTTCTTGTTCTTGATGATGCAGGGACCCATAATTTCTGGATACCCATTGTCAATACCTGACAGCATAACATGCATCAAAATCACGATCTGGAACTTTATAATTTCTCTTAATTCTTTCTGATAAAGGTTCATAAATAATCAGGCGTTCCGTACTAGAAGCCAGGTTGTTACAAAGGGAATACTTGTCTTCTTTTCTTTTAGTATTTTGATTAAGGTAGTTAGAGGGAGTGGGAGAGATTATTCTGTGCAGATATCAGATACAGCTTACCGTCCAAAGACCAATCAGGTGAAGCCACATCATCCAGTACCGAGTTCAGTACCAAGCAGTACCGAGCAGCGGTACTGAGTAAGAGTGACGTGGAATTTTCATTGGGCTCTGGACGACGTTCGGTGTCCTCACCTAATAATTTCACAAAAGTGGGACACTTGTCCTCATCCATGATTACCGATTATAGAGAGTGCATATATATATATATATATATATATATATATATATATATATATATATATATATATATATATATATATATATATATATATATATATATATATATATATATATATATATATATATATATATATATATATATATGAATTGGCAGAAAAGAAGATATGAAAAGAAAAAATTCTTCTCATACGTTCTTCTAGCTGGATTTGTCCTCTGCTGATTCCTCTGTTTTTTTCTATACTGCTCCAAACTACTCTCGATTTCTGAATCTTCCAGACTTACTGCTGCGGGTTCCAACTTTATGGTGTTTTTGTTACTGCACATCCCAATAGCTGAAGGCACATGACATGAGAAGATGCTGGAACGCATAGACCAAACGACAGAAGCTACTGACATCTTATGAGAAGTCCAACTCTGCCTAACTCTCCTTGAGGTCAAATATGAATAACACAATGTGCCCCTCAACCGATAAAGGTTTCCACATCCACGTTCAAACAAATGGGCGCAACAACTCTCAAATATGTCCGTGTTACTATCTCTCAATATAATGTGGTAACCGCAAATCATGGCCTAAAAAAACAGGAAACAGTACTTCAGCTTTCATAAGCTGTCCAACGCGGACAAACTCACCCTAACTTCATTCCATATGGATAGACCCACCAAGAAATTGTTTTTTGTAGAACACAAAAACCAAACGCCTCGCAGCTTGAGATGACTTCGCGCTTGCACTTCACAACAGATTTGGTCCATTAAAGTACTGTGACTTTTACGAGGAACACGCTAACTCCAAAGTTTTATGGTAGCTGGCGTATCAACTCCAGTTTGAGACCCTTTCCAACCAAATTACTAAAATAGAAGAACAATTTCTCCAAAGTTGCATCGAATCCGGACTGAAATCCTCAATATGCAAAGAGGTTCTTCACTGACCTACTTTCTTTGGGTTAGGCCATTGAATTTGCTATGAATTACCTTACCCAAAAAATTTCCACATCCCCATTTCACAATTGCCTAGGTTTCTTACCAAACCGGACAGATCACCTCTACACATTAAAAAATTTACAATGACTTATAAATGGCCAATCAATGGGAATGAGAGCTCTGTTTCAACTACAATTAGCCTTTCTATCGTAATCATGTTTGCAAAGGCAAATTACTCTCCCTACTTGTTGTATCTGATGACTCAGTTTTGAACTTTATCACCAAGCTTCTACCAGAACCAAATTTCTGATCGAATTAACCCAATTTCATCTTCTGTTGCTCGGGAAACCAACTTACATGCAATGGATGACCAACTATAACCTAATAAATTTTGCATACATAACAATAAATTTCAATTGGACTACTTCATTTTATCACTACAAGGGTGGACGTTGTAAAGGGAAGTCAATGGCCAAATATTGATGCCAATACCATCCTCCAGCCACTATTAAATGAAGCTGGCTTTTTCACCGAACCGCAACAACTGCCTCCAAATCGCCAATTGATCATATAATCCAAATCAAACCTAATGCTCAACCCATTTCGATTATGTTGTATACATACCAACAATATCATAAATCAGCAATCGAAACATTAGCTGGCGAAATGTTCCACTATTAAGTCATCTCAGCCCCAGTACATTCTCTTTCACTGTTGCCTGTAAAAAAAAAAAAAGAACGCTCGACACTTATGGGTTGACTATTTTGCCCTAAATAAAATCGCAATTCCAAATAAATTCCTCATTCCCGCACTCAACGATGCCCAAATTTTCTCCAATCGGACCTCCCAGCCAACTACAATCAAGTGTGAATGATGAATTCACTATTATGCTATTGGGACTCACCAATGCATCGTCTGCTTTCCAAACCCTTATAAATACACTTTTATGACCTCACAAATGCAATTTTGCAATTATCTTTTTTTATGACATTCTCATTTACTATTCGATATCAGGCAATCACCTTACCATTGACGCACCATTTTTCGCTGCCTCCCCTCTAATTAGCTGCATTTGTACCACTCAAAATGTGCCTTTGGGTAACCAGAGATCAAATATTTAAGGAATTTAATTTTCCAACCAAAGGACATGGTCTCACCCAGGCAAGTTTCAAGCAATCATGGGTCGTCCCATGCCATCTACTGACAAAAGCATTGGTGGGTTTCTCAAACTAGAAAGATTTTTTACCGATATTTCATAAAAGATTTTGCTCACAGTACAAATCTTCTTCAACGAAAGTCCTTCATATGGATTGAGACTGTCTAGCAAGCTTTCTATGAGCTCAAATACTTATTATCTAATCCTCCTATTTATCTTTGCCAGATTTTTCAAAGTTGGCGTGGTTCTTAGCCAAAATAACAAGCCAATAGCCTTCTTCATCAAGAATTTAAATTCCTACATGCACAAGGCTCTACCACATACATCCATGAGATGTTCGCAATCATCCAAGAGGAGGCCAAATGGCATCAGTACCAGATAAGAGCTTGCTTCACCATTCGAACATGCTAACGAGTTAATGTTGCAAACCATAAAAACTCCAAAGCAGCAGCACTTCCTTATCAAATAAACAGACAATGTTGGACACAAATATTCCATTTCAGATCAAAGACGGAATGACAATCGAGCATGGCCAAATAGTCATCGTTGTGACCACCAATGTATGCTGGGAGCTCCTCTAACTTTATCATAGTGACATCGGCACCAGGGGGTGAGGCTAGTAAATGATTCTACAAGCCTAAATGAATGAGGACATGACAAAATTTGTACAAGCTTCCCAAATTTGTTAGGCTATGAAGTATTAACCCTCAGCACCGACAGGCTTAAACCTATACCCATACCTACAACTTGTGATAAGTTTTACCAAATATGCATGAATAATTCTATTAGCCTAAAATGAGAGAGCACAATGAACATGACAAAATTTGTGCAAGCTTGCCCAATTTGTTAGGCTACCAAGTATCAAACCTTAACGCCGACAGGTTTAATTGAACCTGTACCCATACCTACAAAAGCTTGTGATGACTTATCAATGGGGCTTCATAGTCTTTAAAAAAAAGGGACTTCATAGTCTATCTACCGTCTGCAGGGGACAAATTAATGATCAAGGTGGTCATAGATTATCTCACCACATATGTCCACGTCACTGCCTTGTTGCCACAGTTCCACCACACACTTTGCTGCTACAATTTTATTGCTGAAATATGATAGCTTCATGGCATACCCAATACTATAGTTTGAGATAGGCATCAAGTTTTAATGAGTTCCTTTTTGCGCACTCTCTTCAGTGAGAGCTAGGAACTTGACTACCATGCAATACCGCATATCACCCAAAATAGGAGGGGCAGACTAAAGTAACTAGTCAATAACTAGAACAATATTTGCATTGTTACGCGGCTGATAACCCAAGAAGTTGGCTGAATTTTCTTCCATTGGTGATTTTTTTTTATTACTTTTGTTGTCTGATTAAAATAGTTAGAAGGCGTGGGATATATATATATATATATATATGGAAAAAAAGGAGACATTAAAAAGACTGAATTCTACTGATATATTCCTTTTCTTCTCGCTAAATTTCTTCCTCTGTTGAACTCTTCTCTTCTTCCTAGTCTATTTTTTCTATGCTACTCACTACCATTATCTTGAGTTCTGAATCTTCAAGACTTATAGATGTGGGCTCTAAAACAACACCAAAAACATGGACACCAAGTCGGCATTTACAAAGCATTTAAATATCTTGGCATAAAATATGAAAACCAAAATTTGCTCAGGATGGAACTCAAAGTCACTATATATTTGCTTTGAGATGAATGCAATGCATGAGTAATAAATCAAAATTTGCATTATACTCATCTTAAAGCAAATCCAATGGATTTAAAATCCATTGTGACCATTTTTTTTTTTCAAAAAATATTTCTCTAAGACTATAATCAATTTTGGCTCCATGTTCATGCATGCCATGACAAGTTATGCAAGAAAAATAAGATTGCTTGTGAGGTCAGGAGGTAAGGGTCGGGATAAATACATGGTGAAGCAAAGTGAGGAACAATTAGATATGCCAAGTATTTACTTAATATACAACAAGATTTCCTTAGTAAGCTATAGTTTTTAAAAACCTCATCGTCTTAGCTAAAAATAGAAGAAAACAACCAGGCCCATTTTACAAGGAATACATGAAAATAATGATTACCTTTTACTGGAGTTGAAAGCAAGTGAAAGGTTAGAAAACACGCATCCAAATCCTGCAATGTTGGCCCTGTGGGGATCCTATATATTGGATACCTGCAATAAAACAAACAAGTTAATGGACATTTGCATAGTAAGAAATGTTTAATATGTCAAGGTCACACAACATCATTTGACAATATGGCGATGAAATATATACCAGGCTACAGACATCCAACTTGAAGCCAATAGATCACAGCTTTTGTATGTCTTCAGATCAGGAAATTTACTCGCAAGAGATGAAATCTGTTGTTAGATATGGGAAACCATGCATGTTACAAAAACATTTTAGATTGGTCATAAGAACAATAACTTCCGATGCCAGATGTCTTACCTTATCAGCAAGAGGTTCCCTACCATGGGGTGGATCACTCTCCATGTACTCAAATATTGGAAGAATTGATGAACTAGAAGTCTCACCATCAATGCTTGAAGAAGCTTCTTGTCCTATACTGCTTGCACTTTCGACAAATGGCATGTCCCTGATAAGCCTCTCTCCTTCATTCTCGCTGCTACCTTCACTGCTAGTATCCAGGTAAGGATCCCCATCACTTTCATCAGCAGGTCGCCTTAGGATAATCAAGATAGTTAACACAAAATTTACTACTAAAAGTAAGTTTAACACACAACAAAACTCAATTTTACAACTGATAACTTTCAAAAGGGTTCTATAGCAGGACTAGGGGTGCCAAATGTGTTGTTCCAACTCCATTTATGCCAAATTATTTAGGCTTTCCAAAGTCTATCATAGGCTTTAATTAGCCAAAATTCATTATGTTCATTGACGGACAATCAATTAAGGTTCATTTAAGCTCATTTATAATATAATGTACTTCTACAATGGTCATGAAACTTCTGAGTGCTGAAAAGGATTAATGAATAATGAGGATCTTATTGAAAGAAAAGCTAAAGAGAGTAATTATTCTTTAGAGGGATAAGAGGCATATGATATGAGTAAACAATGGCTTCACAAAAAGTTAAAGAGGAAGCATATTGGCATCAAAAGACTAATGGGATTTGGAAGGACACAACACCTATTTTCACAAGGTGACAACTGGGTGAGGCAAATTCACTTTTATTCGACAAATTAAGCTTGGGGAGGATGTTATCCAATTTGAGAATGAGATTTCCACTGATTTCACAAAATTTTACAAAGACCTTTTAGGAAAATGAAATCACTCTAATTACTATAAATACCTTTTGAAATTTTATCCCCATGATAATGCAGAGCTATTGAAAGATTTCAATTTATTATTCAACATGAGGAGTTAAAGGTTGTAATTTTCTCTTTGAGACCCAATAAATATTTAGGACCTGGCAGCTTTCCCATTAACTTCTTAAAGATTCTAAGGGAAATGATCAAGGATAATTTGTTACTTATGTTAAAAGATCTTCACAATGGTAAGGTGACTCAAGAAAATTTATTTTCAATAACCATTTGCTCATTTCTAAATATGATAAGCGTGAATTGCTAAAAGATTTCTAATATGGGAAATTGAATAGTCAATCTGGCCATTGACCTCAAAGAAAATTACAATAAGAAACATTCCTCACATTTTTAGGCATCAGATCACGAAATAATTAAGAGATCAAATCAATTGATTAAAAATTACATGCTTTCTTAATGAACACCATTGAGGGTAGAAATTATCATATCACACCAATGAGAGCAAGGCTCTCGCAAGGAGTCCATAGGCGTGATTGGGTCATCAACAATACATCATACAATGGATATTAAGGCCTTTATCCTGAATCATTGGATAATTTTTTTATTGCAATAGGATAACAATTAGTTTGACTTTTTAAACCTTTTTTAATGAGTGTGCTATTTTAAGTTTATGTTTAATGTTAGGACAAATTTTGTCATAATTATCCTGTAGTTTGAAGTTATCTAGTTTGTTACTAGTAGATATGTTTCCCTGCTTTTATGAAGTTTGTTTAGGAGTGGTACAGCCACCCAACTCCACATGGGTTGCTACCTCAGAAACATTATTAGTTAACAATAGCTAGAAGAATGGTATATATATAGTACATATGAGCAAGCACAAGGTGAGTGCTATCATAATATGCAATTTGTCAAGTGTAACACTATGCCCAGCACATGAAAAAAAATGAATGCATGTGGTAACACAATTAATAAAAAAAAATTGAATGTTAATCACAAAACCATGGTGATATTGGATTTGAACATCAAATTTGTGACATTAAGAAATCCAATGAAACTAGTAAATTCTTTTGATACATCAATTCATACTTGGTTGTCAGTTGTCACCATTGCATGGAAAGTTAATTTTGGTTGTTGATAGACTAAGCAATTGGCTTGCTCATTGGGCTTAAGCTTTTGGATGGAAAAGAGTCTACCACGGGTAAGTCTAAGCCAAATCTAAGCCAATCCCATTTTTAATCCTTCATCCCAAACAAGATGTTAAAAGTATACACAAATTCACAAAACAAGATGTGTTCATTCCATGGACATATAATGTCATGATTAAATCTCCCCATGATAAAGTATGCACGCGTAAATCTGCATAACAGTAGCGTCCACTCAAATAAGGGAACCTTTCAAATTTACATAGAGCAATAAAAAGAACAATGCTAGTTGATCACTCTTGCAGTCATTTAGCCGCTAAGAGCATATTGATTACTAAGCAAGGAAACAAAGCATAAGAGAAAAATTGGATACAAGCTCAAAAGAGAACAACAACCATCTACGCTCGAATCTTCTACCTTTCATGAAAGAGGCCGTTATGAAACAACTTGTGCATGTGCCACCAAGTGAAGCACACACATCACTTTTAAGCTCTATTTAAAATTGCGCAACAAGAGGCGCACCTTGAGGCGCGCCTCTACGCAATTCTGGCCAAAAGCGCATCGAGGCGCACGCAATTTTGGGCTTTGTTGAGGCGTACGCCTCACCCCTAGTGAGGCGCGCCTCAATTGCGCAATTGCGCAATTTTGGGTGAGGCGTACGCCTCTTCCAAATGGCCCCACCCACTTAAAATGAGCTCTTCTTTTCCCCCACACCCGTTCGGCCTAGCTTATTCCCAAAAAATTCCGCCCGCAAGCTCAGGTTCGCGAAAACCAGAGGAGCTCGCACGGTCGGCCACCCTTCCCGCCGCCTATCCCGTCGGCGCCGCCTCTCTCCGGCGAAGTTGAAGTGTCCGGCCGCCTTGTAGGAGAAGTCCACAAACGATTTTAGGTATTTTTTTTGACTTTTTGGTTAGATTTTTGAAGTGAAAGAAATTCTATGGTTTTAGATTTTTTGAATTTTTTTGTGTGATTTTCGATTCTTTCATTAGTGATCATGGTTAGAGGCAAGGAAAATGGGTCTTCGTCATTGCGGAGGGACCCTTCTTGGAAATATAGTGTACAAGTTGACATTGGCGGCGGAGAGAAGAGCTATGTTTATTTGAAATGTAATTTTTGCGATAAAGTGGTGAAGGGAGGTGTTACCCGCATGAAGGAACATCTATCATGCTCGCACAAAAATGTAGCACCCTGTGCAAAAGTGCCGGACAATGTGAAGGAAGAAATAAGTGCTTACATGAAGAAAACTACCACTGCTAAACACTTACAACATGAGCAATTTGATGAAAGGGTCGAGCATGGTGCTTATTTTGGGAGCGAGAGTGGAAAGGGCTCTTCCTCCACTATACATAGTAAAGGTGCACGGGGTCCTATGGATCAGTATATGACTACTCCAGGAGTGGATAGAGGAGAAGCAGAGATGATGCCTGCAGCTGGTACTAGAGAGGGTCGGCGACAGGTTTGCATGGACATTGGGAGGTTTTTTTTTTGAGAATGCAATACCATTTAATGTTGCTACATCGCCTGCCTACTTCAGTATGTTGCGGTCTGTAGGATTGTATGGAAGAGGGTTGAAGGCACCTTCCATGTATGAGTTGCGAACATGGATTTTAAAAGAGCTGCAGAACACAGAGCGGAGCATTCAGGAGATTAAAAGGACATGGATTGAGACTGGTGTGACTATTATGTCAGATGGATGGTCTGACATGAAGAGCAGGAGTTTGATTAACATCCTTGTCAACAATCCCTACGGCACGGTGTTCTTACGATCAGTTGATGCTTCAGAGGAGGTGAAAAATGTCACATTCATTTTCAATTTACTTGATGGTGTTATTGAGGAGAATGGGGAGCAATTGGTTGTCCAGGTAGTGACTGATAATGCAGTGCATACAAAGCAGCTGGTCAGATGTTGATGGAGAAGAGGACACACCTATATTGGACACCCTGCGCAACACATTGTATAGATCTCATTTTGGAGGATCTTGGTGACTTACCTCAGCACAAGAGTGCTCTTTCTAGGGCGAAGAAGATTACAAAGTTCATCTACAATCACTCTTGGGTCTTAAGCTTGATGAAAAAATTTTCAAAGAAAGAAATCATTCGCCCTGCAACCACTAGGTATGTTCTTAATTTTGTACCATACCTGTTAATGGCGAATGGCGCACCATGGCGCAAAGGTTCATTTGGAGCCATGGCGCATAGCGCACGGCGCGGCGCGCGCTATTTTGAACATGGCGTAAGCTATATAAAAATTATAAAATAATAAGCATGAATATGAAATATTATTAAAAATGAAAGACAAGCTATCATAATAATAAAAGACAACCATAACATATATAAGTTCGACTAAGTAACATTCAAATATCTCATAATTCAAATACTACAATCTTTTTTTTAAAAGATCAAATTAAAATTTAATCTACTCTTCTTGGGAATCATCATCATCAACAAATGTTAAAAAAGCTTCATTATCTTCTTCAAAATTGTCTCCTACTTCATAATCCTCTTCATCACCCTTGGTACCGCTACTTCATAATCCTATAAGAACTGAATCTGACATTTTATGATCACCTAAAAGCAAACAAATTTAGATAAAAGAAATATGATATTGTCCAAGAAACATAATATGGGGACTGTCAGGGGTCCAAGGGGGCGCTGCCCCCTGGCGGGGTTCGACCTGTAGATATGGAGCTTGCAGATTTACAGCTTGTTCAGTTCCGGAATAAAGAGGGTTTTTTTGGATTGAATGCAGCAAAAGCAACCATTTCTAAACGATCTCCAGGTATAATTTTTTTGGTAAACGCAAAACACTTTATTCAGTTCTGATTATGTTTTTTTCTTGAAAACAGTTGAATGGTGGATCCAATTTGGTGATTCCACCCCTGAGTTACAGAGTTTTGCTGTAAGAGTGTTGGGCCTCACTTGTTCTTCTTCTGGGTGTGAGCGAAACTGGAGTACATATAGCCAAGTGCAAACAAAGAGAAGAAATCGGCTATCAACACTCATAATGAACTCTCTCGTATATATTATGCACAACAAGAGGTTGAGAGAGAGGAGGTTGAGGAATAAGGGGTTGAAGGATGATGAGGACCCATTAGTGTGTGATGATGTGTCGTCTGATAATGAGTGATTCATAGATGATGAGACAGATTTGCCATTATCAGACTTACAGTTAGAATATCTAAGTGTGGATGTCTTAAGTGGCGAAGCAGATCAAGTTGGCACATCCACTAGCTCTGCAGCACAACAATCAAGTAAAGGTACTTCACAACTTCTTATATGTTATTACATTACATTTATGTCAAGTGAGCAATGAACATGAATACATGATAATGATCTTTTATCTTAATGAACAGGGAAGAGAAAAGTGAGTCATGTTGAAGATGAAGATGACATGGCATTCATAGATACAATTGGAGAAGAAGATTCACTTGAAGACCCATTTAGTGATGGGATATGATTGCATTTTATATGTTTTTTGTACTTTGGGAGTTTTGTTGAACTAATATTTTGTGATTTTTCAACTTTGGGACATGATTTTGTTGCATCTACTTTCTTCCTTTCAAGTATTTTATATATCATTTAGATGTTTTTATTGTAAGATACAATATTGTCATTATTATCCTGCAAAAACCCTTAATTTTTCATTTACGCAATTCTGTCTCCGTGAGGCTTACGCCTCAGACCGCCTCGAGGCTTACGCCTCGCCTCACGGACGAAAACCGCCTCGAGGCGCAGTTACGCAATTTTAAACCTTGATTTTAAGAGAAAGCTGTAGCAAAAGGTTGACATAAACAATTATCCTAGCACATCGGGCATGGTATAGTCCAGTGGCGGATACAAGAGGGGTCCTGAGGGGACACGTGTCCCCTTCAAAAAAAAAAGTATACATGTACACGAATTGACCATTTTGGGCGGTGCAGACATTGGTTGTTCGGCTTCACCTCTTAGGCGCTTCACAAAAACAGAATTTTGATGCGCATAGAAGTTCTCGTCGCCTCTCTGCATCCGGCATCCACGGTTGCTTCTAGCCTTCCACGCCCCAGCAGTCCAGCCGCAGCCGGTGCGTCCCGAGTCTGCCTTTTGCAGTCCAGGACAGGCAGCCGGTGCGTCCTCCATCCACGGGTGAGTATTAGCGTATATAACCTTGTTTTTATTTTGATTATTATCGTTTGGCACAGGCAGCAGTAGCACTAATATAAATTTTATCTGGCAGCCCTATGCCCTTGCTATCATATTCTGCTTCTTGGCTTCTTCCGTCTTGGATTAGCTCATCGGATTATGCATTTTTGCTTCTTGGCTTCTTTCGTCCGGCAACCCTAAGCCTGATTCCTGAAGATAAGTATTTATTTTAGTTTTCTTGTTTTCTTTATTGGATTTATAATGGCTTTTGTTTTAGATTTTGTTTTACTTTTCTTAGTTTTCTAAATTAGATTTCGTTCATTGTTTATGCTTTACAGTTTTGTATTTTTCTGTATATGATAAAAAAAATTTGCAATTTGTTGCATTATGAATTTTGAGTTTTCTTGTTTTCTAAATTAGATTTCCTTCATTGTTTATAGTTTTGTATTTTTTTGTTTAGGATAAAACAAAATCATTAGTTTGTTGCATGCTTAATTCTTATAAAAAAAATGAAAAAAGGGCCCCCTCAATGAAAATTTTTTGGCTCCGCCATTAATTTTAGTCTCCATGTCATGATGTAAAAAAAATGGTAAAGTTCACATGTTCAAGTACTGATATCCTCCCCCGCTCTTAACTTTTTTATTTTTGAGGGTGTATAAATGCTTCCTTTAAATTATTAGAATAAATACCAGCAAGGCAGGATTAGCGCATGTAGCAATCTACAACACAGTGAAGCGTCCACAAGATTCCCAAGCCAAAACTACTGAGTTTAGGAACCCTAAAAACTCCGAGTAATGAATAGAGAGATATGTAACATCAATTTGTTGATGGTACAAAATTCCAGGAAACAAACCAAGCAAAAGTGATTCTTCAAGAAAATATGACGTACAAGCAATGCCAGAAGCAACAGATTGACATCTTCATGTTGGATAAAAAGAAATGCTTAATGTCTCAGAAAAGTCATACAGAATTCTACTTCACATCAACCGTCACTGATAACATGAGATGCAGGAATTTTTCAGAGTAGACGAACAGCTTAAAATGCCCAATAAGTGATAAAAACCCAAGAGAACAGATACATCAAAATATCTTCGTGGAAACATAGCCATACCTCAATATCAATGAAGGCGTCGATGGATTAACGAAAAGCTGAATGGCCGAGAGGTATGGCACGTAGTACTGCACCACCGAGTCGCTCTCGTTTAAAACCAACGGTACTCCGGCGCCATAAGCGCTCCACTCCTTAAACGACTCCCACAGATCTCCGAGGGTGAAATACGGATGGTGAGGCTCCATAGCGTCGCGACTTCTCCAGCCCCTCGCGGTCATCTGATCGAATATCAAAATCCCCAATCCATTAAACCATAAAAAAAGAAGGCAGGACAATAAATTCATTCCAGTTCAAAATGCTACTTCCAAACCTTTCGAAAGTACAAAGCAGGGACAATCGGAGTTGTCGACTGGAGAAAACGATCCAAATTTCCAGGAGACTGCTCTGAGGTCGACGCGGAAGAGTGGGAAGAGGATACAGAAGCCTTCGAGGACGAGACATCCAATTCGACACGGTTACCCATCGGCGGGTCTGGCGGCGGTGGCGAAGGACGATGCTTCGGCCGAGCAGCCGGCGCCGCCGCTGGTTTCCGCGTCTGCACTGGCGAGGATTGGTTCTGGAGTTCGCGTTGCTGCCTCTGCTGCTGCTCGAGCTGACGGCGTATGGCGGGGGGGTTGTAGAAACGGTCGACGCCGTGAGCGCGGGCCGACGAACCAACCATAGCTTAAAGGTGGGAAGTAAGCGAGGAAGAGAGGGAACTTTAACGACTAGTCGCCTGAACGTTTCTGCTGGTTCTACTTGTTCGAACAAAGCGGACTCCGTCGACGATCGGCAAGCCGGAGGTTAGGGTTTCGGCGTGCGTGAGGTGAGAGAATTGCTCTTATTGGGATCTGGAAGTACCGGTTGAGGGGGCGTTTCCGCTTCTCCGCCTCCCTAGCGGATACTTCTTTGCAGTTTAAGTCCTCTACATTATAGTTTTGCATTAGAGTGCCTTTCTTGACTTTCTGTTGCATACAACCCCTTCGAGAAGCAAAAGACCACCGATTTTGCATTCTTTTGTCATACATACCATTTATTATTTTTTGGATTTACATACATACCATTTTATATTATATTATTTACATATATAATATTTAAACTTTTAATATTTCATATCTATCATTCATAGATAAATTTAATATCAAACACATCACTCATAATTTTCATTCCTACCAATCATACCACTCTATAATTTTAATATTTCATTCATTGAACTCATATTTGATCTATGAGTGATATGCATGAAATATTAAAATTTTGAGTGTTAGATATATAAATAGCATGATATAAAGTGATATGTACGTAAATCTCTTATTTCTTTTTATAAAAACATAATTTTTAAGAGGTAAATTTGTAAAGAGATATTGGCGCCTTTTATAGCAATAGGTTATCCACATGGAAATGAATTTTAGGCTGTCAAATGCCAAAATTAGTCTTTTCGGTGAGATTACGCATACGAAAATGGTTAGAAAGATTTCTCAATAAAAAGTCCTTGAATGTTAATTAAAATTATTAAATAATTAATTAATAATACAAAATAAAAAATTCATTATGATTTTTTATATTTTGTGAAAAGAATAGATTAAAGCTTTAATATAATATATAATAATTTTAATCAGTTACTAGCTAATTTGATTCTTAGGCTTTGTTTGGAACGGCTTTTTTATTGCTTTCTAAAACAGAGTTTTAGTACAAATTTTTTTATTTTTGTACTAAAACTCTGTTTTATAAAGCAATAAAAAAGCCGTCCCAAATGAAGCCTTAATCTACATAATTTAATGTCTACATGTTAATATTCTACTCACTTAATTCATTTTCATTAATTAATAATTTATCATATCTCATTCCCTTCACTCGTTAAATTAGCATATACACATATACATTTAACATCATCGAATTGTATTTTATTTGAAAAATTAACAAAACATGCACAAATATAGAATTATCTTTGATAGGTCGCTAAAAATTGCTTTGATTAGGTGGAATCTAAGTACATTTAACATCATCAAATTGTTTTATTTTTAATTGAAAAATGAAGAAAACACGCATATATAGAATTATAATTACTATGTCACTAAAAATTGTCTTGATTGGATACGAATCTTGATACATATCTAAATAGGAAACTTCCAAAATTAAGTTATGGACAATTCAAATTCTAATTTTAGTAAACTTGCAATGAAATTGAACATCTTAGCAAGAAGAACCAATGACTCCAAAATTGTTCAAATTCAAGCCAAAATGGGCTCAAACCAGGGGCCATATTGAGAAACTTTAAAACATTGTTTGGATGATGAAATGATATCCAAATATAACATATAGTTGAATCGATCAGCCCGACAAGATGAATCTAATGAGCTAAAGATTACTTAATTCTAATATAATTAAGGTAAATAAATGCTGAATGAATGCACTATGACCGAAGGAATTAATACGAGCCGTCCAATGGAGCACACCAAAATTACCTTGGATATTCTTCATATTTACAAGCATGCACTCTAAAAACCTATAAATAGTCCCCCACTGTCTATAGGAGTGGAATATATGGGGTTAGATTTTGGTGGCTTAGACCCTGGGGTAAAAACTCAAAAGAGCTTTGAGGCTTAAAACATCCTGGAGATCTACACGCAACACCACCAGCGAACCCTCGCCACCGGGTGCCACTACTGAACTTCTTCTTGATGATCACAGTCGGACCTCTGTCCGATAGCCATTATCGAGCCTTCATCTAACCATCGTCCCTCATTGATTACAATCTCTCTGACCACCATCATCTTATTTGCTAATCTTTTGTTGGAAAGTACAAATCAATTTTAATTATACTTTCTTTGAGAAAATTTGAACATAAACTTTTGAATTTTCAGTTTTGTAGCCGAACTCATCATCATGAATGATATCACCTAAGGTGGTGAAAATATCATTTTCTAATGAGTTCCAATTACTAAATTATAAATTTCATCCATACTATCATAATCAATTTGATATTCAATCATATGCTTGGCTATGATAGTTAGAATGCTTTATTGTCAATTATTGCAGTCGGATCGATGAGTGAACTACAAATGGCCCCAAAGGATCAAAATAATTTTTGAATACGTATCTAATTACAATAATCTAAATATATTTATCATTAATTTCATTTTCAATCATATCGATAGTAAATGATACATTTCCCTAAAAGAAAGAGAACTTATTATTAATTATTTGAATATGACGATAATGATCATCCTTAATTTTTATTTTCCCAAAGAGTGATTTTCCCCCCATTCTATTCAGCAGCTAAATATAGTGGGATTTGATTTATCTAGGGCCTTGAGTCTCCTACAAAGGCAAGCCTTCGAAGTTTAATTACATCGTAGGAAGATTAGGCTTCCTACAGATACTCTCGATTAAAATAATGATAAATATTTTATTTTAGATTTTCTAATAGTGATATAAAAGGAGGGATGAGAGAATTTTAATAGGGATTTCATCAATTTTGAACATTTATTTTGGAGACCAAAGAATGAAAGGTAGGGAGCACTTAAGGATTCTGAAAACTATTCAGAAGTGTCTTGGCCCATCATATGTTGGGCTTTAAGTTTTGGAATAGAAAAAAAATTTAGTTTGAGTTATTATTTTATTAGAAAGTTTGGATTAAATTCTTGATGTTGGGAACTATGATTTTAGGTCAGTCTCGGATCCTAAATCTAATTTGGGCACTAAATAATAGTGACATGATCCTAACTAATGACATGTAAATATGGGCTTATCTTGGCTTTGATTAGAGAGCAACTAAATCACCTAGATGCTTTAAAATCATGAATTTAATCTTATGAGAGATATAAAAGGTTTATTATTTAAGTTTTGAGAATTTGGAGCTAACATCTAGAGAATATCTTAAGTGTCCCCTTTACCTATGTATGGTGGTTATGCTCGATGTAATTAAAATTTTATTAATTTTAATTAGTTTCTAATGTAATGCATATTGATTGACACTGGTATGCAAAAATTAAGCTTAAAAAATAAAGTTTTTCTTAGAGATGCACAACATTTTCTAGACAGAGCTACACCTTAATATGTCAAGTGGTTTGCAACGAATCATAGACGGGGAGTTGCCTAACAAGGGGAGAAGATAGTTATGAATGCATGAAAAATCTCCAGCATGCCCAGACTTACTTCTTAGGAACATTTATTTTTTATGTAAGCCTAATATTTTTTATTACAAATAGATGAATATTTTTGTTTTCCTTAAGAGCCTAACCGTGTTCCGGCTAAAACAAATCCATAATACATGTAGTAAACCTAGAAAGGAAGATACGTTATACTGAACAAATAATTTAAACAATTATTAATCATATTATATCAAAATAAAGTAAAAGGTCGTGTGACAAATGCCACTTAATTACAACCCATAATTTGTAGAAATTAAAATTGGCAGGGCACCATTGATAGCATCCCAGATTCAAATCCTATAAAATGAATCAAGTTTTAAAGTACGATATTTTTTCCTCAACTTCTTTTCTCTAGCTTCTAGATCCTTTAGGTTAGGATATCCAAATGAAAAGGACTCCACCCCGAAGGGGTGTTTGTTTTCTCTTTGGATTTTAAACTTTCCCAAATTTGGATCTCCAAATGGAAGGAACTCTCCCTAAAGGGATGTTTCCTTCCTCTTTAGATCCCAAATTATATTCAAATACCCCACTTTAAGTGACTTTCACAACCCTTTTTTAATTTATATTTGTGAAAATTAAGTGACTCTAATATAACCTGCATGTTATCCTAATTAGTTCATATATAAAATCATTCAAATATCACAAGTATTTATAGAAAATTCATAACCCTCATTTGAGCTAACACATTTACTTGGCCATGTTTTTTTTTTTTAAGGGGGTTAAACATTCAAAGAACCTGTACAAAATTTTGTTAATTAAATTTCATTTAGCTCCTTTTTTAATAGCCATGCATAAAATTTTATTATTATCAAGATCATTTATAACCTAGAAAAATCTAGTTCCCATCACATATCATAGCACATATAACATGGTAAAAGAAAACATAATATTATATGCATCAGAAATCAAACCAAATTAAAACAACCATTACATATAGAAAACTCACACAAGAAAGAAAAGTATGTATAAAAAAACAATGGTCTTGCCTAAAATTAGGATTGATTGTCCTAACAAACCATCTACTGTGTGTGTGTTAGGTTGTGTGGTTTGGATGTGCCCTAAATGGGTTATTGTTTGTAGTTTTTTAATATATATTTTTAGTTTATTTGAGGTTAAGGGAATATTTAGTTTTAAATTAAGTTTGATATTTTAATGTTCATTTTAGGATAAATTTTAGATTTTAAAGTTGGTTAATTATTATTTCTCTAAAGTCCTAAATTTTAATTAGGTGTTTTAATCCTTAAACCTCAAAATTTAATACACTTATGCCCTCTAGAATGAAATCTACATAAGGTATGGAGGCTTTATTTATTAATAATTTATTATTAATTATTTAGGTTAAATAATAATTGACTTTATTTACACTAAGATCGTAAGGTTTATTTCACTCTCATTAGGGCTAACTTAATAGCATCGTAGGCCCAAGTTACCTATTAGTTATTTTTGTGTTTATGTTTGATTCAATTTATCTATTAAATTATTTAAGCTTGTGATTATCTTATTAAAGATTTTTTAAGCTTATGATATATGGTTTGCATTCCATCAAATTCGTTTGTGACGTTGTCACAATGGGCATGAGGACCTAATGTCACAGTTCGAGGATGTCCATCCAAAAAACTTTATTGATGGAATATTGGTTGTATATTTTAATGTTATAACCTTATATAATTAATTGGATTGATGATTTACTAAAAATTTGATCATTTATTAATTTTTTGTACTTTATTGAATATTTTAATGCATTAAATAAAGAGTATATTTTTTTGACTTTTTATTTACATTAATCTTTAGATTTTTTATTTTTTTATTAATATTAGATCGTTTTGTTGGATTTAAATTTTTATATAATTAGCTATGAATTTTTAGATCTTGAGTATTTTATTGAATTAGGTTTGAACAAAATATTAATTTTTTTTATTTTTAATGAATTCTAGAGATTTGATATTTTTTATAAATATTAAACCTAAGTATGAGTCCAATGCCTTTGAGTTTGTTTAATTTAGAATTTTTTATAATTATTTATGAATTTTTAAATTTTATGCATTTAATCAAATTATTTAATTGCATCGTTAGAGGGATTTTCTTATTTTTGCACCAAACTTATTCCAAATCACTTTAAATATTTCCTAAATGTTAGGAATGACTTATGGGGATGATTCCAAGTGTTTAAAATTTCTTTGAACTTTTTATTTTTTATTATTTAATTTAATTAATTATTAAATTTCACTTATTATTAAAATTATGATTAATTCTTAAGGCCAGTGACGAGGCATTTATTTTCCTTAGATTGAGTATTGAATTATAAATATTTTAAGATCTTTTTTTTTTTTTTTTTTTGAAGTTTTAGGTCCCATAAAGGGACTAATTTTTGTTTTGCTTGATTTTTTGGTCAAATGATGCCAAATCAAGATGAAATTGGAACCTGGGGTTTATGATGTTACTATGTTCATCGTATTAAAGTTTAACCCCTATTAGATGTGTACAAAATCTCTTAGGATTCTTTCAAGTTCTATAGGCAAATCCCCTAATTATTTTCCTTACATGTCATTAGTGTTTCAATTGGTTTGAAACTAGGTATGACTAACTCTTACACATATACAAACACATCACATAAAAATGAAAGGAAAAGTGTTACTAGTTGTACAATTGTAAATTTTTTAAGTTATGGGTTCAAAATAGACCCATCACCATGAAAATTTATTTCACAATATTCTTCGGTATACCATGACATATATAAATTACTGGGGGTGTATAAAATGCTAAAAAACTTTTATGAAAATTTTAGTCAAGTTTAATATGTGTGTCAAAATGGATTTTGGGGTCAGATTCGTGTCGAACCCAAAATTAATGGGGTACAAGTGGGTTGACTCAAACTCGACTCAATTTTATAAATTGTTCAGAACTTCAGACCTTGACCCAACTCTTGTGAGTTACTGGGTTGACCTAACCATACATGTGAACTGGGCTACATGTACGTTTGCGAAGAGTATTGAACTCTGCCTTGCTGGCTCTGCTTGTGGTCCTTTAGGATAGCAGAGCCGGGAGGGCTCACCGGATTGATGTTTATGTTCGTGTGATCACTAGTGTAGATTGAGAAGGGTGGAGTTCGGATGACCAGATGTGAGAAGCGCTTAGCGAGATCAGATTAGATCGAGCTCTGAATGTTGATGTATGAATAAGCGGTGTGAACGCTGATAGAACAGTGAGTAAGCGGGATCGGGTTGGATTAAGCTGTACTAATACGGACATGGGATCACAAAGTCTGAGCACTGGATCGAGCTCACGAGCATGGGATCATGCTACAAAGGGTGGAGTCCGGGTCATTTCATGTTGATCACAGGTTTTCGGGTCAATTCAAAATAGACCCAATTTTATAAATGAGTTGAAATTTGGAACATTGACCCTATCTATATGGCAAATGGGTTGACCGGAACCCAAAATTTTTTGGGTCATGTCTAGGTCATGTTTCGGGTTTCGAGATGGGTCAAATATGGACACCCCTACAGTTCGACCACTGAATCATGAGAAAATAAAATAAAATTGATTCCAAACATGATTGAATTTCTTCATAATACAATGATCAAAATGACATGGAAGTTTTTTTTAGAAAATAATAGGGCTGGAGCTTTTTTGAATGAGTCCAAAATCACTCAATTTGATGGAAAAATGAATTTTCTATGAATTTTGGAGGTATTTGGTATTACATTGAATTTTTAATTTAATTTATTGATTAAAATTATAGGGTTGCCATTTCTCTAGCCGTCGCTTATTAGGACACACAACATAACAAAATAACAATGTGGTTTTGACTTGCTCAGGTCACATCTGATGTTACCGAATTAGACCGCATATAAATGGATGGCTGCGATTGCGCCACGTCTCCTTGAATTAAACCATGTGGTGCTCCCTCCAAACCCGTCAAACTTGCCATTTTGTTTGATGGAGAGAGATATTAATCTCCAGTAGTGATATATTCTCAAAACATTATCTTGATCACGCACGAATCTTGAGGCAAAATCGAGCCGAAAACTTGAAGAATTAAATCCAGGAGCATCTGAACTCCGATTTCAGCATGCTTATAGTCAAACTGAGCGTCTCAAAAATACAAACCCAACGACACCAAATTCAACTCAATCCAAGTCCAAATGAGCCCAAATTAAGCACCTGAAATGTTGTTGGAAAGTTCTTTCCACAAATTGAGTTACCAAATTGTCTCCGATTTTAATGAGCTTATAGTCGAATTGAACGACTCGACGAGACGAATCTAACGAGCCTAAGATCGCCAAATTCCAACTTCATTAAGACCTTCAAATGTCTGATGAATGGTGCACGATCAAGGGATTCAATATTAGTCGTCCATTCGACCACTCTTTATTTGCCCATGATCTCACACCTATTTACAAGCTATGTCATTCCAGGAAATCTATAAATAGACCCCTCATTTCTCATGAAGAGGGACCCAAGCAAGAAGAAGAGAAGGATAGAAGGGAATAACTCCTCATCGACCACCGCCAGAGTTCTGCCCGACGCCGAAATTCTGCCGGACTTCCGAATGATGCCGGAGTTCTGTCCGACGTTCAAGGGAAGCCAAAGTTCTGCCTAACGCCAGAATTCTGCTCAATCTCCAAGTGACACCGGAATTCTGCCCGACATTGTAATTGGATCTCAAATCCGGAAGTGAAGCATTGTAAACTGTTTGTCCTAAATTTTAAGGACAAATCAGCCTTTTGTACTTCAAACAAATACTAGTGTAATTATTTCAACTGGGCGTGGCCCTATGATTTTTTCCAATTATAGGGTTTTCCACGTAAAAATCCTAGTGTTTACATTTCTTTTCTGTTTGTGTACTAGATATTCATACAATGCTGAGATGGAAATTTACTAACTCTATCGTCGCGTATATTATTGTCTGCAACAGTTTGGCACCGTCTGTGGGAAACATTATCCCACAACTTTAAGTATTGCTACGATGGTCAACAGACGCAACAGTCACATCGTTGGGGCTTCTCGTGCCAACTCCCATCAGTCCAGAAATCAGTTTATGAATCATAGACACCCGATATCTTCCTCTTTCTACCTTGGGGGGCAAAATGCCGCTGGAGAAGGAACCTCGGGACCTTCCCTAGAAGAGAGAATAAAAAAAATGGAAGAATCTCATAACGAGATCCCTTAACTCTTATGAGTGTCTCGGCAGCCAGCATTACCATAGCGGGAGAAAGTTCTTCTCCCTTGAATTCCACCACTGGCCGAAGATGTTCAACTCGAACATCTTCAAGTAGAGATTCATCCTCCTACACCAAGGAGGCATCTACAATCATACCAGGATAATGAACTTGTTGATACAGTAAGTTCTACACATCATTCGCCCACAATTCGACAACCTCGCATTCTCCCAGATCTCCCTGAAGACTCAGCCCAACTACATGCTGTTGAGCTCCCTCACAATGCCCTCTGTTATGAACTGCGGAGATTAGTACGGGAAGATCGAGTTCCCCCTAAGAGATATAAGGCAAACTCTCCGACAGAGAAACTTCCAAGAGTCATCACCCCTAGCTGAAGCCATTCTTCAGCACCCCATTCCGGCTAGATTCAAAGTACCGAACATCGAATCCTACGATGGAACATCCGACCCTTATGAGCATATCGATCACTATAGAACCATCATGCATATCCAGCGAGCCTCAGATGCACTCCTTATCAGGTTTTTTCCTACTACCCTTAAAGGAAAGGCTCGAATGTGGTTCTATTCGCTTCCCTCTAGAACGATCCCTTCATTTTTCAAATTGGCTAAAGTGTTCGTCGAACAGTTTGTAGCCAATCAAACAATTGTTAAGTTTTCTTCCCACCTCTCTAGCATCCGTCAAAATGAAGGAGAAACATTGAAGGAGTATTTTTAGCAATTTTCTACTAAGGCTCGACAGATTCCAGGAGTAGACCCTGAATTGCTCAGAGGGGTCTTTCTTGGAGGCCTTCATCCTGGCCCCTTCTATTCGACACTCATGTGCGATACTGTTCATTCATATGCTGGCCTGATTCATCATGTGGAGGTGCAAATCTCGGCTGATGAAGACATAAATGCTCACAAGAAGCAGTTTGAGCAAACTAATGGGAAGCACAAAGTTGTACCTGGGATAAACAATTCATCCTCATAATAGAAAAAGCAAGGGAAGAATAATATACCTCCTAGGTCTCAATTGACTCGATGGGGACCTCGGTAGGAAAGGGAGTATACCCCACTCAACAAATCTCGAGCAAATATATTGATGGCCGTTCAAGATCAAGATACATTGAAATGGCCGAATCCTTTGAAGTCAAACATAGGAAATCCAGATCAGTACTATCATTTTCATCATAGTCGTGGTCACACTACCGAAGCATGTAAGCAACTTAAGGATGAGATTGAAAAACTTATCCGCCAGGGCTATCTTCGACAATTTATTCGAGATCCATCTACCCGAGAGGAAGCTCGTCCCGCTAAGGTGCAAAATCAATAACAAAGACAACTATTAAATAATATTCAAATGGTTGGAGAGATTGAATGACCGCGCACTTCGTGTATTTGTATTAACAATACTACTTGTCTTATTGTCTCTTTTATGTTAAGTAGGGTGTCACTTTGATATCCCAATATCTTCTTTCAAGTTAAATATTATATTGTCATCGTGCGTAGATCTTATGTATTTATAATTTGTATATCCTTAAGTCATACTAGGGAATTATTATACTGTCTTACATAATACAATAATGTGATGTTCATGTTGTTGTGATATCATTTTTTCTTATAAAAGATAAAAAACTTCTTAAATTCTTTTTTCATGATTCAAAAAATACACAATCTACATTGTATCTCAATTACCGGATGATCAATCCTAGGGGGATTTGATCCGACCTCTTCTACACAGGTTAACGTCATCGAGCAGGGCTCTGATATACAACCTCGGATAGGTCTTACATCCTTGGTGGATTCTCCCGACCTCTTCCACACAGGTTAACGTCATCGAGCAGGGCTCTAACATACAACCTCGGATAGGTCTTACATCCTTGGTGGATTCTCTTAACCTCTTCCACACAGGTTGACGCCATCGAGCAGAGCTCTGACATACAACCTTGGATAGGTCTTATATTCTTGATGGATTCTCTCGAACTCTTCCAAACAGGTTAACGTCATCGAATAGGGCTCTGACATACAACCTCAGATAGGTCTTACATCCTTAGTGGATTCTTCTGACCTCTTCTGCACAGGTTAATGTCATCGAGCAAGGCTAAGACATACAACCTCAGATAGGTCATTTATTCTTGATAGATTCTTCCAACCTCTTTCATAGAGGTTAATATCATCATGCAAAGTAAGTGATTGATAAAATCATCACTCATATAAAAACCTTAGTAGTCTAACAATGCCTCCAAAAATATGGGGGGCAATATATCAAATGTATGTGTTAAAGATGCAATCATAATTCAGCTTTCTCCAAGAAACAAGTTCTCAATTTCATATATAACATCATTGGAGTTACATTACAAAATTGTACATCAAGTTCAAGGGTATATTTATGCTCACTTGAAGTTGAAAGCAAAAAATACATTTACGTCATAAGTACAAAGATATATAATGACAGCACACTTTCGTATGGATGCATATTGCCTTCGTAAAATGCCACTGAACACCCGCCATCATCGGCCCTTCGTCTGGTGTATACCGGTGGTCCTTTACTTCGACATATCCTCCAACTATCTCTTTTAGCTCTACACTCAACGGTTCACTGCCAACAAACTTCTTCTCAAATACCATCGAAATTCTCCCCGTCTACTCACCACTTATGGTTATCCTCCTATCGTAGGACTTCTGCACGTCGTTAGACTTTTGTCAGAATTCTACCTTGCATTGAGCTTCTTCCCATTACTGGACTTCTACCCGTCTTGGAACTTTCATCGGACTTCTAACTGTATACTGATAAACATTAATTTTTCCCCGCCGTAGGATCTTGAAGAGGGAGGTAGAAGAAGAGAAGTGATAGCAAAAAAGTTCAACTTCTACACAATGAGAGAGGCCCTGAATTGGGTAGGGATGTCACCTACCAAAATAGGGGAATGTCTCAACTGTAAGAAAATGAAGGAGGAGAAAGAAAAGAAACAACTGTAAAAATTCAAACTTCTACACACGGAGAGGGGCTCTGAATTTTAGTAGGGGATGCCGTCTACAACAAACAGAGGAATGCCTCAATTATAAGAAAGTTAGAATGAGGGAGGAAAAAGAAAAGAAACAACTGTAAAAATTCTAACTTCTACACACGGAGAGGGGCCCTGAATGTTTGTAGGGGATGCCGCCTACAACAAATAGGGGAATGCCTCAACTATAAGAAAGTTAGAATGAGCGAGGAGAAAGAAAAGAAATGGATGCAAGAAGTCTAACTTCTGTACGAGAGGAGGGGCACCGATTTAAGCAGGGAAAGTCACATACAAAAAACAATGGAAAGCCTCAACTATCAGAAAGCTTGAAGAAGAAAAAAAGGAGAAAATTTTCTTCTACACTAAAGAGGGGAGTCGATTTAAGTAGGGAAAGTCACCAACGAAAAACAACGAAAGGCCTCTAAAGTAAGAAGAAAAATGTGGGAAAAAAGGAAAAAGAAGAGAAGTCTCCAACTTCTGTATAAGAGGAGGGGCGCTAAGTTAAGTAGGGAAAGTCACCTACTTAAAAACAACAAAAACCCTCATCTGTTAGAGAGCTAGAGGTAGAAGAAGAGAAGAGGCAAGTTTCTCCTTAGCACTGAGGGGCTATTTATAGTTTTTTAGAAGAGGGAGAAGATTTTATAATTTATGAATTCTTTATAAATTTTTCAAATTTTTTGCAAATTTTTTGGAATTTTTTGAGCCCCACACGGAATTTAAAAATAAAAGAAAAAATATATACGCACTGACTTTAAGTTGGTTCGGGCAACCACCAGCTTGAACCGCCGCTTGGTAGCCTGGCAGGCACACGACACCGGAACGGTTGCGGACCAGGCCCCAGGCGAGTCGTGAGCGCGGGTCGGCAGCGGCCCAGGCGGGTTGCGGGCTACAGCGAGGGTCAGGCGGGCCCTAGGAAGGCTGCCGCACAGGTCAGGCGGGCCCCAGACGGGCAGCGAGTTGGCTGGGACGCTGTCCGGCGGGCCTACATAGCGGTTCTGTGCCGGCGGTAGCGGCGACGACAGTCGGCAGGCAGGCCCGGCCGATTTGGCTGCCCACTCCATTCCAGGTTCAAATTTTGCCTTGGAAAAGCCAAATCGGACATTTTTTGGGTCCCCAAGACCATTTTTCGATGTTCCGAACTAAATTTTGACACTTTCAGAGCCATTCGAGACTCCTACACGCAAGGTCGATTCTAAATCACTCAAAAAAATCCTTTAAAGTTTTTGACACATATTTTTGGACTCCTGAAGCTACGATGTCCAAAAATAGGGGGGCAACTAATATATTCTCAAAAAAGCATCTTGATAACGCATGAATCTCGAGGCAAAATCAAGCCAAAAACTTTAAGAATTAAATTCGGGAGCATTTGAACTCCGATTTCATCAAGCTTATAATCAAACTGAGCGTATCGGAAATACGAACCCAACGACACTAAATTCAACTCAATCTGAGCCCAAATGAGCCCAAATCAAGCACCCGAAGTGCTGTTAGAATGTTCTTACCATAATTTAAGTTACCAAACGGTCTCAGATTTTGACGATCTTATAGTCGAATTGAATGACTCGACGAGAAAATCCAACGAGTCCAAGATCGCCAAATTTCGACATTATTAAGACCTTTAAATGTCTGACAAACGGTGTACGATCAAGAGATTCAATATCAGCCATCCATTCGGCCACTCCTTATTTGCCCCTGATCTCACACCTATTTACATGCTATGCCACTCCAGAAAATCTATAAATAGACCCCTCATTTCTCATGAGAAGGGACCCAAGCAAGAAGAAGAGAAGAAGAAGAGAAGGATTGAAAAGAATAACTCCTCCTCGACCACCGCCAGAGTTCTGCCTGACGCCATAATTCTGTCAGACTTCCAAACGACGTCCAAACGACGCCGAAGTTCTGCCCGATGTTCAAGGGAAGCTAAAGTTCTGCCTGACGTCAAAATTCTGCTCAATCTCCAAGTGACGCCGAAACTCTGCCAGACATTGTAATTTGATCTCAAATCTAAAAGTGAAGCATTATAAATTGTTTGTCCTAAATTTTAAGGTTAAATCAGCCTTTTGTACTTCAAACAAATACTAGTGGAATTATTTCAACTAGGTGTGGCCCCGTGGTTTTTTCCCATTCTAGGATTTTCCACATAAAAATCCTGGTGTTTCCATTTCTTTTCTTTTTGTGTGCTGGATATTCGTACAACGCTGAGACAAAAATTTACTAACTCTATCGCCGCGTATATTCTAGCCCGCAACAATTAGAGTCACCACTTTTTTTTTTAAAGCTTTGCTTTGCTTTGGAAAGAATGCAAAGCATTTTGAAATTATAATTTCGTACGAGAATTTGAAATATGCTTTTGAATTTTAATTCAAAAATCAAACATGCTATTAGAAAGGAGATATCACATCGAGAGGTGAAAATAAGATTTCTTAATGGATTTATATTTTTAATTATAAATTTTATCCTGAATATTATAGTCAAATTTTGAAAGTAAATATATATGATCTTGAAGGGTCAAAATAATGTTTGGTCAAATATTTAAGTACAATAATTAAGACGTGTTATTCTTTAAATTTATATCTGAGGTTATAATAATAAATAATGTATCTTTCCAAAGAAAGAAAATATCATTCTTTATTAACTATTCAAATATGACAATAACGATCGTTGTTGATTTTAATTTTCCTGAGAAAAATTAATTAATTTTTTTGAATTGATTTGTGGTGCTTTAAATCTCCTATGTGGGTAAGCCCTCGTAGTTAATTACATTGTAGGAAACTTGAGTTTTCTATAAAAACTTTCGACTAAAATAATAGTATAAGTTTAAATTTTTTTTTTTAATTTTCAAGGAGTGATATCAAACGAGTGAGGTTGGAGTTATAATAGAGATTATATCAAAATTGAGCACTTATTTTAGAAGGCAAAGGATGAGAGGCAGGAGGTGTTTGGAATTCTGAAACACTTCAAAAACTTACCAATCTATCATATATATTGGACTTTAAATTTTAATTTTGAGAGAAAATTTAACTTGAGTTTTTATTTTGTTAGAAAGTTGGGATTATATTCCCGAGGTTAGGGTCTTATGATTTGAGTCCACCCTCGATCCTAAGTTTATTTTGGACACTAGATTATAGTGACCTAAATCTAGCTAATGAAACATATAAAATTGGTCTTATCCCAGTCTAGATTGGGAAACTAACTAACAACCTAGTGCTTTAAACCATATATTTAGTCTTTTATGAAAGATGGGTAGAGATGTTATTTAAGTTTTTGAGAAAGTGGGGTGATTATACTTGAAATGAAATCAAAATTTTAACTCTTTGATTAATTTCTAACACAATGTGTGTTGATCAACCTTATATGCAAAAGTAAAATGCAGCGATTTAAAAATTTGGCTTATAAAATAGATTTTTTCTTAGAGATTTTATAACATCCCTTAGACAAAGTTGCATTATAATAGGCCAGGTGGTCTATCACAACCCACAAGCGGGGAGGTGCCTAAGAAGGAGGAGAATGTATAAATATGCATTTGTGAGACCCTCGGCAAACCTGAACTTACTTCTTAAAATTATTTAAGTTTCTATGTTGGCCTAAAATTTTTATTTTGATTACGAGTAAAAAAAGTTTTAGTCTTTAAGGATACTAAATGCTTCCAAGCAAAATCAAAAGTAGCATGCAAGAAGATTATGACACACCTACTGAGCATCAGTAAATACATCAATCAAATCAATTAATTAAAATATAAATCAAGTAAATGTAAAAAGGTTTATGTGACAAATGCCACTTAATTACAGCCTCAGAACTACTGACGACAACATGGATTCTAATCCTAAAAATGATGTAAGTAATTTTAGGAAGGAGATATTATTGTGTCTTTGCTCTGTATTCTTCCATTTTGCGAGCTCCTTTGATTCGTTGGGTCCAAGTACCCAAATGTAAAGAACTCCTCACCAAAGGGGTGTTTCTTTTCTCTTTGAGTTTTAAAATCATCTTAACTTGAATCCCCAAATAAAAGGAACTCTTCCCTAAGTGATGTTTCCTTTCTTTTTAGATTTCTAGTTGGATGGTTAATATCCCATCTTAAAATTTACTTTCACAACATAATTGAATTAAAATAAATATTAAAAATTTAAAAGACTCTAGACAACTTGTATAGTTATCTTAAGTAATTCTAATCAAAATCATTAACATCATCTCAAGCAGTTATATAATTAAAATTGCTCATAATTGAGCACGAATATGCTTGACCATGCTCTTTTAATTTGAAGGGAGATTTAACATATTTAGCACATGCAGAAAATTCATCAATTAATTTTTTATTCAGCCCCCTTGATTTTATCCCTACATGAGCATGACCACCTAAAAATAGTTTGTGAGTATTCAGTTCTTTCCTAACCTAGGAGTAATCTAACATCCATCATATCAATTCATAGAGAATAAAATAAAATTATCACATTAATAACCATTACATCAATCAATTATAGCAACCAGCATACAACAAAAAACTAGGAAAAACTCAACATATAAGTAGAAAAAAGAAAGTACTAACCTAGCCTAAAATGAGGATTGGTTGTCCTAATAAATAATCTAAAGTGTATGAAGCAGGCTGTGTTGAGTCAAATAATTAGATTGTTAAGCCTAAGTTAATGTCTCAAGACTACCAAGAGGGGAAGTGAATTGGTAGTTTTTAAAAATTTTAATCCCTCTTTGAATTTAAGTTGAACCGAAATGAAAATTTTTTCTTTTAAGTTTTTATAGAAAATGTTTTTCAACCACAGAGTTCTTAAAAATTAAAAATAAAATGCGGAAACGTAAAAACTGTAAAGTAAATGACACCAGATTTATAGTGGTTCGGTCTATAACCAGACCTACATCCACTCCCAAGAGACACCCTCTGAGTATTGCACTAATACCAATAGTAACTCTCCTTTTGCACCCACAGCAAGGCGGAGAAGCCTTTACAACACACTCTTTTCACCACTACCCGGTGCGGCAGAGAACCGTCGTCCTTTTACACAATCTCCAGTGTTGGCAGAGAACCGTCGTCCTTTTACACAATCCCCAGTGTTGGCTGAGAACTGTCCGTCCTTTCACACTCTCCTAGTGTGGGCAGAGAACCCTTCGGCTGTTCACACTCTCCAAGTGTAGGAAGCGACCCTTTCGGCTATTCACACTCTCCAAGTGTCGGCAGCGAACCGGATCTCTTTGACAGATCTTCTCATAAGAAATCAAGAAGGAATAAAGAAAAGAGTGAAGTAATCCCAATTCACAAGTAGAGATTCTTACCTTTGAACTCCAAGTGAAGCCTTCACGCTCCAGTGGTAAGAATCCTCCTTTGAATGCACTCTCACACTCTCTCCTTAGCTATTTTCTCAAGAAACACGAAGATCAAATGACAAAGAGATTGGGTGGCAGTTAAATTTGGACTCTTTATATAAAAGACAAGAAAAACCGTCCAAAAACTGCAAATTTTCAATTCTGTACGCAGTGGATCGTCCCGTACGATCGTGGTCATCTTGGACGATTTTACTTAAACGCTCTGAAACGACCCTATTTGTATATGTGTACAAAATGTCTTCGTACACGCTGATCGTCCCGTACGAACTAAGTTCGTCCGGTACGAACGATTATTACTAGGTTGGTTATAGAAAACTGCTGAAAACCATTCTAAGTCGGTTAATCGTTTGGACGAAAATTGGTTCGTCTGGACGAAATTTTTACAGAGAGCAACTCGTTTTCTAACGATAATTAATTTCGTCTGGACGAAAATTTTACAGACACCGAATCGTTCTGGATGATAATTAATTTCGTCTGGACAAAAATTTTACAGAGAGCAACTCATTTTCTGACGATAATTAATTTCATCTGGACGAAAATTTTACAGAGACCAGATCGTCCTGGACGATAATTAATTTCGTCCCGGACGAATAGGACTTAGAAAAGTTTTGAAGCCAGTTCCTATTCGTTCTATGTGCTCAATATGAGATAATTGTCTGATCGTCCCGTACGATCTGATATCGTCCCGTACGATCAGTATAAATTTTATATGATCTCCTTATGTGTGTGTGTGTATGTTTTTTTTCACTCAATTACAATCACTCCCTTTCAAATTTAATTCAAAGAAAAGTACAAGCTTCAAATTCACAAAGTATCTCATGTTGAATTTGATTTGAAGTCTTCATAGTCTGGAGTTTGATTTTCCTGAAATGTTAGTACACACAAGAGCAAATACAAATCTTCTAAAATTGTTAGGAGATAACTACACATTTGAACAATAATTTTTGGAATCATCAAAACTATACAAGTTGCAAAAATGTAAAGCATGCAAATAGCAATTATCTTAACAATCTCCCCCTTTTTTATGATGGCAAAATAATTATTGTTTGTATGATTTTAATTTAAACAAATCTCCTTAACTCCCCCTGAATTGATGAATACATAAAAATAAGGAGGCATTTGAAGCAAAGAATAATATTTTTTGTTTTTCAAAAAAATGTTTTTAACAAATTAGCACAAGCCATAGACACAAAGTCATACACAAAGTCAAACACAAAATCAAAATGCAAACAAAACATATAAACACAATAATTTCTCCCCCTTTTTGATAACAACAAAAAGTGAAGAAGAAATAGACAAAAAATGTAAGTAATTATATGAAATTTATTTGAAAATTTAATCTAAATGGTGATTGACATAAGGTATGTAATCTAAAACTAATAACATTAGGTAAATCATTAAATTTCATAAAATTTAAGAAGTGATATAACATTGTAAGTAAGAAGAATTTATCAAAAACATGATTCAATTTAGACATTTGAATATAGAAAATCATTACAAGAGAGATGAATAAAAATTCTATATTTCAAAGATTAATAGAATATAAATGAACATAAGATCAATTTGAATTAAGAGATTGAAAGAATTTGGAAAGAAGAGAATTACCACATGTGGCGCTTTGCGCATCTTTTTCAAAATTTTGGCACATTTTTGTGCATCTTTTGACATTGGGCTAATTTTGTACTTCTTTTTCATATTTACGAACCTTTGCGCATTCCTTTTGATTTTTGTACTCTTTGTACAATTTTCAAGAGTAATTGAAACCAATTCTTTCCAAGATCAATAATCTAAAATTTCAAATTTTTCTAAGTGCATAAATATCACTTGAGCAAAGAAATACAAAATAAGAAAACATCTAAATTACAATAATAATATTAACTTTTATGTAGTCTAAATGAATAGACATGAGATTAAAAATTCTAATTATGACAAGTTATAAACAAATTTTAAATTTAGAAAGACTAGATTTTCTAATGTAATTAATCTTAAATTACAATCTAATTTAAGCACAATTAGGATTAAAAAGACTAATGAAATTCATAAGAACTAAACACATTTCAAAAACAATCCAAAATCAAAATCAACTACAACATATATTGATATTTATGAAAAGGATTACAGGATCATTTCAGAATATCAATACAAAAGAAAATACACTAAAGTTTTAAACAAAGACAAAACCACAGACTCTAAAATAAACTCATTCAAAACACACAAAAATCATAAAATCAAAACAAAATTAAAACAAACAAACTAAGAAAACATAAATATCAAGGTTGCAAAAATATTTTTACTTAAGCATCAAATCAATAACACCAAGCCTTGTTCTTAATGTACTGAAGGTATCAAAGGCTAAATGTTTTGTAAAAATATCTGCAAGTTGATTTTCAGTTGAAACATGAGTAAGTTCAATTTTTCACTTGGATACATGATCCCTTATGAAATGATGCCTTATGTCAATGTGTTTGGTTCTAGAATGTTGAATAGGATTTTTGAAAATGCAAATAGCACTAGTATTGTCACAATAAATTGGAATAGTGCCTATAGTTAATCCTAAATCAATCAACTGTTATTTTAACCAAAGTACTTGTGCCACACAACTTCCTAATGCAATGTATTCTGCTTCTGCAGTAGATAGGGCCACTGAATTTTGTTTTCTACTAGACCATGAAACTAATGAATTTCCAATTAATTGACATGTTTCAGAAGTGCTTTTCCTATCCACTCTACAGCCTGCAAAGTCAGAATCTGAGTAACCAATAATTTCAAATGAAGAGTTAAACTTAGGATACCAAATTCCTAAGTTTTGAGTTCCTAGTAAGTATCTTAAAATCCTTTTCACTGCTGTTAAATGTGATTCTTTTGGATCTGATTGAAATCTAGCACATAAGCAAACACTGAACATAATATCTGGTCGGCTAGCAGTCAAATAAAGTAAAGATCCAATTATCCCTCTAAATTTCTTTTGATCAATAGATTTTTTCTTAAGGTCCTTATCCAACTGAACTGAGGAACTCATTGGTGTACTAACAGGTTTAGCATTATCCATTTCATATTTTTTGAGGATGTTCTTAACATATTTAGTTTGACTAAGAAATATTCCTTCCTCAAGTTGCTTAATGCTAAAGCCTAGAAAGTAATTTAAATATCCCATTATACTCATTTTAAATTTACTACTCATTGTTTTAGAAAAATCATCACAAAGATTTTTATTTGAAGATCCAAAAATGATATCATCCACATAAATTTGAACAATGAGTATATCCTTTCCAAATTTCTTTAAAAAACGAGTTGTATCCACACTTCCTTTTTCAAAAGATCTTTCAAGTAGGAAGGTGCTCAACCTCTCATACCAAGCCCTAGGTGCCTGTTTCAATCCATATAATGCCTTTTTTAACTTGAAAATATGATTTGGGTATTTAGAATTTTCAAAATCTGAAGGTTGTTCTACAAAAACATCTTCCTCAATTACCCCATTTAAAAAGGTATTTTTGGCATCCATTTGAAACAATTTAAAACCTTTAAAACAAGCAAAGACAAGTAAAACCCTAATTGCTTCAAGTCTAGCTACAGGGGCAAAAGTTTCCTCAAAATCAATTTCTTCAATTTGATTATACCCCTTAGCAACTAATCTAGCCTTATTTCTAATGACTACTCCTGAGTCATTCATTTTATTTTTGAATACCCACTTGGTTCCAACAACACTTTGATCTTTTATCCTTGAAGTTAATTTCCAAACTTCATTTCTTACAAATTGATTCAACTCTTCTTGCATAATCAATATCCAAAATTCATCAGAAAGTGCTTGATCAATGTTAGTGGGTTTAATAGTTGAAATAAAGGCTGAATGATTGACTTCCTTGTTTAGTCCACGCCTAGTTCTAACACCCTCACTAGGTTCACCTATAATCAATTCCCTTGGGTGGTTTTTAGAAAATCTCAAATCTCTAGGCATAGGGTTTTCTCTTTCCAAATTCTCTTCTACATTTTCTTCCAAATTTATTCTATCTATCTTTTGGGAGTTTTTCTCAATCTCATCTTCAACAACATTCGGCTCTTCCAAATATCCATATTCATCAAATACAATTTGTGTGGTTTCTTCAATGACCAAAGTTCTTTTGTTGAATACCCTATAAGATTTTCTAACACTTGAATATCTAATAAAAATTCTTTCATCTGATTTTGGATCAAAATTTCCTAAGGTAGATTTTTCATTATTATGAATGAATACCTTGCAACCAAATACATGCAAATGAGACAAATTAGATGTTCTACCTTTTAGCAACTCACAGGGTGTTTTATTCAAATTTGATCTCACATCCACCCTATTCAGAACATAGCATGCAGTGCTAACCGCCTCAGCCTAAAAATATCTAGGAAGTGAGTATTCTGCCAATATTGCTCGGGCGATTTCTATTAATGTTCTATTTTTCCTCTCAACTACCCCATTTTGTTGAGGGGTTCTAGGTGTAGAAAAATTATGATCAATCCCTTTTTCTTTACAGAAATTTTCAAATCTTTCATTTTTAAATTCTCCTCCATGATCACTTTGTATAGAAATTATTTCACTCCCTAGTTTCCTTTGAATCCAAGTAGAAAAATTTCTGAATTCCTCAAACGATTCACTTTTATGAAAAAGAAATCTAACCCAAGTGAATCTTGAGAAATCATTCACTATAACAAATCCATATACCTTCCCTCCTAGACTTACAGTTCCTACTGGTCCAAAAAACCAATGTGAAGAATTTTTAAAGGTTTACTGGTCCTAAGATCTTTATTGGACTTAAAAGAGGACTTCACTTGTTTTCCTAATTGACATGCATCATAAAGGTGGTCCTTAGTAAAGTCTAGTTTTGGTATACCTCTCACTAAGTTCTTTTGGGTAATTCTCCTAAGGGTTTTCATACTAGAATGACAAAGTCTCCTATGCCAAAGTCATGATTCATCAGAAACAGTTTTCAAACAAAAAGCAGTAAGAGATTGAATTGAATTCAAATCTAGCATGTAAACTTTGTTTACCTTTTTTCCATTTAAAACTTCTTTCCCATTTAGGCTTAAAATGCAGCTAGTAGGTAAAAATTTTACATTATATCCCTTGTCACATAGCTGACTTATATTTAACAAATTATGCTTTAAGCCTTCAACTAATAACACATTGTCTATAAAAAAGTTTTTGAGATTTCCAATCATACCTGATCCAACCACTTTCTTTGTGGTATTATCTCCAAGTGTAATCTTGCCTCCATTCCTGGCTTCCAGCGTTATGAAATGAACAGTATTTCCAGTCATATGCTTTGAACATCCGCTGTCCAGGTACCATATGCTCCCACGAGGTCTTGTGTGTGAGCACTCCTGCAAAAACTCTCAAATGTTAGACCTGGAAACCCAAACAAGTTTAGGTTCACCTTTTAGCAATTTATAATCAGATGCATGTATGATATGTCTAGGTTTATGCATCTTAGATCTCCACACCAAATTAGTTTTCTTCTTCAAAGTGCAGGTGTGAGCTATATGTCCCAAAAATCCACAATTATTACATTTAACATTAGGAAAAGTATTCCTAAGTTTTCTTCCATATGATTTTCTTCTAAGGGATTTCATGAATTTATGATAATATTTAGGATTTGTAAAATCTTCAAGTTTAGGGGGTTTCCTATTATCCTTGAGAGCTCTCATTGTCAGTTTATAGAATGAATTTATATCTTCCAAGATTTGATTTGTATAATTGATTATATATATTTTTCTCTCTGATTCATCCTTAAAATTCTTAAATTCTTTTTCAAGATTAGCATAGGATGATTTTAAATTCTTAAAATTTTTATTCAAGTCATCATATTCGTCAAGTAGTTTCATGTAGTTGTTATGTATTAATGCATGATCTTTCCTAAGGATTTCTTATTCTTTCTTAAGTTCTTCCAATTCTAAACTCAAACTAGCATGCACCTTTTTTATTTTCCTATATGCATCATGCATGTGTTCAGAAACTTCAAATAATTCATCATAGGTTAAGTCACATACCTCTTCTTGATCTGAGTGTTCAACATTATCTGTCATCAAGCAAAGGTTGGTGACTTCTTCTTCTTTTTCAGTCTCAGATGAGTCTGAAGCTGAGTCCGCCCAGAAAGCTCTTTGAAACTTCTTCTTGCCCTTCTTTACAATTGGTTTCTCCTCTACCTTTTTCTTGCTAGGAGTGGCTTTGAGTTTTGGGCAATCAGTCTTTATATGACCTGGTTTCCTGCATTCATAACAAATTACTTCATTAGAAACCTTATCATTTCTATTAAACTTACCTCTATTCCATTGCTGGCGTCTCTTCTGCTTCCTCTTTAAAAAGCTTCTGAATTGTCTAGTCATCAATGCAATATCATCTTCATCCTCAGGTTGTGAGTGTTCACTCTCTGACTCTTCCACCTTTAGTGCAATATTCTTCTCCTTTCGTGGTTCACCTGCATCAATCTTTCTTTGACTTACTCCTTGCTCATAAGCAATGAGTGAACCAAGAAGATTGTCAATAGAATATATGTTTAGATCTTTAGACTCTGTAATTGCATTAATTTTAGCATCATAGGCAGTAGGTAAACATCGAAGAATTTTATTAACCATTTCAACATTAGTTAATTTCCTACCAAGTGCATGCAAAGAAGTGACAATTTGTGTGAATCTTGTGTACATGTCTGAAATAGATTCATTAGGTTTCATGCAAAACAATTTATAGTCATGTAACAAGATACTGAGTCTTAATTGCTTAACCTCATTTGTCCCTTCATAAGTTATACAAAGTCTATCCCATATGTCCTTTCCACTTTTACAAGTAGAAATCCGCATGTAGTCTTCAGATTTTAAAGCACAAAAGAAACTATTTAGACATTTGGCATTTAGTTGTGCTAAGTCACGTTCTTCTATAGTCCAATCTGCAAAAGGTGTTTCTACCCTAACTCCATCAACTAATCTAGTTGATTTTGTGTAACCTTCCTGGACTAGAATCCACATGCGATAATCAAGTGACTATAAGAAAGTAGACATGCGTGTTTTCCAAAAATCAAAAGGAATATTGTGAAACAGTGGAGGACTAGTGATAGAGTAACCCTCAGGTGTGTTTCGGTTTCCGAATGTAGCCATCTACATTAATCAAAAAGTAGTTTAAACTTATGATTTTGAAACAAAGCAATGATACCACTTGTTGAGTCAAGTAATTAGGTTGTTAAGCCTAAGTTAATGTCCCAAGGCTACCAAGAGGGGGGGGGGGGGTGAATTGGTAGTTTTTAAAAAAATTTAATCTCTCTTTGAATTTAAGTTGAACCGAAATGAAAATTTTTTCTTTTAAGTTTTTCTAGAAAATGTTTTTCAACCACAGAGTTCCTAAAAATTAAAAATAAAATGCGGAAACGTAAAAACTGTAAAGTAAATGACATCAGATTTATAGTGGTTCGGTCTATAACCAGACCTACATCCACTCCCCAGAGGCACCCTCTGAGTATTGCACTAATACCAATAGTGACTCTCCTTTTACACCCACAGCAAGGCGGAGAAGCCTTTACAACACACTCTTTTCACCACTACCCGGTGCGGCAGAGAACCGTCATCCTTTTACACAATCCCCAGTGTTGGCAGAGAATCGTCGTCCTTTTACACAATCCCAATGTTGGCAGAGAACCGTCCGTCCTTTCACACTCTCCTAGTGTGGGCAGAGAATCCTTCAGCTGTTCACACTCTCCAAGTGTAGGAAGCGACCCTTTCGGCTATTCACACTCTTCAAGTGTCGGCAGCGAACTGGATCTCCTTGATAGATCTTCTCACAAGAAATCTAGAAAGAAGAAAGAAAAGAGTGAAGTAATCTCAATTCACAAGTAGAGATTCTTACCTTTGAACTCCAAGTGAAGCCTTCACGCTCCAGTGGTAGGAATCCTCCTTTGAATGCACTCTCACACTCTCTCCTTAGCTATTCTCTTAAGAGGCTCGAAGATCAAATGACAAAGAGATTGGGTGGCAGTCAAATTTGGACTCTTTATACAAAAGAGAAGAAAAACCGCCCAAAAACTGCAAATTTTCAATTCTGTACGCAGTGGATCGTCCCGTACAAATGTGGATCGTCCTTGACGATTTTACTTAAACGCTCTGAAACGACCCTATTTGTATATGTGTACGAAATATCTTCGTACACGCTGATCGTCCCGTACGAACTAAGTTCGTCCGGTACGAACGATTATTACTAGGTCGGTTCTAGAAAATTGCTGAAAACCGTTTTAAGTCGGTTAATCGTCTGGACGAAAATTGGTTCGTCTGGACAAAATTTTTACAGAGAGTAACTCATTTTCTGACGATAATTAATTTCGTATGGACGAAAATTTTACAGAGACCGGATCATCCTGGACGATAATTAATTTCGTTTGGACGAAAATTTTACAGAGAGCAACTCATTTTCTGACGATAATTAATTTCGTCTGGACGAAAATTTTATAGGGACCAAATCATCCTGGACGATAATTAATTTCGTCCCGGACGAATAGGACTTAGAAAAATTTTCAAGCCAGTTCCTATTCGTTCTATGTGCTCAATAGAAGATAACTGTCTGATCGTCCCGTACGATCTGATATCGTCTCGTACGATCAGTATAAATTTTATATGATCTCCTTATGTGTGTGTGTATGTTTTTATTCACTCAATTACAATCACTCCCTTTCAAATTTAATTCAAAGAAAAGTACAAGCTTCAAATTCACAAAGTATCTCATGTTGAATTTGATTTGAAGTCTTCGTAGTCTGGAGTTTGATTTTCCTGAAATGTTAGTACACACAAGAGCAAATACAAATCTTCTAAAATTGTTAGGAGATAACTACACATTTGAATAATAATGTTTGGAATCATCAAAACTATACAAATTGCAAAAATGTAAAGCATGCAAATAGCAACTATCTTAACAGGCTGTGTAGTTTGGATATGCCCTATGCTGCATAATTGTTAAAGTTGTCTAGTATTTTAATGTATGTTGCAGGCTTAAAAGATTTTAATTTGATTTTAAAAGTGTTAGTATTTTATTATTGATTTTAAGATATATTTAAAGTGTTGAATGATTACTATCTTTGTTTATACCAGGACCATGAATTTTATTTAACTTTTCTTCAAGCTAAGTTAAGGGCCTCGTAGGCTCGGGTTACCTAATAATAATTAGTATTATTTAATTAATTTAATTGATTGAATTTAAAGGGTTGATAATTTTTAAGTTAATTGGTTGGTTTATAACTTGAATTATTAAGTTAATTATGTTTATCATCAATCAGTTCATGATGTTGTCATAGTGGGCTCAAGGAACTAGACCTCCTTAGGACACATAGCCCCCTTAGTTCAAGGTAGTCGATCCTACAAACTAGGTTGATGTAGTTAAATTATAAATTTAAATTTGGTTAAGTAATTAAAAATTAATTAATTTTAAAGTCTTACACTCCATTGAATCCATTTGTGGCATTGTCATAGTGGGCTCAAGGAAACAGGTGTCCGTAGAATACATAGCCTCGCAGCTCAAGATAGTCTACCCTAAAAACTTCATTGCTAGAGTTCTTATTATTGTGTATTTGATGGTTGGTTATCTGATTTTAATGATTAAGATTGATGTTTTCTTGAATTTGATCAATTATTGAAATTTTAGAATTTTTATGAATTATTTAAATCATTAAATTAAGGAGTCCAAGTTTGACTTTTAATTTAAGTTAAGTTTTAGAGTTCTAAGTTTGCTGGATTTCAATTTTTTTTTAAAAATTAAGTGATGATTTTTAAAAGTTTTGATATTTTTTGAACTAAAGTTGATAAAAGAGTTGAAAGTTTGTTATTTTTAATAAATACTAGACCCTTAAAGGAGTTCAATGCCTTTGAGTTTTATTCAATTTAGAATTTATGGAATTAATCATAAATTTTCAAAATTTTGGTATTTAATTGGATTAGTTAATTAATTAATTAATAAGGTTTTGATGATTTTACACCAAACTCACATCAAACTCCTTGAAATCACTCCCAAGGGTCAAGGATGACCTATAAGAGTGTTTTTTTATGGGTTTATAATTTGTTGGTTTTTTGTAAATAAATTTAAATAAATTTAATTTAATTAATTATTAAATTTTCTTTAAAAAAATTAAATTAAGCTCAAATTAAAGGTCCTTTAACGAGGATTTTGATTTTTTGAGGTAGAGGGTTAAATTCTAAACAATTTAATATATTATTTGTAATTTTTTTAATTTAATTTAAATTAATTATTATTTTTTAACATTTCAAGCTTCATTTAGGGGCCAATTTTTTACTTAATTAATTTTTGACCTAATAGGCTCTAGGTTCAGTAAAATTTGAACCTATGGTGTACAATGCCATTAAGTTTAATGTTACAAAGTTTCACCCCAACTAGGTGTGTGTAAAATTTCATATAAATTTTCTAAATTGTGTAAACATTAACCTTAATTATTTTTCCTAGTTTAACCTAGTGCTCCAATGGATTTGAAACTTTTGTCATCTAACCCTATACACCATAACAAATATACATCCAAAACCTATCAATTTTGAGAGTTATAAATTTTCAAAGTTTTTGGTTCAAAATGGACCATCACTTTTTAAATTCTTCACACCCATTATCAATCATAAAAAATAATTGTCTGCGACACAGCACATGCTTCAATTGTCTTAATCCATGTTAGCATTGATCTGAGCCGTCATATCGACCGTGGAGATGTCGAGGGCAATGATATGGCCAGGGTGGCCAAACTAGTTCAAAACAACGCATGTTCGAAACTCTTGGCTCGTGTGTTGTTTTGATCTGGTCGACGTGGCAATTCCTGAGTTGTTCGATCACACAGAAGAAAAGATCGGACGACTCTTATTGATCCAAAGGAAAATAGTTCAAAGTGAACTAAAAGTTCAAACACCCATAACTTTTAAAATACTCATCCAACTACCGCGAAATATGTAACATACGCTCATGGTAATCTAATCTTTTAATGCCTGAATTTTGTAGGCTCCATGCATTATAGATTATGAGTGTTTTCCAATTTAAGTTTAATTTAAAAGCTGAGTTTTCTCACCAACTAGTAGATGGTTTTTGAAGTTCTTTGGCTTCTTTTTCTTATGGTGATATTTTCTCCAACTTTGCGTAAGACTCCATGAGCATATGGAGGGATTGGAAGTTGTTGAGAAAACTTAAGTTTATCTCACTAGAACCCTCTCTCTTTACCATAATGGTATTTTGAGGCTTGGGTTTTGTGGAGAAAAGCTTGGGAAATAGTTGGGGAAGTTGGAGGAGGAGCTTGGAGAGCTGGAGGTTGTTGTAGGTGAAGTTTTAAAGAATGAGATTGAATAATGAGCTTTAGGTCAAGTTTCCCTTACTTAACCAATTGCTTTTTGAATGGGTGGCTTAAATCTATTTGGGGGAGGCTTGGATGCATGCCAATTGTCCCCCAAGGCTATTAGAAGCTAGGGGGAAAGCTAGAGTTGAGAGAGACTTCTTAGGTCCATGGGAATGTTATATAGTTTTTAAGTTAATGTAATTCTAATTTAAAACATGATAATATTTTAATTACCAATCTAATAATTGTTAATTAACTTGAAATCAATATCATTGTTTAAATCAATATATTACAAAATATATTTGATATATCGTCAAAAAATTATCTTGATCAAGCATGAATCTCGAAGCAAAAATTAAATTGAAAGCTTCAAAAATTAAATCAAAGATCATATGAACTCTGATTTCATCAAACTTATAGTTAAATTGAATGTCTTGAAAATACGAACCCGACGACACCAAATTCGACTCAATCCGAGCTCAAATGTGTCCAAATCAAAGATTCCAAGCATCTTTGGAAGGTTCAATCTATAATTTGGATTACCAAACAATTTTCAAATATGTCATGCTTATAGTCGAATCGAGTAGATCGACGAGACGAATCGAACGAGCTCAAGATCAACAAATTTTGATATCATTATGGCCTTCAAAGGCTAAATAAATGGTCCACGATGAAGAGATTCAACATCAGTCGCCCATTCAAATCACTCCCAATTTACCCTTGATATTCCTCCTATTTACTAGTCACACCACTATCTAAAAACTATAAATAGATCCCTCATTTTTCATGAGAGGGGACCTCAAGCAAGAAAAGAAGAGAAGATAAAAGAGAATAGAAGGAAGAAGAGAAGAGAAGAAAGGAAGAGAAGGAAGAGACTCCTCCTCGACCACTGCGAACTTCTACTTGGTAGCCGACCGACGCCAGAATTAAGTATGGAAGTAAGAAAATAATGAGAAGGAAGAGATTTATCCTCGACCACCGCTGGAGTTCTGCTCGATAGCCGACTGACGTCGACGTTCTGCCTGACAACAGACTTTCCTCGGACTTCTACCCGACACCATATTTCCTTCCGTCCCCGAACTTCTACCCGACATCGGATTTTTGCCTGTCTCCAGATTCCTACCTGACGCTGGATTTCTACTCGATGTCTGACTTTTGCCTGTAGCCAGACTTTCGTCGGACTCCTACTTGAAGCCAGATTTTCACCTGATTCTAGACTTTTGCCCGTACCCAGACTTTCGTTTAACTTCTACTCGAAGCTGAACTTCGACCCGTCGTCGAAATTTTGTCACTGCAACTCAATGCTCGGCTTCTACCCGACGCCAGACTTCTGTCCGTCGCTGGATTTCTACCAAACATTGGACTTCCGCCCGTTAACGGTCCTTTCAACCTTCTCCACAAGACAATGGTCTTTTTAACCATCATCGTCTGTCGACTACGGTCCTTTCAACCTCTGTCGCCAAAAAAATGGACCTTCAGACCTCCTTCACTCATAGTCGGACCTCCGCCGCTCGCTGACTACGGTCCTTCTGACCGTCGTGCTAGAGAATGGTCTTCTGACCTCCGTCACCCACCAACTATGATTATACTGACCAAACAGATGTTTCAATAGTGATTCTTTCAAGTCCAATCATGTAACACATTCTATATGATATATATTTGTTACATCAAGCCAAGACCTTCCCCCAAGGAAGGGCCTCATTTGTAATTAACTGCAAATACTAGTTGATTCATTCAAATTGGGCCAGGCCCCGTGATTTTTCCCCTTTTCAGGGTTTTCCACATAAAAATCTTGATGTCTCTTATGAATATTGCACTTTCTTTTATCTGTGTATGAGCTGGATCTTCGTACAAAGCTAAGACGTTAAACTTTATATTTCTCTACCGCCAAGAATATTCCTGGATGCAACAATATTAACAATAAAAAAACTTATTTATAAATATATTTTATCTTTATATTAAAAATGATAAAATATAAAATTTATTTTCTTATTTTTTATTTTATTTTATTGTAAGTTAATAATAAAAAAATTCACTATAACTATTTCTATGATCCTTTAAAACTTTTTATCCGTTAACAATAAATATTATATAAGTTTATAAGTGCATGGACAATTTGTTTGAAGGAGAAAACTCAAATTCAAATTTTGGTTTTTTACAAAAGCAAATTATGTTTCGCATTTTCTTAGAAATTCCAAAAAGAATTTGCTTTTTTCATCCTATATATCAACAAAAAGCTATCTTGATCGGGCACGATTCTCGAGACAAAAATTAAGTTGGAAGCTTCAAAAATTTAATCGGAAGTCATCTAAACTCCAATTTCAGCAAACTTATAGTTGAACTGAACATCTCGGAAATACAAACCCAACGACACCAAATTTGACTCAATCTGAGTCCAAATGAGTCTAACTCAAATACTCAAAACATTTTTGGAAGGTTAAAATCATAATTTGGGTTGCCAAACGGTTTCTAAACGTGACATGCTTGTAGTTGAATCGAGCCGCATGATGAGAGAAATATAAATAGCCTAAGATCGTCAAATTCTGATATCATTAAGATATTCAAATGCCTAATAAACGGTCCATGATCGAGTGATTCAGCATTGGTCGTCCAATTAAACCACTCTCAATTCACCAATGATCTTCCTTCTATTTACTGGCCATGCCACTCTATGAAAACTATAAATAGATCCCTCATTTTTCATAGAAGGGGACCCCCAAGGGGGGGGGAAGAGAAGAAAGAAAAAAGATAGAGCTCTCTTGCCACTAGACTCTCCCTCGAACACCTCCGAATTTCCACCCTGCAACCTATCGACCCTGGAGCTTTACCTGAACACCAACTGGCATCGAAGTTCTACCCGGCTGGTGACTAATACCGGAGTTCTGCCCTACTTCCATCTGTCGCCGGATTTCTGTCCGGCCACCGGCTAACATCAGACTTCTACCCGATGCCGGACTTCCGCCTATCTCTAGATTTCTACCCGACGTTGGACTTCCTCCCATCGCCGGACTTATGACCATTGTCGGACTTTTGCCTGTAGTCAGGCTGTCATCGGACTTCTACCTGATGCTAAACTTCCATCTATCGATTGACTTTCATTGGACTTTTACCCAATGCCGGACTTTCGCTAATCGCCAGATTTCTACTAGACGCTAGACTTCTGCCTGACTACGGTCCTTCTGACATTCATCACCAAACAACGATCTTGACTATGGTCCTGATCTCCACCACCAAATAATGGTTTTTATTACCTGTGTGGCTAGACATAGGTCCTTCCGACATCCGTCGCTAGACAACAGTCCTTGTGACTTCCGTCGCTAGCCGACTATGGTCCTGCCGACCAAACGAACATATCAATATTGATTCTACCAATTTCTATCATCTAATGCATTATATATGATGCATATCTTTTACATACAGCCAATGCCTTCCCTCCAATGAAGGGCCTCATTTGTAATTAACTGCAAATAGTAGTGGATTCATTCAAACTGGGCCATACCCCATGGTTTTTCCCTTTTAAGGGTTTTTCACGTAAAAATCTTGGTGTCTCTTATGAATGTTGCACCCTCGCTCTTTATCTGTATGCGTGCTAGATCTTCATACAAAGCTAAGATGTTAAAATTTATACTTCTCTACCGTCGTGAATATTTCAGGATGCAACATCATCCTTTTAAGTTTTTTTAATTATATTTCTTATGCTTAATTAAACTTAAACGCTAATCCTTTTGAAAATTTCACAAAGAAAATACAATATATATAAGTGAATTCATCATTAATGCATTTCATTTAAAGAGAAATGTACTTTATGTTAATTTAAAATTTTATTATAATCCGTATAATATTTGTTGTGGGCTAAGATATTTGCGGCGATAGAGTGAGTAAATTTCTTGTCTTAGTAATGCACAGATATCAAGCACACAAGCAGAAAGAGAGTGCAAAACACTCAATCTTTTTTACGTGGAAAGCCCAAAGAGGGAAAAATCACGGGGCCTCACCCAGGTGAAAATATTCCACTAAATTTAAGTAAATTACAAATATTGACCCGTCCCTTGACTTATGAGAGGTCAAATTACATTAGTTTAGAGAGTTAGGCCAAGATCTGGCAACTATCGGGCGAAAATCTGTCGGTGCCCAGGCAGAAGTTCGGTCGACTAGGAAAGATCCGAGAAAAGTCGGGTGAGCGTACAACATCACTTGGTTGCTAGGTGAAAGTCCGGAGGCGATCTGTGGTGATCCGACGAAGGTCGGGCTGAAGTTCGGCAGCGGTTAGCGGCCGGGCGGTGGTTCGACAAAGGTCAGGCTGAAGTCCGGTGGTGGTCGGCGGCCAGGAGAAGGTCCGATGGCGAATCGGCGGCCGGGCAGTGGTCCGACGAAGGTCGGGCTGAAGTCCGGCGGTGGTCGGTGGCCGGGAGAAGGTCTGGTGACGGATCGACGGCCGGGCAGTGGTCCGACGAAGGTCGGGCTGAAGTCCGGCGGTGGTCGGTGGCCGAGAGAAGGTTCGGTGGCGGATCGGCGGCCGGGCGGTGGTCCAACGAAGGACGGGCTGAAGTCCGGCGGTGGTCGACGGCTAGACGATGGTGGTGGAGCTCTAGTGGCTTAAGAGCTCTCTCCAATTTCTCAAGAAAAGTCCCCTCATGTAGAGAGTGGGGGTCTATTTATAGGTTTTCATGACTGGCACACTCCGTAAATATAGAGAAGATCCGGGGTAGGTTTGGAGTGCTCCATCGGATGGCCCGTATTGATTTCCATGATCATATAGTATTTATTGGACATTTGAGTGTCTTAATGATATCAGAATTTGATGATCTTAGGGTCGTTGGATTCGTCTCGTCGAGCCCTCGATTCGAATATAAGCATGCCACGTTTGGAAGCTGTTTAGTAATCCAAATTGTAGATTGAACCTTCCAAAAGCGCTTCATGTCTTTGATTCGAACTCATTTGAGCTTAAATTGTGTCGAATTTGGTGTCGTTGGGTTCATATTTTTGAGATGATCAATTCGACTATAAGTTTGCTTAAACCGGAATTCATATGATCCCCTTATTTAATTTCGTAAGCTTACAATTCAATTTTGCCTCAAGATTCGTGCTTGATCAAGATGATTTTTGATGACATATCAATATTATAATATAATTATTAAAAAATAATCACTTTGAGATCACACTTAACATAATATAAGAAATGAATATAAAACATAAATGAAGGTTCAATCTACGAAAACAATGATAATTAAAATTTTAAATTTTAATTATCTAAAAAATTAAAATCAACTTACAAAAATAATTCAATTTGAGTTTTAATTATCTAGATCTATCAAAATATAACTCCCAAAATATAATAAATAAATCTTTGTTCTCCAAAGAAATGGATAATTTAAAATTAGAGATAGCTTGGAGATTTAAATAGCTATAAAGCTCAACATAATGTTCAACACTGGATATCACTACTATCTTTTGACTATCATCACTCAAACAATATTGCAGATGATCGTCACTGAGCTTCCTTCATGTAATCGTTGCTGCCTGATTAACATTGTCTAATTGTTGTTATCATATCTCAAATACTTCTACCACATTCTCTGCTAAGTTATAGAAAATCAAGCAAGTGCCCAACTTTGTAATCGTGTCCTCTTCAATTATGAGGAAAATGAGACTTTTGTATATATATATATATATATATATATATATAAGGCCAAGCTTCATGATTTTTTTGTTCCTTTTTGGGTTTTTCACATAAAAATAGGATGTCTCCTATCTTTTTATTTATTTATTTGTGAGTGTGATGGATTTACGTATAAAGCTTAGATGTTAATCTCTCTCTCTCTTTCTCTCACTTAGCTTTGACTTTAGAAGATCATATATGCAAGATGGAAGATATTCAAGCTTAGATTCTTCAACTTTTAGAGGAGGCAGATAGCAAAGAGAACAATCACAACATAATAGAGCTCTTATATCATGAAAACAATAATAAGCCTTGGCTAATTCATTTGAAGATATCCATTGACTGCCAACTCACCATCATGGTGCAATTCCTCCACCACCACAATCTTATCAAGGTCTCTTGAACATTGCCTTGTTCAACTGCCCATCCTGTGCTGCTCAATTAACTTATAGTCTTCCAACAACGTTGGTAAGATTGAATCAATCTCAACTTATTGATGCCCTTTGTGATATTATAGGGGACAAACTTTCTCCTCAACATAACTTTCAATAGTCTTTATGCCATACCTCAAGATCTAAATTGGAAGAAAGACCTACTAATTTCGATTGAAAGCAAAATAACCAACAAAAAAAAAATTCTATTTATCAAAGCATCAATATATAATTATATTCTTTATTGGGAGGAAGTAAAACCATATAGCAAATAAACAAGTAATAGAAAATGCAGCAAAAAAGAAAGAACATCATGATTTAACATGAAAAACCCCAAAACTGAAAATAAATCACAGAGCCACACCACACCAAGAAATCCATTATAAAATTTTTGGAAAAGGTCGAGGGAATCCATTAAGAATATTTGACATATTTGAGATCATTTATTAGAGCATTACTCGATGATATTAATCTATATGAAACAGGTTGAAGCTAATTCTCCTGGGATCAATTATGGCTTTATTGCGAAGGGGCAAATGCTGAATCGAAGGTGAAGATTGATATATTTTTAGATCGTTACTACCTTTTTGAGGTCAAGACTATGAAAGATCAATAATGGATGATGTATAGAGGTTCAACAATGATGGTCTAGTGGAGGTCCAACAATGACAACTAGGTGGTAAGGGATTGCCAGCAGTTGTGCCTAAGTTGAGCTCCGGGATTCTTCAAGCCTTAGAGCTCTCTTAAGTATCTAACACCAGGGGACGAGCTCAACTTGTTTATAGGCTCGCAAGCCGAGCTTATCAAGCTCATGAGTCGAGCTTGAGCTCGTTTAGTAAACGAGCTCGAGGAGGCTCGGCTCGTGAGCTCGCGAAGCAGCTTGAATAATTATTAATGTTATTAAAATAATTTTATTTTATTTATTAAAATTAAATATTTGAAAAATAATAATAATAAATGTTTAAAATATTTAATAAAAATATTAAAAATAATTAAAATATTTAAAAATCTCGCAGAAGCTCACGACCCGGCTCGAGCTCGTTTACAATGGGACGAACTCAACTCGAGTTCGAGCTCGATTTTTGAGTTGACTCGAGTTCGAGCTCGAGCTCGATATTTGACAGTTGAGCTCGACTCGAACATCCTCTGATTCGAACTCGACTTGACTCGTTTTCACCCCAATTTAACACTAGGTCTAAGCCTCCAAAAGTCTAACCACTTTCATATGAGAATAGAGGATCTATTTATAGATTTGGAGAGTTGCATGCTATTTAAAATATTGAGAAGATTCGGAGCAAATTTGGAGTGCTCTATCAAATCACCCATATTAATTCCCTCAATCATGAAGTATTTATTTCAGTATTTAAGTGTTGTAATGATGTCAAAAATTAAGAGATCTTAGATTCATTGGATTCGTCTCATGGAGCTGCTCCATTTGGAGCTTTCAAATATACTTTAACCTCTTGATTTGAGTCCATTTGGACTCGGATTGAACCGATTTTTGCATCGTTGGATTCATCTCACTAAGACGTTCAATTTGATTATAAGTTTGTTGAAATTGGAGTTTGAATGATTTTTTCAATTGGAATAAGCTTCAAAATTTGTATCTGTTCAAGGCAATTTTTAGTGACTTTTAGTGGCGTGTCAATATTAAAATATCCTCACATAAATTATATCAAGATGAGATCATTAAATTTACATAAAAAATTATACTATACTAATTTAAAAATAAATCTAAATTTCAAACCCATAAAAATAAAATTTACATCAAAATATATTTAAATCTCCTTATAACTTTAATCTTTAGCGCTACTAACATTCTACCATCTTTTGTAATATTATTTGAAAAAAGAGAAAATTAGATTAGACATCCAAATTAAAATTTAAAAATAAATTTACTTCAAAATAAATGCAATACATAACATTAAGAAATCAATAAAAAGAATAGCTAAAATATATTATGAGCCTTAATATTTCTCAAGTAATTAGGGTTTAATTAAATAATTAGTAAAAAATTAATACCTCATTAAAAATTTAATACATACTATCTTATAGTACTCCAAGAAACCCATTAACAAATAATAACAATATAATAAATATTAATTAGCATTGAACTACAAGGACTAGAAAGCTATTATAAACTACTAAGTTTTATTATTCCCTTAGCAATTGGTAATTAGACTACTTTGTAAGATTATCATCATATAGATTAAAATTTCTTTTTGGGACAATTTTATTATTATTTAATGAAACAATTTCTTATACAAAATTTTTTTGAATTTTAAATTTTTGTACTTAAAAACTACTTTGTAAAGCAATAAAAAAGCTCTCAAATGAAACCTAAAAGATCAAATCATTATCATAAACCCTATCATAATTAACTATTAACACCCACAAATTAATAAACAACTATTCTAAGAACTATTAAAAAGATAACTATTTTTTAGATTGGTAGACAAAACTCTCACATACGTAAGACTCAAATCCAAAATTTATTAGTTGATAGACAAAACTTTCAACCAACAAACCAACCTAAACTGTGTATTATGAAGATAATTACAATGCCAACAACATAACAAAGTGATATTCTAATAATATAAACCTGTTTGCGACCCTAAAAAAACTCCTTAATTTAGAAACAATCAGATTGAAAAGTCTACTTGTTTGACTTTGGCAAGCTTTCATCAGTACAATAATCTCACCAAATCATCAGTTTCAGACATTCTTCATGCACAAATATAAAAAAGTACAAAAGAACCCATTAAAAAAAAGTAAAACTTGAGAATTATTTCAAAATTACACGTTCATAATTTTCTCATTCTGCCAAATTAGGAAGAAAAATCACTTCTCATAAAGCAACATACTTCCACTGATAATGAATAATCACTGACTTGATTACACTGGAACTGTAAGTTTAGAAAATATAGATCAATGTCAACCACACAAATAACCCAGATCCTTCCCAAATAGAAAGAAAACAGAATAAAAATGTGATTTTGGGAAACAAAAAGACTTCAGATTCCAGATTCCAGATTCTGGTTAGTAGTGGAAAGATTAAGCTATACTAGTTAACTAGGCGTAGATAAATCCAGAAGAAATAGCCATAAGAAGAATGGCTGCTTCCTCTTCTTCTCCCAATCTTTGATTTTTTTGGTTCCGGACAAGGCTTCCAGGCTTCCAGATAATTTCTCTACCAAAGCCCATCATTCTCATCTTCAATGAACTCATCTTCTTGCTACTGCTGCTGTTTCTCGTATCTTCGCTCCTCTCTTTCGTACTTCCAATGGCTGCTCTCCTCTTCTTTCTGTACCTAATGCCGCATGCATTGCAGAGAGACTGATGAACATAGAGGACATGATTTCAATATTAGATTACAAATAATATATCAGAAAAAAAAACCTTAATCAGATCGAGGATAAATGCAAAAAGAAAAAAAAAAAACCTTTGGACCGGAAGGGCCGCCTCTCCATAGAGGAGTCTTCGTCGTCCCGCAGTCGGTACAGCTCTTTGATCCATCGAAAATCGACACTTCGCAGTCTCTGTTGCTCGGATCCACGCTCGGATCCGTAGATCCAGTTGCCTGTGAGAAGATCAGCTGATTGATTTAACCAGATCGGCTATTGTTGAGAGACAAGCGGCAGCAGAATCGGAGAGGAGTGGAGATCGGAGATCATAGATCAGAATAGGGGAACTTACCTTCTCACCAGAAAGATCCATCTTTTACTAGATCTACTAATTCGAGCCCTAATGGCGATCTCAATATACCCCTCTTCTGGATAACACCACGCGCAGAGACCTGTATTAAGCTTGCAGAAGAGAGATGAGATATCTGAACTAAATCCGAAGAAATCAACCGACTAATCTGAAAACAGAGCGAGTGAACGAGAGAATGAAAGAGCTGTGTGAGAGAGTAGATCTATGGAGGAAGAACGAAGGAAAAATCTGGAGGGAAAACAAGCGAGAAGGGAGGGAAGAAAAAAGGGCTACAAATTATTAGTTTTATATTAAATATAAGGGGGATTATTATATAACTAACACACATATATATATATATATATATATATATATATATATATATATATATATATATATATATATAAATTAAAAATTTATTATGAATTTTAATATTTGATGTAAAATATAAAAAATAATAATAAGATATTCATTTTATAAATAAAAAATTTGAGTGTTATAATTGCCCTTATATATATGTGTATGTGTGAGTTTTAATTTGATATAAAATAATATTCTAAAAATTTTATCAGCTAAATTAAATAATGTTAAAAATAAAAAATAAAATATAAAATATAGTTATTAATAATAGGATCAAATTAACCTTTTAAAACAAAATATGATAAACTTTTAAAAAGCTTCATAATTAATAAAAAAATTTTGGTATGAAGATATTACAACAAAAAAGTTATTAGGGATGAATATAAAAAAAAGATTATTTTAAACTAATTTTAAACTAGATATAATATTAATTATTTATGTATTATACTAATTTTAAAATAAATTTAGAATTTTTAAAATTCATTTAAATAAAAAATTAATAATAATTTTTATGATTAATCATTTATCAAAATCAACTACAATAAATAATAAAAATAAATTATAACTCATAATTTAATTAAAGAAGAATAAAATATATAAATTAATTAGTTATTATATATGCATATTATTAATTTTTAAATAAATTTAAAAAGATTGAATATCCAATCAAATTTTATTCCACTAAATAATACTCATTAACTAAATCCTCCGCGGGAACAATTTACCGCCTTGAACCGACATCATTCCGAAGTTCCAGTGAATCGGCTGTGAAGTCCCGCGAACCACGAGAAGGAATTTATAAGGTGTTTACCCTGCGGGAATGTTCTGGAGCGCCACGTTAGGAAAATATAGTGTTTGCTGTTTGTGACGAACAGGCAATGGAATACAGGGTGCGGCGATGTTGTATCGGCGGCTCGGTGCCCTAATGGCGGCTGAAAACCCTAGGAGCTCCTTATTAACTAAGAAATGACATTCATAGACATAGTCAGATTATCAATTACGATATTACCACTTAAGTGGCTAGATTGGCAGGTTTAAGTAGATTTCTCGAATGCTAGTGGTGACACGCGTCGTCTTCTTACTAGTCGAAATGGACGGCGAAGATTGGCTGAGGGGGTTTGAAATGTGGCCGCGTGTAGTGGGATTTTATGATAATGATAGCAAGGTTGTGAAAATTATAAGAGGTTGGTTCAATGATTCAATCTAAATTTAATCAGAGTTGAATTAAATGATGTAATAAATATTTAAGTTATTTAACTAAGGTCTAAATGATATAATAATATTGTAATACTTATATAATCATATGATTTTATGACTAAAAAATAAGGAGAAATTATGCATAATATTTTTAAATTTAAATATTTTCAACTTTTTAAATTTGATTTTTAATATATATTTAATTTACATATAAATATATAATTTAATATAAATTATTGCTAATTTATGTTATATATTTTATATATAGATATACTAAATATATAAAAAGTAAATAAATAAATAATTAAATATTATTAACTAAAAAAATAAGTACTATTCATTTATAAAAATTAATTAAAATTTGTTTTGCTTTGTATGATTTAGTCCCACATAACTTGTAATGTTTGGCTTTGTATAGTTTATGCAGCTTTTTGTGTTTACTCATGATATAATTTCATATGGAGTAATAGAGTTATGTGAAAATGTTGCAAGTAATATTGAATCATAGTATTTAATATTTATTTTAAGAGTTTTAATATATAATATTTATATTAATTGATTAATTTAAACATTGTTTAATATTAAATAATTTGTTTAATTATTTCAAAATTTTTTTTGAACCAACTGATTTTAAAACATCGCAGTCTATTCCTTGGTTTCCGTTTGAACCGGTAGTTCATATCGGTTCTGGCTGGTTTGGTGCATAGTCATTTTTCAAGGCTGAACTGAACTGGCCTTCAAACCAGTTCACGACCGGTCTGATCCAATTTTTAAAACCCTGGTTTATATAGCTTTTTTTTTTTTTTACTTTGGCACATAATAAGAACTTACATGGAGTGGTTGGGTCATGTAAAAATATTTGAATGATATTCTTTAGTAAGCCTTAATTATATGTATTTAATACTAATTTAAAAGTTTTAATACAATATTTTTTTTATTAATTTATTATTTTTAATATTATATTTAATATTAAATTAATCAATTTAATTATTTAAATAAAAAACATTTGAAACATCTAGTTTAAAAAATTGGGACTTGTTCAACAGTTTCACTGGTTGAATTGGCGGTTCTTGCCAGTTTAGCCTCATTTAATATTATAACAACCCAAAATGTAAAAAAAGTATTTTAAAGGAGATTCTGAATTTCTATTTGAATTGGAGCATTTCGGTGCTATGCTTTGTGGCATTAAGCTTGAGAGTACAGAGGCGCTTGAAACCACATTCATAATATTAGAGCTTTTGTTCTATAGTAATTTTGGATTCAATATGCAATGTAGTGACACTAGGTTAAAGCGCTACAATGCTAGACCACTAACAATATTTTTATAAATATTAAATCCTTAAATTAAAAGTTTGTGAAATCTTATAGAGCTAATTCTGATGCTAACCAAGGGGGGGGGGGGGGGGGGGGGGGGGGGGGGGGTAAATTGATAATTAAAAACTTCTTTAAACATAAAGAAAAATTCCCTTTTCAAATCTTTTTTTTAACATCTAAAAATAGATAATTTTATCCCTTGACACAGAAGCAAAATAATTTCACAATAACAAAAAATCAGAGATTTTCAATCATGCAGTTATAAAGTCGTAAGCTTGAGTTGAAACATAAATCCTAAGCCATCTTCTCTCAACTGCCATGCTTGCTCAGGAAGAAAAGGAGAGGAAGAGAATAGAGAAAGCTAATTTTTGGTCATTTTCATCCTTTACTTCATTTAAGAAAAGTTATATGATCATTATAATTGACTCGAACCTCACTTTAATTTTTAATAATTTTGAGTTTGATGAATTTAACATCTCTTTAATCGATAAAAATATATTTTCTCTTGATTTATCACATTTTTATAGTGTAATTTTTATATATAATAGATATAAATTTTATAGACATTTTAACTATAATATTATTGAATTTCATTAGGTAAAATTGAATTTATGTTTTTTTTAAAAGTTTAGAATAATATATATTATATATAATATATATATATATATATATATATATAATTTATAAATTTTAGTATTTCATATTATATTTCATGCATGAAATGGAGATTGATATAGTTTATATGAAATAAATATAGTACATGCATGTAAACAAGGAATGCTAGCTATTAACACTATAATTAATTCAGGTTGACTGTTAAAATATAAAACCCCACACATGAGGGTGAGCCGAATGGCTTTCCTTTAAAGGTGATTTGTAGTGTTATCCCAGTTATATCATGTAATTGATGATTTGTTACACCGACGAATAGAGGGTGATGACTCTTAATGATTTATTAAAAAACACATATAATGATAAATGATAAAGATGTTGAAATCTTGTATATTCTAGAATATGTTGTTAGACCTAAACTAATGTACCAAGGTTATAAGAGGAAGGGGGGGGGGGGGGGGGGGGGGGGGGGGGTAGTGAATTAGATATTTAAAAAATAACACTTTCTTGGATTTATTAAATTATGAAACTGATTTATAAACTTAAGCAAGTTGAATTTAGATTTTTCAAAAATGATTTTTCAATCATAATAAATAACTTGCAAAAATTAAAGCAGCAAAAATAAAAAGACACAAGAGTTTATAGTGGTTCGGTCAAACATGACCTACATCCACTCCTTGAAGCCTCCAACTTCAGGTATTGCACTATACCAAAGTGACTCTCCTTTTTCCCCCACAACAAGGCAAAAAAGCCTTCACAAAAACTCTCTTCCACTAATCCCAAGTGCGGTTGAGAACCGTCGTATTTTCACACCCTCCAAGTATAGGCAGAGAACCTTCATCTTTTTACACCCTCCAAGTGTAGGCATAGAACCTTTCTATTCACACTCTTCAAGTATAGGCAGAGAACCTTCGGCTGTTCACACTCTCCAAGTATAGGTAGAGAACCTTTGGCTGTTTACATTCCTCGAGTGTCTGCAGAGAACCAGATCTTCTTAAAAGATCTTCACACGAGCAATTTAGAAGTACAAGAGAAAAGAGTGAAGTAAAACACAAATCACACACATGAACCCTTCATGCTCCAATAGGAAAAAATCTCTTTCAAATACTCTCTCCTTCAATTGCCCTTTCCATTCACGAAGACCAAGTGACAAAAAGATTAAAGGTCAGTTTTTAGTGGACCTTTTATAGAAAAGATATGGAAAACCATCCAAAAACATGAAATTTTCAAACTTGATCATCCACGATCATACTGAATGATCGTATTTTGTACGTATGAATAGTACAAAAACTATTACATATGAACTCAATGTGAATAGGTATGAACTCACTTCATATACGATCATTATCAGTATGAACTGTGTTCGTCCAGTACGAACAAAAGAAATGTCAAAGTGCGTAAGTACGAACTAGCAGAACGAAATGAACAAAAGCATACCAAAGGGCATCATCCTGGTACGATCAATAATGATCATCAGTGCGATCTTCATTAGTGCATGATCCAGAGCCCATCGTCGTGGTACGATCAAGGATGTTCGTCCATACGATCTTCATTTATGCATGATCTAGAGCCCATCATCCTGGTACAATCAAGGATGATTGTATGTACGATCTTTATTAGTGCATGCTCTAGAGCCCATTGTCCTAGTACGATCATGGATAATCGTCTGTACGATCTTCATTATTGCATGATTTAGAGCCCATCGTCCCGGTAAGATCAAGGATGATCGTCCGTATGATCTTCGTTAGTGCACGATCCAGAGCCCATCGTCTTTGTACGATCCAGGATTATTTTTTGTATGATCTATACTTAGAAATATTTTTGACATTTTTTCATTCTCTCTATAGCTCATTAGGAAAAATAACTGACCAGAGCATCCCGTACGAACTAATTTTGTACTGTATGATCATTTTAAAAATATGAATTTTAAGATTCTCCCCCGGTGTGTGTGCTCAGTTACTCAATTACAATCATACTCTCTCAAACTCAATAAAATAAAAAATACATACTTCAATTTATAATACACTCTAAGCTGATCTTGATTTGAAATTTTCAACAATCCGGAGTATGATTTCCCTAAAATATTAGTACACACAAGAGCAAATAATTCTTTCAAAATGTTTTAGGAGAAATAATCAAAATAATAATATTTGAAATCATAAAAAATATATAAGTTGCAAGAATGTCAAACATGTAAAGGTAATTAGCAACTATCTCAACAAAATAATTATTATTTAAGTAAATTTGAAAATCCTAAATTTCTCATTAACTCCTCATGAATGAATAAGCGTGTGAATGTAAGGGAATTTCTATTATGAATAAATTAATTTTTAAAATTTGTAAGTTTTTAACACACAAATTAAAACAACACTAAAATGAGAAATAAAATATAAAACACAAACAAAACACTCAAAACACACACTTAAAATATGAACAAAACATTCAAATGTCAAATAATATTTCTCTCCCTTTTGACAATAGCAAAAAGAGAAGAAGAAACGAACTACCCAAATGTAACAAGTCATATGAGAAGCTTTTGATAATTGATCCTAAAAGAAATTGAGTTATACTTGCAATGACAAGATTAATGTTCATTAGAGAAAAATAAAGATTCATATCATTTAAATTAAGATATAACATAGAAAAAAAAATATCAAGATCATAAATCATTCTAGATAATCAGATAAGGAAAATTATTACAAAGGTGACGAAATGAAAATTAATTTAAGTCAAATTTTAATGTAAAATATAATTGAATATTATATTGATTTGAATTTGAAGATTAAAAGATAAAGGAAAGAACATATACTTGTAGAGACATTGCGTATCTTTTTAATATTCTTGGCGCACTTTGTGCATGTTTTTATATTGGGCTAATTTTGTGCCTCATTTTAATTTGCGAATCATTGCACATTCTTTCAATTTTTGTACACTTATACTTTTCTTCAATTTTTAATTGATCTTTTCAAAATCAATAATCTAAAAGCTCAAATTTCTCTAAGTACAAGGATACTTATATTAAAATGAGAAATAAAAAATAATAACATAACAAAATTACAATAATAAGATTAAAATTATGTAAGTCTAAAAAGAACATGAGATTGATAGCCTTAAACTTGATCTAGTTATAAGAAACTTAAAATTTTGAAAAATTAGATTTTCAAATGAATTCAATTTTTGTATTCCTGATCATATTATATCACTTTTTAGATCGATTAAGTCAGGATAATCATATAGGTTAACAAATATTTCCAAAAGAAATTAAAATCAACTAAATAAAAATAGTACATATTTTATTGATATCAAAATAAAGGTTAATATATTAGAGCTCATTTGATATCAATACCCAATGGATCATTAAACATAAAAATAAAAAAACTAAAGACAGTCATAAAAACCACTAAGGTCATCACATCATATCAGTAGTATTGGAAAAGACAATCATAAAAAAGTACATCTTTCACTCTGAAGGGCCCTAGTCTGGAGGAGGTGGCTGGTTGAAGAAAGTAAAGTAGTTATTCATCATAGCCATATTTGAGTTCACCGAGTAAAACTAACCTCGAATCTAGCCCATGTCCTATTGGTATTGCACATCCTACTACTGTAGGTGAGCCTCAATTTGATCAAAGTGTTGATCAAAATGACTCTCAAGACGATCAAAGCGATGGACCATCTCATGAAAATTAGGTCCATAAGTAGGTGCTGGTGTAGGTGCAGGTCCAGGAGTAGGTGCAGGTGCTCTCTTTTCTCCCTCAAAATCCTCACTTTCATCATCTCTCACAAAGATTGCTCGGAATAAAGCATCAGTAAAGTAGGTAGGCTCTTCTAGATGTGGATCATGATGAACTATATCGTACTTCTTCTCAAGAATGTATGTCACAAGGTGTCATAAGGTTATGTTCTTCTTTCTCTTATGAGAGACATGAATAATTTTAGAAATCTCATAAATGTAGTTAATTATGATTTAGGCTTCGTCTATAGGTTGACCAATCATGATTAGGTAAGTTACAGTGGAAAGAATAGGTGTAATATTGATACGATTACCAGCTTTAGGAATTATAGAATTCCTAAGAACATGCTGAATGATCAGGACATTTTGGTTTAAAGTGGATACCTTAGGCAAATAACATACTTCTATAATCCCTCTAATCACTTGGTTTATTTCAATCCAATCATAACTTGAAGCAGAGGTCAAAGTATGGGCTCTAATTCCTTGAGTCCTTAAATTAAAAAGTATCCCAAAATCCTCCTTGGTTATTTCAACCTTTTTCTTCAAAACATAGGATCTAATCCTACTTTGGTCAGTAATAAAAGTCATGTTGGCAATAAAGTAATGAAAAGTGTTCCTATTGAAGGAATGGATTAGGGTTAGAACGAAAGAAAACTGGGTAGAAGTAAAAAAGATGCATTACTTTAAAGTTTAAGTTTTCCTAGAGAAGAACTCTAGAAGGTATGATTTTTGCATAAACAAACATAGGAAATGATTCCTCATTAGTTTTGGATAGAAAGTTTTCTTCATCATTCCTAGAAGATGGACCCTTAGTTAATCTACCCCTCTTGCTAGAGCTTGCCATTGAAAGATTGAAACATGAGAAAGACTTGAAAGGTTATTAAAGTATATGGAATTTGAGTTCTAAAGCCTTCTATTTAAAGAAAAAATGACCTTTCATATGTACGAAAATAGGTTCGTACCGTAGGATACTTGAGTTCATTTGAATGAAATAAAATTTCGTATGTACGAATGAATGCGTTCAAAATGAAATGACTTTTCGTAATCACACAAGTTATGAGGCATCCTTTCATACAGACGTTTTGACCATACGATTGTACAGACGAATAGGTGTTCGTCCAGGATGATTGGTTATTTAAGATCTTTTTAATGACGGGTTGAATCATCCCTCACATCGATATGCCATGTGTTCATATGTACGAACTTCAGGTTCGTACGTACGATCAACAATAATAACTGATTCTGCCCGTATAATTGTCAACATGCGTACATATGAATGAATACATATCATCCAGATGATATGTGAATCATGCAGATGAACTATATTGAAAACAAAAACTATACGCAAACTAATCTTTCCAATGATTGATACACTACAGAATTCGTCCAGTACAAAATAAATTTCGTGTAGTACGAATAAAACACTTAAAAAATTTTGCACAAATGATCAAAAACATAAAATCTAATGTGAAAATATTTTAAAAATAAACATAACATAAAAACACAGAAACAAACACAAATACACACATAAAAGTTAAAAACATAAAGATACACACAAATATACATATCAAGATTGCAAAAAATTTAATTAAGCATTCAGATAGATCACATCAAGCCTTGTTCTTAATGTAATGAAAATATCAAAGGCTAGTAGTTTTTTAAAAATATCTGTAAGTTTATTTTCCATTGAACTATTATTTAGTTCAATTTTTCCTTTGGATATATGATCTCTTATGAAATGATTTCTTATGTTAATATGTTTGGTTCTTGAATGTTGAATAGGATTCTTTGAAAAGCAAATAGCACTAATGTTATCACAATAAATTGGAATAGTGCCTATCATAAATCCTAAGTCAATCAACTGTTATTTCAACTAAAGAACTTGTGCCACACAACTTCCTAAGGCTATGTATTCAGCTTCAGCAGTAGATAAGATTATGAAATTCTATTTTCTACTAGACCAAGAGACTAAAGAATTTCTAATGAATTGATATGTTCTAGATGTACTCTTTCTATCAAACATATAACCTAAAAAGTTTGAATCTGAATATCTGATTATTTTAAATGATAAGCTGAACTTAGGATACCAAATCCTTAAGTTCAGAGTTCTCAAGATATATCTTAAAATCCTTTTCACTGCTGTCAAATATGATTCTTTTAGATCTGATTGAAATCTAGTACACAAATAAACATTAAATATAATATCGGGTCTGCTAGCAGTCAAGTAAAGCAAAGATCCAATAATCCCACTAATTTTTTTTTTATCAACAGATTTTCCCTTTGGGTCCTTATCTAACTAAACTGAGAAACTCATAGGTATACTAATAGGTTTAGCATTTTCTATTTCACACTTTTTGAGGATGTCCTTAATATATTTAGACTAACTACAAAATGTTCCCTCCTCAATTTATTTAATGCTAAAACCTAGAAATTAATTCAAATTTTCCATTATACTCATCTCAAATTCACTACTCATTATTTTAAAAAAATTATCATAAAATTTTTTATTAGTAGATCTAAAGATGATATCATCAACATAAAATTGTATAATGAGTATATCGTCTCCCAATTATTTCAATAAGAGAGTAGCGTCCACACAACCTTTTTCAAAAGATCTCTTAAGTAAGAAAGTGCTCAACCTCTCTTACTAAGCCTTAGGTGCTGGTTTCAAATCATATAATGCCTTTTTCAATTTGAAAAAATGTTTTGGGTATTTTGAATTTTCAAAGCCTGGAGGTTGTTTAACATAAACAACGTCTTGAATTAACCCATTCAAAAAGGCACTTTTAAAATCCATTTGAAACATTTTAAATCCTTTAAAATAGACAAAGGCTAATAAAACCCTTATTGCTTCAAGTCTCGCTACAAGGGCAAAAGTTTCCTCAAAATCAATCCCTTCAATCTGATTGTACCCCTTAGCCACCAATCTAGTCTTATTTCTAATGACAACTCCTGAGTCATTTATTTTGTTCTTGAAAATCAACTTTGTTTCAACTACACTTTGATCTTTTGGCCTTGTAATTAATTCTCAAACATCATTCCTTATAATTGATTCAATTCTTCTTGCATTGCCAAAATTTAAAACTCATTTGAAAGTGCTTGATTTAAATTTCTGGTTTCTATTATAGAAATAAAGGCAGAATGATTGACTTCTTTGTTCAGTCCATGCATAGTCCTAACACCCTCACTAGGTTCACATAAAATCAATTTCTTAGTGTGGTTTTTAGAAAATCTCAATTCTCTAGGTAATAGATTTTATATATCCAAATTTTCATCCAACTTAACTTTCTCAATCTTTTGGGAGTTTATTTCTATCTCATTCTCTTCAACATTTGGCTCTTCTAAAATTCCAGATTCATCAAATACAATATGTGTGGTCTCCTCAACTACCAAAGTTCTTTTGTTGAATACTCTATAATATTTTTCAATACTCGAGTATCCAAGAAAAATTCTTTCATCTGATTTTGAATCAAATTGTTTTAAGGTAATTTTTTTATTATTGTGTATGAACACCTTACATCCAAAAATATATAAATATAATAAATTAGGTTCTCTTCCCTTTAGAAGCTCATAAGATGTTTTATTCAATTTTGTCCTAATGTTTACCCTATTCAGAACATAACATGCTGTGCTAACTGCTTCAGCCCAAAAGTATTTAGAAAGTGAATATTCTGTCAACATGGTTTGAGCGGCTTCTATTAATATTCTTTTCTTTCTTTCTACTACTCCATTTTGCTAAGGGGTTCTAGGTGTAGAAAAATTGTGATCAATCCCTTTTTTCTTATAAAAATCTTCAAATTTTTCATTTTTAAATTCACCACCATAATCACTTTGGATTATTAAAGTTTCACATTCTAGTTTCCTCTGAATCCAAGTCAAAAAATTTCTAAACTCCTCAAATGATTCACTCTTATGATATAAGAATTTAACCCATGTGAATTTAAAAAAAATATCAATTATAACAAATCTGTATACCTTCCCTCATAGACTTACAGTTTCAACTTGTCCAAAAAGACCCATATGCAAAATCTCTAATGGTTTACTAGTTATAAGATCCTTATTGAACTGAAAAGAGGACTTCACCTATTTTCCTAATTGACATGCATCGTAAAGGTGATCCTTAGTAAATTCTAGTTTTGAGAAACCTCTTACTAAGTTCTTTTAGGTAATCCTTCTAAGTTTTTTCATGCTAGAGTGACAAAGTCTCCTATGTCAAAGCCATAACTCATCAGAAATAGTTTTCAAACAAAAAGAAGTAGAAGTTTTTATACAATTTAAATCTAGCATATAAACATTATTTATTCTTAAACTATGCAAAACATTATTACCATTTAAACTTAATATGCAGTTAGTAGGAAAAAAATTAATGTTGTATCCTTTTTTCACATAGCTGGCTAATACTCAATAGATTATGCTTTAAGTCTTCAATTAATAGTACTTTTTCAATAAAAAAAGTTTTTTAAATTTCTAATCATACATACGCCAATCACTCTCTTAGTGGTGTTATCTCCCAATGTAACCCTGCCTCCATTCCTGGCTTCTAGTGTTATGAATTGTGTAGTGTCTCCAGTCATATACTTTGAGCAATCACTATCCAAGTATCAAATCCTCTCACGCGGCCTTGCATGAGAGCGTGTTTACAAAAATATCAATTGTTAGACCTGGGAACCCAAATAAGTTTGGGTTTACCTCTTGGTAACTTATAAATAAATGCATGTATGATATATCTAGATTTATACATCTTAGGTCTCCACACTAAATGAGTTTTTCTATCTAAAGTATAAGTGTGTGAAATATGACCAATCATCCCACATCTATAGCATTTAACTCCAGAAAAATGAATTTCTTAATCTTTTATAACTACTATATTTATTCCTAGGTTGTAAAATTTTTTGCTTCAAAATAGGATTTATAAAATCTTCAAGTGTAGGGGGTATCCTATTTTTCTTAAGAGCTTCCCTTTCAGTTTCAAAAATGTATTCAAATCTTTATAGATATTGATGCCATAATTCAAGTAGTGCTCTCTATTCTTTGATTCATCCTTAAAATTATTAAATTTTGCATAGGATAATTTTAAATTCTCATTATTCTCATTCAAATCATCAAACTCATCAAGTAATCTCATATGGTTTCTATTAATTAATGCATGATCTTTTCTAAGGATTTTATGTTCTCTCTGCAGTTCCTGTAATTCTAAGTTAAGACTAGCATGTATCTTCTTCAACTTCCTATATATATCGTGTATCCTTTCAAAAACTTCTAAAACTTTAGCATATGTTAAGTCACATACCTCTTCTTAATCTGACTCATCAAGATTATCTACCATTAAGCATAAGTTGGTGACTTGTTCCTTCTTTTTAGTTTCTGACGAGTCTGAAGCTGAGTCTGCCCAGAAAGCTCTTTGAAATTTCTTCTTGTCCTTCTTCATATTTGGTTTCTCCTCCCTTCTCCTTGTTATGAGTAGCTTTACGTTTTGGACATTCTGACTTTACAAGTCCAGGTTTCCTATACTCATAGCAAATCACATCATTAGAAATCTTAGCATTCCTATTAAACTTACCTCTATTCTATTGTTAGCATCTCTTTTGTTTCCTCTTTAGAAAGCTTCTAAATTATCTAGTCATCAAAGCGATGTCATTCTCATCCCCAGGTTGTGATAAATCACTCTCTGACTCCTCCACTTTCAATGGCTCTCCTGCATCAATCTTTCTTTGACTCGCTCCTTGCTCGTAAGCAATTAGTGATCCAAGAAGATTGTCAATAGAGTAAACATTTAAATCTTTTGACTTTATAATTACAGTTATCTTAGCATCATATGTAATAGGCAAATAATGAAGTATCTTATTAACCATTTCAACATTCGTTAGTTCCCTAACTAATGCATGTAAATAAGTGACTATTTGTGTGAATCTTGTGTACATGTCATAAATAGATTCATTGAGTTTCATGTGAAACAATTCATATTCATGCAACAATATATTAAGTCTATACTGTTTAACTTTGTTAGTCCCTTCATAAGTTATACAAAGTCTATCCATATGTCATTTCCTTTTTCGCAAGTGGGAAACCTCATGTAGTCTTTAGATTTTAGTGCATAAAAGAAACTATTCAAATAATTTGTATTCAGCTGTGCTAATTCATGTTATTCTACAGTCCAATCTGCAAAAGGAATTTTTACTCTAATCCTGTCAACTAGTCTAGTTGGTTTTGTATACCCTTCTTACACTAAGATCCATATACGATAATCAAGTGATTGTAAAAATGTAGATATGCTTATTTTCCAAAAATTGAAAGGGATGTTATCAAACAAGGGAGGTCTAGTGATCGAATATCCTTCAAGTGTATTCCAGTTTCTAAAAGTAGCCATGCTCGTTAATCAAAAAGTAGTCTAAACTTATAATTTTGAAACTAAGCTCTGTTACCACTTTTTGAAATCTTATAGATTCTAGAATAGGGTGTTAGACCTAAACTAATATTCCAAGGCTAACTAAGAGGGAATTGGATATTTAAAAAATTAACAGTTTCTTGGATTTATTAAATTATGAAACCAGTTAATAAACTTAAGCAAGTTGATTTTAGATTTTTCAAAAATGATTTTTCAACCACAACAAATAACTTACAGAAATTAAAACAGTGAAAATAGAAAGACACAAGAGTTTATAGTGGTTCGTTCAAACATGGCCTATATCCACTCTTGAAGCCTCCAACTTTAAGTATTGTACTATACCAAAGTGCCTCTCCTTTTTCCCCCACATCAAGACAGAGAAGCCTTCATAAAAACTCTCTTCCACCAATCCCCGGTGCGGCAGAGAACAATCATCTTTTCATACCCTCAAAGTGTAGGTAGAGAACCTTCATCTATTCACACTCTTCAAGTGTAGGCAGAGAACCTTCCACTGTTCACACTCTTCAAGTGTAGGTAGAGAACCTTCAGCTTTTCACACTCTCCAAGTATATGTAGAGAACCTTCAGTTGTTCACACTCCTCGAGTGTCAGCAAAGAATTGGATATTCTTAAAAGATCATCACACGAGCAATCTAGAAGGACAAGAGAAAAGAGTGAAGTAAAACATAAACCACACACATATATCCTTACCCTTGAGTAACCATGTGAACCCTTCAAGCTCCAATAGGAAGAAATCTCTTTCAAACACTCTCTCACACTCTCTCCTTCAATTTCCCTTTACCATTCACGAAGACCAAGTGACAAAAAGATTAAAGGCCAGTTTCTAGTAGATCTTTTATAGAAAAGACATAAAAAATCATCCAAAAAACTAAAATTTTCAAATTTGACCATCCACGATCATCCCGGATGATCGTATTTCATATGTACGAACAATACAAAAACTATTGCGTATGAACTCAATGTGAATCTGTACGAACTCACTTCATACACGATCATCATCTGGTATAAACTGTGTTCGTCCAATACGAACATAAGAAATGTTAAAGTACATATATACGAACCAGCAAGATGAAATGAACGAAAGCACACCATAGGATATCATCCCGATATGATCAATAATGATTGTCTGTATGATCTCTATTAGTGCATAACCCAGAGCCTATCATCCTTGTATGATCAAGGATGTTCATCCGTATGATCTTCATTCATGCATGATCCAGAGCCCATCATCCTGGTATGATCAAGGATGATCGTCCGTACGATCTTCATTAGTGCAAGCTCTAGAGCCCATCATCCCGGTACGATCAAGGATGATCATTCGTACGATCTTCATTAGTGCATGATCCAGAGCCCATCATCCTGGTATGATCAAGTATGATCATCCGTATGATCTTTATTAGTGCACGATCTAGAGCCTATCATCCTGGTATGATCCAGGATTAAATATTCGTACGATCTATACTTAAAAATTTTTCAGACATTTTTTTGTTCGCTCCATTACTTGTTAGGGAAAATAACTGATCAAATCGTCCCATACGAACTAGTTTCGTACTTTACGATCAGTTTAAAATATGAATTTTAAGACTCACCCCCAATGTGTGTGCGCTCAGTTACTCAATTACAATCACACTCTCTTAGACTCAATAAAATGAAAATTACAGACTTCAATTTACAATGCACTCTAAACTAATCTTAATTTAAAGTCTTCAACCATCTGGAGTATGATTTCCCTAAAATGTTAGTACACACAAGAGCAAAATAATTTTTTCAAAATGTGTTAGGAGAAATAATCAAAATAATAATATTTGGAATAATAAAAACATACAAGTTGCAAGAATGTCAAACATGCAAAGGTAACTAGCAACTATCTCAATAAAAGATACAATAATGATAATGATGAATATAGATGAAAAAATAAAAATACCACATAAAATGTTATGATTATATTGATAGAGATTAGTATGCATATTGATACTTTAATTATAGAATAGCACTTATGATGACTGAGGATTAATTATATTAAATGTTATTTATTATATTGATAGAGATTAGTATGCATATTGATAATTTAATTATAGTATTGAAGGCTATAATGAGTTTTGAGTTTCTATTGGGATTTATAAGTTTATGGTGTAATTTTATTAATTTTATCTCAGAGAAGGGTCAATATCATGTGGATTGAGATTGATTGAGATCCTCAGGTTCTTCCTTTACTTTTATTTTATCAATTTTTATTCTTTTGTTGTCATGAGTTATTGCTAGATTAGTGATTATTAGTGTTCTTTGGCTATTCTAAATATGCTTTTGATGAATAAATATAGTGAAATGTTTCCTTGTATATGATATTCAATGGCTTTTACAAGATATATTAATTTATGTTATTGATTTATAAAATCTTTCGTAAATTATTAACGACATAAAATAGATAATTCTTCCAATTTAGATCTTAGGACATGACAAATACAAAATTGGATCTTAAGTTGGATTGGACCAGACATCTGTCTGGTTCACGGTTGAACCGATAGAATGGGTCGATCAGGTCTGATTTTTAAAGTATAGATCATAGTGTAATTTTGAATTATTCTGAAGTTACATTATCTTCACTATCATATTTAGATGCCTTTTTTAACATTATGTTTGATTTAAAAGTATCATTTTTAAAAATATTAATTTTCTTTGGGAGAGATTAAATTTCTTAAAATTTTGTAATTAAACACGTCATTATGAATAATATATCACCTCGGTAGGTGAATATATCATTCCCTAACAGATTTGAATTATAAAATTTAAATTCATCCTGATTATCATAGTCAAACTCTGGAAAGAATCATATATGACCCCGGAGGGTCAACATTAAATTCGATCGAGTGTCTGACTACGTTAATCTGGATAAAGGAATCATTAATTTCATAATCAAAACCACGATAATGATTGATATATTTCTTCGAAGAAAGAAGATATCAATCACTATCGATCATTTGAAAATGATGATAATGATCATAAGATTTGATTTTTCCTAAAGAGAATTAATTGAGATTTTGAAAAATTGATTTTAAAAATCTGGTATGGGTTTCTAAATCTCCTACGAGCACAGACCCTCGTAGTTAATTACATCGTATGAAACCAGAGTTTCCCACGAATACTCTCAATTAAAATAGTGGTAAAAGTTTTATTTAAGATTTTCAAAGATCGATATCAAAGGAGGTTAAGGGTTAGAAATTTGAGTGAGATTGAATCAAATTGGAACACTTATTTCTTGAGTTAAAGGAGGAGAGTAGGCGGTGTTTGAGATTCTGAAACAATTCAGGAACACCTCAGACTATCATAAGTATTGGGCTTGAATTTGATTGAAAGAGATTTTAAGTTTGAGTGACCAATTTTATTAAAAATTTGGGATTAAATTCTTGGAGGTTGAGGTCTTATAACCCGATCTTGCCTCAAAACCTAAGTCTAAATTGGGTACTAAAAATCAGTGACCCGAACCTAGCTAATGCAGTGCAGATCTGGACTTACCCTGGCCTGGATTAGAGAGCCAACTAAATCACCTAGGTGCTTTAAAAACATGAGTCTGATCTTTAATGTAAGAGTGGTTAAGGATGTTAATTAGAAATGTTTAAAGGAATGGGGTCGACATCTAGAGCAGGATCCTTATTGAACCCTTGACTTATGTTAGGTGTTTGATGCTTAAGTTAAAAATGTAATTAAAGTTTTAGGGATTTAATTTGTTACTAATGCGATGCATGCATATTGACTCGATTAAATGCTTAAATCAAACATGAAGCAATTTTAAAAAGGCTTAAAAATAGGTTTTATCCTAATAGAATGCACAGATTCCCCTTGGACAGATATGCACCCTCATAGGCTAAGTGGTATGCCAAAACTCATAGGCGGGGAGGTGCCTAACAAGATAGAGAAGATTCAATATGAATGCATGTAAAACCCTTGGTGAGTCCAAGCTTACTTCTTAAGACTGTTAGAGTTTCTATCTTGTCTTAAAAATTTTATTTAATTTAAGTAAAAAAAATTTGACAAGTCCTTAAGAGCCTACAATCGTACTCCAGGCTAAAGAAAATACGACATGTAAATAAAAAGACTAGAAAAGCATACAGTTTCTACTGTGCAATCAAATAAACAAATCAACTAAATTAATTATTCAAATTGAAAGTCCATAGACAAGTGCCTTTTAATATTACATCCCAGAATTGCAAAAAAGTAAAGTGGCCGGGCACCACTGACAACAATCCGGATTCTATTCCTAAGACTTAAGTGATTTTGAGATTTGGGATTCTTCTTGTTATCCACTTGTTCTCCTTCTCATGAGCATCTTGATTCATCGGTTTTGGATATCCAAATGAAAAGAAACTTCCCCTTGAACGGGGTGTTAACTTTCCTCTTTGGATATTTGAAAAAATATCCTAACTTGATCTTCCAAATGGAAGAAGACTCTCTCCTTCAAGGATGTCTTCTCCTCTTTGGAATTCAAGTTGGATATAAGTATCCCAACACAAATTACTTTAAATAAATTACATTTGAAAAATGAAATTCTAGACTCGATCCTATAGGGTTATCCTAATAATCAACAGTTATATATAATCCTAAGCAGTTATAATCAATTTCAAGCAGTTAATATTTGAAATTTAAAATCCTCAATTACTCACAATACAGAGTACAAAAATGTAAATAAACAAACATATCAATTCTAAGCTAGCAACCAACATGTAATGAAAGCTCGAAAACCCGGCACATAGCAGAAAAGTAAACACCGACCTAGCCTAAAACTAGAGTTGTTTGTCCTAGTAAATCATCTACAGTGTGCGAGTAAGGTTGTGGATATGTCATAAGTAGGATCATTAGATTGAAGTTGCTTAAGGTTTGATCGATTAAAAGGCTTAAGGAGATATTTAAGTTTGAGTTTAAGTATTAATGGCCTAAAATTGATTTTAAAATGTATTTTAAAGAGTTATAGGTTACCACCTTTATTTCTCATCATGGCCGTGAAGTTTATTTCACCTTCATTGGGGCTAATTTAATAGCCTCGTAGGCCTGAGTTATCTAGTGGTACCAGATATGATTAAGTGATTTAAGATAATTAAGATTTAAAAAGTTAATAAATTTTAATTATGGTTGGTTGATTGCTGGTTTTAAGATTGGTTAAGGATTTTTGGAGTTTTAAAGTGATTTTTTAGATTTAAGAATTTTTTAGATTATTTTAATAACTTAATTAAGGGGTCAAAAGTTGACTTTTAAATTAAGTTTGAATTTTGGAAAGTTAGTATTTTATTAAAATATTATACCTTAAGATGAGTTATTAGACACTAAGTTTGCTAGATTTAGATTTTTCTATATTTAGTTATGAAGGTTTGAAGATTTGACTTGATTTTGACTTTAAGTTTGACTAGTTTGTTGACTTTTTTGACTTTGACTTTTTTTTGGAAGGTTTGATATTTTTAATGAATATTAGAACATATTATGAGTTGAATGCCTTTGAGTTTGGTCAATTTAAAGTTTTCTAAAATTATTTATGATTTTTCAAAGTTTGAATATTTATTGAATTTTTAAATTTGATCTAATTAGGGGGGGGGGGAGGGAAGGGTTTAATGATTTGTGTCCAAATGAACTCCAAACTTCTTGAAATTAACTTCAAAGGTCAGGAATGACTTTAGGAGAGATTCCCAAGTGTTTGGGAATTTTTTAGAATTTTTAATTATTTATAATTAGTTAAATTATTTAAATATTCAATTTAACAATTAAAATTAAATTAAGTTTTAATTTGCTATCAATTTAAATTAAGTAATAGACTCTGAATCAGAGGTCCTTTGGTTAGATTTTGAAGTGTTTGAAAAATCTTTGAAAAAGGCTTTCAGGGCTTGGACCTTTGGCCTTGGATTTAAGTCTGGATTGATCTAAGATCTAGGTAGATCCTAAGGCTTGAAATATAGGAGAATCCTAGAGTCTAGAATTCCTAGGGTATGGGGTCTAGAAGAATCCTAGGGTCTAGAGGTCATCCTAAGGTCTGGAGTCTAGAAGGATCCTAGGACCTAGAATAGATCCCACGGTCTATATTTGTCTGGAAGAATCCTAGGGTCTAGAAAGATTCCTAAGGTCTGGATTCTAGGAGGATCCTAAAGTTTAGAATGGTCTATAGGTTAAACTATCTAGGGTCAGGATAGATCATAAGGTCTGAATTGGTCCTAGTGACCTCATATAAAAATGAGGTCAACACACTAACATTGTTAGATCCCAAGTCCTAGATGAGAAAAGTAGAGGATTGTATTAGGTAATCAACAATCAGTGTAAACCTTATCAAATAATGATAATATGAATCCTTTAATACATTATATTAATGCTAGGGCATTCCTTGGTAGCGACACATTGTATGGCTTGAAAATATTGAGAAGTGTGCAAGGGCCGCTGCATTGATACCTATATACAATGTTAAGTAGGCAAGTGTTCCCACATTATAGATAGATGTGGGAAAAGAAGCTAGTCCATAAATCTAAAATTAAGATTGGGAACTTAGAATATGTATTCCCTTACAATAAAACTAATCGAATTTATAGATATTATGATTCATAGGAAGATAAATACTCTATGTATTCAAAAAACTAAATGGTTTGGAGAGAATGCTAAGGAGACTGATAGTTTATGAAATAAACTATAATATTTTGGAAGGAGATGCATTAGAAATACTGTATGTGTGATTATAAATAAGAGTGAAGCATAACATTATAAAAATTAAAAGAATTGGATATATAATTTGTAGATTTAAATATTATTATTAATGCTAAGATTATTAATATTATAAGTGCTTATGCTCCTCAAGTAGGTTTGGATATATGTTTAATATTAAAATTTTTAAATGGCTTAAAAAATTAATACAAAAGATATCTCTTGAAGAAAGAGTTTTTATTAAAGGAGATTTAAATGGACTATATATTAGATTTTTAAAATTATTCATGGTGGTAATGAGTTTGGAGTGATTAACGAAGGTGATAAGACTATATATTAGATTTTTTTATAGCTTATGATTTTGTAATTGCTAATACTTTATTTAAGAAAAGAGATAAGTATCTCATCTCTTATGAAATGGATATAAAAAACTTAAATTGATTATTTTTTATAAGAAAAATAGATCGTTTAGATTGTAAAAATTATAAAATAATTCCAAGTAAAAGTTTGTATACCTAACATTACTTATTAGTTTTAGACTTTAAGATCCAAGGGCAGAATATAAAAAATAAAGTAAAATATTATTTTAGAATTAGATGGGAATATTTAAAAAACACTAAAAAATATTTTTGAGAGTAAAATTCTAGATCTTTAGATTTTATTTGCGTATAAGAAAACTAATATTATGTGAGAAAAGTTGCTAGTAATATTAAGAATATTGCAAAGGATTTGCTTGAACTATCAAAGAGAAAAGCTCTTAATAGTAAAATATTTTATTGTGGAATTAAAATATATAAGAAAAGATAAAAAATAAAAAGCTTTTTCAGAAAATTTGATTTTGTTATTAAAATTCTAAAAAATGGGAAATATATAAATATGCTTGTATGGAGTCTAAGATAGTAATATGCGATGCAAATATTTTAGTTTTAAATGATTTATATAATATATTAGATATAAAGGAGGCGATATATATATATATATATATATATATATATATATATATATATATATATATATATATATATATATATATATATATATATATATTATATATATATATATATAAGTTAGCGAAATAATGATATATGAGTAATAAGAATTTTAGCTATGAATTGGTTTTTTAAAATATTTTTCAAAAATTTATAAAAATTTTGAATTAAATACCAAATTCAAAAACATTAAAGTGAAAATAAATAACAAAAATAAATACTAATTTTTATTCTTGATTTTATATAAAAAAATATTTTATTATTATTATTATTATTATTATTTTGAAATAATGATCAATTCAATCAACAATAGTGATTATCAAACTCATCCAAATTGCAGTAAAATTAAATATACAAAAAAGTAAATTGCTTAAAGTAAAAAAGTTAAAATAACGCAAACTAGATTTTATGGTAGTTTGATCAACATGGCTTACGTCCACTCCCCAAAGTCATCCTCTTCGTGTATTGCTCTAAATACTTAGTGACTCTCCTCCATCCCACATGGCTAGGCAGATAAGCCTTTACAAAATTACTTCCACCAACCCAGTGCGGCGAAGTAGCTGAATCCCTTTCACCTCCTCGGTGTGGCAGAGTAGTTAAAATCACTATCACTCTCTTGGTTAGGCGGAGTAGCCTGAATCACTTTGAATTTCTTGATGTGGTGGAGAAGCTAAAATCACTTTCACCCTTCTAGTGAGTTGGATTAGCCTGAATCACCTTCTCAGTATAATACAGAAGCAATAGCCCTTTGACACCAAAGGGGTCTTCCCAAAGCTTCAAAATTTAGGTGAAATTTGGCTGGAGCAACCATGTAGAATCCCCTCTCACACTCTCTTGAAACACACAAAGATCTTCTCCCCTCTCATAACTTCACGCATTCTCTCCCTTGCTCAAATCACTCTCTTCAATGCTCTCTCATAGAAAGACTCAACCCTTTGACTACTAAAAGACTTATATAAAGTCTATTAGAAAGATTATAGAATGGACTTCAAAAATCATAATTATTCAATTATGTCATCTTTGTTTGTACAATACGATGTATGAATCATACAATATGATTAGCTTAATTCTTTTAGTATTGTATGATAAATAGTTGTCCAATACGATCAGTTCAAATTCTTCATTGGTTGTACAATATGAATTTAGGGTCACAGTACGATTCATTCAATCAAATCATAGTTCATCCAAAATAAACCCTAGGAAGAATAAGATTTTTTTATATCAATCATCTAGTACAATCATGTCCATACAAAATGATATAAAACCTTAGTTAAGCCATGTTTGATTGATTAATCGTATGGATTAAATTAAGCAAGATTTTAAAATTATGTACAATACGATTTGATTCGTATAGTATGAATATACTAAATTTTTAAATATTAAAATATTACCTAATTTTAAATGGCAATGGGGATTTCTAAATATAAGTGATCGTCCTGTACGATTTGATTCATACGATATGATTAATTCCTTTTAATTTCAAGGTTTATTTTACTTAATTAAACATTTTAACTAATATTTTTTATTATGCTGATTGTACAATATAATACAAATAATCCAACTCACTCTTTTGAAAAAAAATTAAAATATTTAATTTCACTCCCCCTGTGTGTGTGATTGGTTGCTATGCTAATATACACCATTTTACATACATTGACTCAAGAAAATAAAAATTACATACTCTTTTAAATAAATATATCATATGCAACTCATTCTTGTGCTCTAATTCTTTAATGATACTTGGTGTATGGTGAATCTAAAACGTTAATGATGCACACAGAAAATATATGTATGGCTCTTGGATTGTAACAGAATCTAAGCTTGAGCTTTCAATTCTTGCACTCAATCAAAGGATACGATAGAGAGAGCTCTAGTTAATTACTTTAAATGTTATAAAGATGAAAAATCTAATTCCTTTTCTCTCTTGAGCAAATTTGTATCTACCTTGATTATACATGGATATGTTCCCTCATGATTTATACATGGATATGTTCTTCTTTAAGTTGCCATCTACCTTGATTAAGCCAAATGGGTGGTTTTTGTGTTTCTAAGGAGGGAAATAAGAGTGTACTTAAGGTTTTGAATTTTGAAAAATCTCATTGGTCAACTATACTAAAGCTAATCCTCTTTAAGTATAGTTTTCCCATTATTGCCTATAGATTAAATAGTTTTATCAAGAGTAAGATTAACTGAAATAGTTATTAAACTCATTAAACTTATAAATTCAAAATTTAATTCCTCGGGTTTAGTCATTTTGATAGGTTTAAGGTAGGTTAAACCTAATTAGGTCTTATTTAAGTAGATTGACATATTTGGCCAAATTGACTTCCTTATGTGGGTCAAATGAGTTTGACCAAGATAGTTTTATTTCATAGTACCCATAACTTTATTCGCTCTCAAGGGTTTTGATGGGTTAAACCACTGTTGACCTCATCTCTGTATGCAGTCACTAGGACCTAAGCACATTTCTTTCTAGTTACCTAATGATTAAGAGGTGTCCACTTCTCAGCCATATAGGTCCCAATCATAACCAAATCTAAGTCTAATCAAATCCAGTTCTACCCTTAAATCCAATATTTAGTATAGCCCTACAACCAAGTTTCAATTAACTTTCAAATCATATCCAATCAATTTTAACCATTCATTTGATTGTCATTAATGTGGATAATTCAAACTCAACCATTTAGGTCCAAAATTCAATCCAAATCAAACATTCCAAATCAAATCCCAAGGTTAAGGACCTAGGTCTGAAAACCCTTTATGAGTGAATTTCTATCAGCTGGAAACTTAGTCAAATGACCTCTAATTTGAGGTCTTTAAATTACATCTTGTTTATATATGTCTCTAAGACCAACCCACCAAATTTGAACCCATTCTGAGGTTCCTAGCCTCACAAATTAGATTGATTTTCAAATGCTACAAAACATTCAAATATTTACAATCTATGCCATTGGACTTGCCATCTAGTGGAATTTGACCTTGCCTTCCAAACCTTCTAATCACATCCATGATTTTTTTCATGACTTTTTAATCAATAACCTACACTTTGTTGGACCCAATTTGATCCAATGTTGACTAGGGGCCAAAATAACCAAAATGCCATTTAAAGGGGCTTTTGGCCATTTCTCCAAAATTCAATATGGCCTTCCCATATCAACCTTCAAAACCTACCCTAGTAAATCTTGAATATAATTAGGAATACATTGGACCCAGTCAACCCTGGTTGACCAAAGTGACCTTTAAGGGTTTAAACACCCATTTCAAACCAAATGACCTCATTTTGATTTGAAACGAACTCAATTGAGTTCATGTGATCAATTTGAACTCAATGGACCCAACCATTGACCCTAGGCCAACTTGGTTGACCAAGTAAACAAAATTTGACCAAACCTCCCAAACACTTCTAGCCATTTAAACCCTTTGACCAAGGCTTTCCAAAGCTAATTCAAACCCCTAGGACCATCCATTGGACCCTTGAGGATGACCCTTGGGTCTACTTGGGATTGCCATTTGGCTTGACCCAAGTGTCCAAAGAGAGGTGAAATTACTAAATGATAAAAGGGGGGGTGAATTGTGAAAAACTTTTTCTCAATAAAAAGTAACCCTAAACAAGAGTTCTAATCTTTTTGCTATTTTTGAAATTTGACAATAAAAACATAAACAAATTTTCTTCCACAAAATTCACCACGCAATAATTATGAAAATATAAGTGTAAGTAAAAATAAATGACGATAAGGAAAAAACACACCAAGGATTTTTATAGTGGTTCGGTCAAAATATGACCTACGTCCACTCCCCGGAGTCCTCCGCTCTGGGATTTTCACTACCAAAAATAGTTCTCCTTTTGCTCCCTCGGCAAGGCGGAGAAGCCTTTACAAACCTCCCTTTCACCAACCCGGCGTGGCGGAGTGCCAAACTCTGTTTTTGCCCTCCTAGCGACGGCAGAGAACCTCGAAGTCACGGATGTAGACGAGCCTTTCCCTTGGAGATCCTCCCTCAAATTCTTCTAGGGCCACAGGAGGAGCAAGATGCAGCAAGTTCGGAGCAACCATGTGATCTCCCTCACACCTCTTCTCCCTCACAACGCTCATCTTCTCCTTCCTCTCTCAACCCTAAAGAACTTCTCTAGAGCTCTCTCCCTTGGAATCTCTCTCTAACCACGTTCTTCCTCTCTATAAAATCTTACTGAAAAAGGATGAGATTAACACTTAAAACGGGCTCCAAAAACCCTCTGATTTCAAAAGTAGTTGTTACTGTTCGTACAGTACGATTCAACATTGTACAGTATGATCTTCATAAACAGACTTCGTCCTAGTACGAAGATGTACGAACAGTTTAAAAACAATTTGTACTGTACGATATAATATCGTACGGTATGATCCATAAAATACTATTCGTATAGGACGATGGTCTGGACGACCAGATGTCATCTCTGTTCATCGTATGGTACGATCACTATCGTACAGTACGATGAGACAAAAACCAAGAGATCATCCAGGACGATATCCGGGACGATCAAACTTTGTCTCTGTTCATCGTATGGTACAATCTGGTTCGTACAGTACGATATTCAAAATATAATTAGGCATGGATTACATGCACTAATCACGGGTTAATTTAAGTAAGTATTTAAAATAGATCGTACAGTACGAATATATTCATATAGTACAAACGGTGCAAAATCACTTAAATTAAACTACTGCTAGGGTTTTGGATATGAACATATCGTACAGTACGAATATATTCGTACAGTATGATCTATTTGTTAAAATAGTTGCTATTTGCATGCTTTACATTTTTGCAACTTATATAGTTTTGATGATTCCAAACATTATTGTTCAAATGTGTAGTTATCTCCTAACTATTTTAGAAGATTTGTATTTGCTCTTGTGTATACTAACATTTCAGGAAAAACGAACTCCAAACTACGAAGACTTCAAATCAAATTCAGAATGAGATACTTTGTGAAATTTGAAGTTTGCACTTCTTTGAAATTAAATTGAAAGGGAGTGATTGTAATTGAGTGAATAAAAACATACACACACACATAAGGAGATCATAAAAATTTTATACTGATCGTACTTGACGATCTCCGTTCGTACGGGACGATCAGATAGTTATCTTCTATTGAGCACATGGTACGAATAGGAACTGGCTTGAAAAATTTTCTAAGTCCTTTTCGTCCGGGACGAAATTAATTATCGTCCAGGACGATCTGGTCTCTGTAAATTTTTTGTTCAGATGAAATTAATTATCGTCAGAAAACGAGTTGCTCTCTGTAAAATTTTTGTATAGACGAAATTAATTATCGTCCAGGACGATCTGGTCTCTGTAAAATTTTCGTCCAGACGAAATTAATTATCGTCAGAAAACGAGTTGCTCTCTGTAAAATTTTTGTCCATACGAAATTAATTATCGTCCAGGACCATCTGGTCTCTGTAAAATTTTTGTTCAGACGAACCAATTTTTGTCCAGACGATTAACCGACTTAGAACGGTTTTCAGCAGTTTTCTAGAACGACCAAGTAATAACCGTTTGTACCGGACGAACTTAGTTCGTACGGGATGATCAGCTGTACGAAGAAATTTCGTACACATATTCAAATAGGGTCGTTTTAAATTGTTTAAGTAAAATCATCCAGAACGATCCACGATCGTACGGGACGATCCACTGCATACAGAATTGAAAACTTGCAGTTTTTGGATGGTTTTTCTTGTCTTTTGTATAAATAGTCTAAATTAGACTGCCACCCAATCTTTTTGTCATTTGATCTTCGTGCCTTTTGAGAGAATAACTAAGAGAGAGTATGAGAGTGCATTCAAAGGAGGATTCCTACCACTGGAGTGTGAAGGCTTCACTTGGAGTTCATAGGTAAGAATCTCTACTTGTGAATTGGGATTACTTCACTCTTTTCTTTCTTCATTCTAGATTTCTTGTGAGAAGATCTGTCAAGGAGATCCGGTTTGCTGCCGACACTTGGAGAGTGTGAATAGCCGAAAGGGTCGCTTCCTACACTTGGAGAGTGTGAACAGCTGTAGGGTTCTCTGCCCACACTAGGAGAGTGTGAAAGGATGGAAGGGTTCTTTGCCCACACTAGGAGAGTGTGAAAGGACGGACGGTTCTCTGCCAACACTAGGGATTGTGTAAAAGGATGACGGTTCTCTGCCGCACTGGATAGTGGTGAAAAGAGTGTGTTGTAAAGGCTTCTCCGCCTTGCTGTGAGTGCAAAAGGAGAGTAACTATTGGTATCAGTGCAATACTCAGAGGGGTGCCTCTGGGGAGTGGATGTAGGTCTTGTTATAGACCGAACCACTATAAATCTAGTGTCATTTACTTTACAGTTTTTATGTTTTTGCATTTTATTTTAATTTTTAATAACTCTGTGGTTGAAAAACATTTTTCTAGAAAAACTTTAAAAGAAAAATTTTCATTTCGGTTCAACTTAAATTCAAAGAGGGATTAAAAATTTTTAAACTACCAATTCACCCCCCCCCTCTTGGTAGCCTTGGGACATTAACTTAGGCTTAACAACCTAATTACTAGATTCAACAAGTGGTATCAGAGCTCTGTTTTAAAATCATAAGTTTAAACTACTTTTTGATTAACGTAGATGGCTACATTCGAAATCCAAAATACACCTGAAGGTTACTCTATAACTGGACCTCCACTGTTTGACAATATACATTTTGATTTTTGGAAAACACGCATGTCTACTTTCTTACAGTCACTTGATTATCGCATGTGGATCCTAGTCCAGGAAGGTTACACAAAACCAACTAGATTAGTTGATGAAGTTATGGTAGAAATACCTTTTGCAGATTGGACTATAGAATAATGTGACTTAGCATAACTAAATGCCAAATGTTTAAATAGCTTCTTTTGTGCTTTAAAATTTGAAGACTACATGTGGGTTTCCACTTGCAAAAGTGGAAAGGACATATGGGATAGACTTTGTATAACTTATGAAGGGACAAATGAGGTTAAGCAATCAAGACTTAATATCTTGTTACATGACTATGAATTATTTCGCATGAAACCAAATGAATCTATTTCTGACATGTACACAAGATTCACACAAAATAGTCACTTCTTTGCATGCACTTGGTAGGGAATTAACTAATGCTAAAATGGTCAATAAGATTCTTTGTTGTTTACCTACTGCTTATGATGCTAAAATTATTGCAATTATAGAGTCTAAAGATCTAAACATTTATTCTATTGACAATCTTCTTGGTTCACTCATTGCTTATGAGCAATGAGTAAGTCAAAGAAAGAATGATGCAGGTGAACAACGAAAGGAGAAGAATATTGCACTGAAAGTGAAAGAGTCAGAGAGTGAACACTCACAACCTGAGGATGAAGACGATATTATATTAATGACTAGACAATTCAGAAGCTTTCTAAAGAGGAAGCGGAAGAGACGCCAGCAATGGAATAGAGGTAAGTATAACAAAAATGGCAAGGTTTCTAATGAAGTGATTTGTTATGAATGCAGGAAACCAGGTCATATCAAGACTGATTGCCCAAAACTCAAAGCCACTCCTAGCAAGGAGAAGGTAGAGGAAAAACCAATGGTAAAGAAGGGCAAGAAGAAGTTTCAAAGAGCTTTCTGGATAAACTCAGCTTCAGATTCATCTGAGACTGAAAAAGAGAAGAAGAAGTCACCAACCTTTACTTGATGGCAGATAATATTGATCAATCAGATCAAGAAGATGAGTGCTCTCACATAAGACCTCGTGGGAGCAAATGGTACCTGGACAACAGATGTTCAAAGCATATGACTGGAGATACTGCTCAATTCATAACGCTGGAAGCCAGGAATGGAGGCAAGGTTACACTTGGAGATAATACCACAAAGAAAGTGGTTGGATCATGTATGATTGGAAATTAGTTTATAGACAATGTGTTATTAGTTGAAGGCTTAAAATATAATTTGTTAAACATAAGTCAGTTATGTGATAAGGGCTATAATGTAAAATTTTTACCTACTAGCTGCATAATAAGCCTAAATGGGAAAAATATTTTAAATGGAAAAAGGGTAAACAATGTTTACATACTAGATTTAAATTGTATTCAATCTCCTACTTCTTTTTGTTTGAAAACTATTTCTGATGAATCATGGCTTTGGCATAGGAGACTTTGTCATTCTAGTATGAAAAACCTTAGGAGAATTACCCAAAAGAACTTAGTGAGAGGTATACCAAAACTAGACTTTACTAAGGACCACCTTTATGATGCATGTCAATTAGAAAAATAAGTGAAGTCCTCTTTTAAGTCCAATAAAGATCTTAGGACCAGTAAACCTTTAGAAATTCTACACATGGATCTTTTTGGACCTGTAGGAACTATAAGTATAGGAGGAAAGGTATACGGATATGTTATAGTGGATGATTTCTCAAGATTCACTTGGGTTAGATTTCTTTTTCATAAGAGTGAATCGTTTGAGGTATTCAGAAAATTTTTACTTGGATTCAAAGAAAACTAGGGAGTGAAATAATTTTTATACAAAGTGATCATGAAGGAGAATTTGAAAATGAAAGATTTGAAAATTTCTGTAAAGAAAAAGGGATTGATTATAATTTTTCTGCACTTAGAACCCCTCAACAAAACAAGGTAGTTGAAAGGAAAAACAAAACATTAATAGAAGCCGCCCGAGCAATGTTGGCAGAATACTCACTTCCTAGATATTTTTGGGCTGAGACGGTTAGTACTACATGCTATGTTCTGAATAGGGTGAATGTGAGATCAAATTTGAATAAAACACCCTATGAGTTGCTAAAAGGTAGAACACCTAATTTGTCTCATTTGCATGTATTTGGTTGCAAGGTGTTCATTCATAATAATGGAAAATCTGCCTTAGAAAAATTTGATCCAAAATCAGATGAAGGAATATTTGTTGGATATTCAAGTGTTAGAAAATCTTATAGGGTATTCAACAAAAGAATTTTAGTCATTGAAGGAACCACACATGTTGTGTTTGATGAATTTGGAAATTTGGAAGAGCCAAATATTGTTGAAGATGAGAGTGAAGAAAACTCCCAAAAGATTGATAGAATAAATTTGGAAGAAAATGTGGAAGAAAATTTGGAAAGAGAAAACCCTTTGCCTAGAAGTTTGAGATTTTCTAAAAACCACCTAAGGGAATTGATTATAGGTGAACCGAGTGAGGGTGTTAGAACTAGGCGTGTATTAAACAAGGAAGTCAATCATTCAGCCTTTATTTCAACTATTGAACCCACTAACATTGATCAAGCACTTTCTGATGAATTTTGGATATTGGCCATGCAAGAAGAGTTGAATCAATTTGTAAGAAATGAAGTTTGGGAATTAACTTCAAGGCCAAAAGATCAAAGTGTTGTTGGAACCAAGTGGGTATTCAAAAATAAAATGAATGACTCAGGAGTAGTCATTAGAAATAAGGCTAGATTAGTTGCTAAGGGGTATAATCAAATTGAAGGAATTGATTTTGAGGGGACTTTTGCCCCTGTAGCTAGACTTGAAACAATTAGGGTTTTACTTGCCTTTGCCTGTTTTAAAGGTTTTAAATTGTTTCAAATGGATGTCAAGAGTGCCTTTTTAAATGGAATAATTGAGGAAGATGTTTTTGTAGAACAACCTCCAAGTTTTGAAAATTCTAAATATCCAAATCATATTTTCAAGTTAAAAAAGATATTATATGGATTGAAACAGGCACCTAGGGCTTGGTATGAGAGGTTGAGTACCTTCCTACTTGAAAGATATTTTGAAAAATGAAGTGTGGATACAACTCTCTTTTTAAAGAAATTTGGAAAGGATATACTCATTGTTCAAATTTATGTGGATGACATCATCTTTGGATCTTCAAATAAAAATCTTTGTGATGATTTTTCTAAAATAATGAGTAGTGAATTTAAAATGAGTCTAATGGGAGATTTAAATTACTTTCTAGGATTTAGCATTAAGCAACTTGAGGAAGGTACATTTCTTAGTCAAACTAAATATATTAAGGACATCCTCAAAAAATATGAAATAGACAATGCTAAACCTGTTAGTACACCAATGAGTTCCTCAGTTTAGTTGGATAAGGACCTTAAGGAAAAATCTGTTGATCAAAAGAAATTTAGAGGGATAATTGGATCTTTACTTTACTTGACTGCTAGCCGACCAGATATTATGTTCAGTGTTTGCTTATGTGCTAGATTTCAATCAGATCCAAAAGAATCACATTTGATAGCAGTGAAAAAGGATTTTAAGATATTTACTAGGAACTCAAAACTTAGGGATTTGGTATCCTAAGTTTAGCTCTTCATTTGAAATTATTAGTTACTCAGATTCTGACTTTGCAGGCTGTAGAGTGGATAGGAAAAGCACTTCTGGAACATGTCAATTCATTGGAAATTTATTAGTTTCATGGTCTAGTAGAAAACAAAATTCAGTGGCACTATCTACTGCAGAAGCAGAATACATTGCATTAGGAAGTTGTGTGGCACAAGTACTTTGGTTAAAACAACATTTGATTGATTTAGGATTAACTATAGGCCATATTCCAATTTATTGTGACAATACTAGTGCTATTTGCATTTCTAAAAATCCTATTCAACATTCTAGAACCAAACACATTGACATAAGGGATCATGTATCCAAGGGAGAAATTGAACTCACACATGATTCAACTGAAAATCAACTTGTAGATATTTTTATAAAAACTTTAGCCTTTGATACCTTCAGTACATTAAGAATAAGGCTTGGTGTTATTGATTTGAATGCTTAAATAAAAATGTTTTTGCAACATTGATATTTATGTTTTCTTAGTTTATTTGTCTTTGGTTTTTGTTTTAAATTTTGTGATTTTTGAGTATTTTGATTGAGTTTGCTTTAGAGTCTGTAATTTTGTCTTTGTTTTCTGTGTTTTGAATGTTTTGTTTGTTTTTCTTCAATAAAAAATTCAAAAATCCAAAAATGTGTGGAAATCATCCGGGACGAAATTTTTCGTACTGGACGATGTGTGTAAAATTTAGTTTGCGTGATATGAAACGTTTTGAGAGCAGTTTTTAATGTAGTTCATCTGTACGATCTAATGATCGTGCATGACGAAATATTTTTTTCTTTTTTCTCTCAAACGTCAGTTTTTTTATTGTATTGATATTATGAAATGATCATGTAATCCTTTTCATAAATATCAATATATGTTGTAGTTGATTTTGATTTTGGATTGTTTTTGAAATGTGTTTAGTTCTTATGAATTTCATTAGTTTTTTTAATCCTAATTGTGCTTAAATTAGATTGTGATTTGAGATTAATTACATTAGAAAATCTTATCTTTCTAACTTTAAAATTTGTATATAACTTGTCATAATTAGAATTTTTAATCTCATGTCTATTCATTTAGACTACATAAAAGTTAATATTATTATTGCAATTTAGATATTTTCCTATTTTGTATTTCTTTGCTCAAGTGATATTTATGCACTTAGAAAAATTTGAAATTTTATATTATTGATCTTAGAAAGAATTGGTTTCAATTACTCTTGAAAATTATACAAAGAGTACAAAAATCAAAAGGAATGCGCAAAGGTTCATAAATATGAAAAAGAGGCACAAAATTAGTTCAATGTCAAAAGATGTAAAAAAATGTGCCAAAAATTTAAATAAGATGTGCAAAGCGCCACATGTGGTAATTCTCTTCTTTTCAAATTCTTTCAATCTCTTAATTCAAATTGATCTTATGTTCATTTATATTCTATTGAACTTTGAAATATAAAATTTTTATTCATCTCTCTTGTAATGATTTTCTATATTCAAATATCTAAATTGAATCATATTTTTGATAAATTCGTCTTACTTACAATGTTATATCACTTCTTAAATTGGTATCGATGATTTACTTAATGTTATTAGATTGCATACCTTATGTCAATCACCATTTACATTAAATTTTCAAATAAATTTCATATAATTACTTACATTTATTGTCTATTTCTTCTTCACTTTTTTTTGTTGTCAAAAAGGGGGAGAAATTATTGTGTTTTGTGTTTGTATGTTTTGTTTGTTTACATTTTGATTTTGTGTATGACTTTTGTTAAATTTTTTTTTTAAAAAAACAAAAAAAAGAACAAAAATATTGTTCTATGCTTCAAAATGCCTCCTTATTTTCATGTATTCATCAATTCAGGGGGAGTTAAGGAGATTTGTTTAAATTGAAATCATACAAACAATAATTGTTTTGCCATCATCAAAAAGGGGGAGATTATTAAAATAGTTGCTATTTGCATGCTTTACATTTTTGCAACTTGTATAATTTTGATGATTTCAAACATTATTGTTCAAATGTATAGTTATCTCCTAACAATTTTAGAAGATTTGTATTTACTCTTGTGTATACTAACATTTCAGTGAAAACGAACTCCAGACTACGAAGATTTCAAATCAAATTCAGAATGAGATACTTTGTGAAATTTAAAGTTTGCACTTCTTTGAAATTAAATTTTAAGGGAGTGATTGTAATTGAGTGAATAAAAACATACACACACACATAAGGAGATCATAAAAATTTTATACTGATCGTACTGGATGATATCCGTTCGTATGGGACGATCAGATAGTTATCTCTTATTGAGCACATGGTACGAATAGGAACTGGCTTGAAAAAATTTCTAAGTCCTATTTGTCCGGGACGAAATTAATTATTATCCAGGACGATCTGGTCTCTGTAAAATTTTCGTCCAGCGAAATTAATTATCGTCAGAAAACGAGTTGCTCTCTGTAAAATTTTCGTATAGACGAAATTAATTATCGTCCAGGACGATATGGTCTCTATAAAATTTTCATCAAGACGAAATTAATTATCGTCAGAAAACGAGTTGCACTATGTAAAATTTTTGTCCAGACGAAATTAATTATCATCCAGGACGATCTGGTCTTTGTAAAATTTTCGTCCAAACGAACCAATTTTCGTCTAGATGATTAACCGACTTAGAACAGTTTTCAGCAGTTTTCTAGAACGACCAAGTAATAACCGTTCGTACCGGACGAACTTAGTTCGTACAGGACGATCAGCTGTACGAAGACATTTCATACACATATTCAAATAGGGTCGTTTTAAATCGTTTAAGTAAAATCGTCCAGGACGATCCACGATCGTACGGGACGATCCACTGCGTACAGAATTGAAAACTTGCAGTTTTTGTACGGTTTTTCTTATCTTTTGTATAAATAGTCCAAATTAGACTGTCACCCAATCTTTTTGTCATTTGATCTTCGTGCCTTTTGAGAGAATAGCTAAGGAGAGAGTATGAGAGTGCATTCAAAGGAGGACTCCTACCACTAGAGCGTGAAGGCTTTAGTTAGAGTTCAAAGGTAAGAATCTCTACTTGTGAATTGGGATTACTTCACTCTTTTCTTTCTTCCTTCTAGATTTATTGTGAGAAGATCTGTCAAGGAGATCCGGTTTGCTGCCGACACTTGGAGAGTGTGAATAGCCGAAAGGGTCGCCTCCTACACTTGGAGAGTGTGAACAACTATAGGGTTCTCTGCCCACACTAGGAGAGTGTGAATGGACGGAAGGGTTCTCTGCCCACACTAGGAGAATGTGAAAGGATGGACGGTTCTCTGCCAACACTGGAGATTGTGTAAAAGGACGACGGTTCTCTGCCGCACCAGATAGTGGTGAAAAGAGTGTGTTGTAAAGGCTTCTCCGCCTTACTGTGAGTGCAAAAGGAGAGTCACTATTGGTATTAGTGCAATACTCAGAGGGTGCCTCTAGGGAGTGGATGAAGGTCTGGTTATAAACCGAACCACTATAAATATGGTGTCATTTACTTTACAGTTTTTACGTTTCCGTATTTTATTTTAATTTTTAACAACTCTGTGGTTGAAAAACATTTTCTGAAAAACTTTAAAAGAAAAATTTTCATTTCAGTTCAACTTAACTTCAAAGAGGGATTAAAATATTTTAAACTACCAATTCACCCCCTTTCTTGGTAGTCTTGGGACATTAACTTAGGCTTAACAACCTAATTACTAGATTTAACACTATTCACAGAATCGTCCACATAGCTTAGATCATACGGTACGAATTAAAATCGTACAGTACGATCTCCAGAGAGAAAATTCTATTACATTTTGCATTTAAAGACAAACTCTCCCCCTGTGTGTGTGCATGGTTGCTCTTACTCTTATGCATTTTGTGGACAGACTCAATAAAATAAAAATAAAATAAATAGAGAAATACAATGTCTGACTCATACTCCTAATCTACCCGTTCTTGAGTCTTCCTTTCGTCCTGAGTCACTTGTGATCTTTCTGAAATGTTAGTACTCAAGGACAATAGCAAATAAAATAATATTCAATGAAAAGTTGTTCCAAAACACTCATTATTTGGCATCATCAAAATCTCAAACTCGGGGTCATGGGTTGCAACAATCTCCCCCTTTTTTGATGACTCAAGGACAAGCACAACAAATAGTATAACAAACTTCTCCCCCTTTTGACAGCACAAAAAGGAGGAGAAACTAAAGCAAAAAGCAAAAGAAAGAACTACAATACATACACAAACAATCTAAACAGACGGGTCCTGATCAGTTGGTGGTGGAGGTGGATTTGGTTGAAAATATTGAAAGAGAGCATCGAATCAGTGATCAATTGCAGTAAAGCGTTCTCCAAACCATTGCATATATGTCTCATGTTGCTGATGTTGTTCTTGAATATGCATGTCGAGACGAGTCTGCAGTTGGTCGAAGCGTGCGACCAAATCATCGTTAGGGTGTGCTAGTGCAGGTGCTCGGGGTGCGACATGGCGTCGTGGTCGAGCTGGAGCTGCTGCTGGGGCATCTTCTCATTCTTCTTCGTCAAAGACTGGTTCTTCAGGCTCGTGTCCCCGATGAAAGAGAATACGGAAGGAGGCATCCGTTTAAAAGATAGAAAGAATGTCGGGTTCACCAGGGTAGGTCAATTAATATTTATTATGGAGGATATATCCTATTAGGTGACCAAGAGCTAGATTTTGTTTCCGTCGAGTGGTAGGTAGACGAACAAAAGTCATGTGACGAATGTAGTTACTAATTAAATCAACCTCATCAAATTTGATGTTGGACATAATAAGATAGGTAGCGACGGATAAGGTCGTGGTCAGATTGATACGGTCGTCACCTTTGGGTATTATTGAGGTTCGAAGGACATGTTGAATGATTCAGGCATTTCAAGTTAAGGATTGAACGAGAGGTTGGTGTTGATGGAAAGTAGCATTCCTAAGGACTCTATTAACATCGCTCCAATCGAATTCGTCAGTAAGAAATGAGCGAACCATAGGTCCTTCAGTGGACAACCCAAAATATTGGGCAATGTCGGCTCTAGTGATCTCAATATTTTGGCCACAAACAAAAGAGTGAAAGGTGGTGTTGTCGACAGTGTAGGTGAGGTTAGCGAGAAATTCGAAGAGAAGTTCAGAGTTGTAGGGAAATGCCAGGTTGAGTAGGAATTGGAAGGTGGTGGAAGCAAAGAGGCCCATTACCTCGAAATTAAGAGTAGCCTGATTAAGCATTTTAGAAGGAGAAATTTTACAGGCTTTATAGCGGTGGTAGGCTTCCTCATTTTCAGTATTCAGAAAATGAGCAGGTTGGCGACTCGACGAGGATGAGCTTCCAACAGTCATCCGACCTCGTTTAGACATTGCAAGAGGGAACAAAACTAGGTGAAGGAGTGAGTGAGAAGAGATTTGAGTGAAAGGAACGGCTTAGCAAAGGGTTCTTATAGAAAATTTCTACAATCGTAAAATATGATTTCGGATCGTACAGTACGATAGGCAATCAATATCATGTCCGATCATTTTGGGAAAAGGCAGTCAAATCGTACAGTACGATATATATCGTATAGTACGATCAGGCGAATTTCGATCATCCCGAGGCCCTCAGTACGACTTTTGACCAAAAGTTTCATACTGTATGAACAGGTGTATCGTACAGTACGATCCATAATAAATATCGTACCGAACAGCTTTAACTCATATTTATTCCGTGTGCTAATGTGTATCGTACAGTACGAAAGGTAAGTATCGTACAGTACGCTACTCAGTAATGTCGTACCAACCAGATTTAATTCGTCCCAATCCGTTGCTGACGTGTATCGTATCGTACGAAGAAGAGATATCGTACAATACGATATCCAATAATTCGGATGCATATCGTACAGTACGATGTAGGTCGTACAGTACGATCAACAGAGCCGAAATCTGCTTGTTGGTGGACGTTATGCAAATTGAGATGTATCGTACGGTACGATATGTGTATCGTACAATACGATGAACAGTCAAGGCAGAGTTTTTGTGTGGTGAGTGTGTGATGATCAGGAGCAGCCCTATTTAATTTTTTTGTCCTTTTTATGCAGTTATATCTATGACACCTAATCTAGTCCTCAAGGTGCTAAAGGTGTCGAAAGCTAGAGGTTTTATGAATATGTCTGCTAGTTGATCTCCTATAGCGATGTGATGTAATTCTATATCTCCCTTTGCAACATGATCTCTAATGAAATGGTGTCTAATGTCTATGTGTTTTGTTCGAGAGTGTTGAATTGGGTTCTTAGAGATGCAAATTGCACTTGTGTTGTCACACATTATCGAGATGGTTCCAACAGGTAGTCCAAGATCAAGAATTTATTGTTTTAACCATAGTACCTGTGCAACACAACTTCCTACTGCAATATATTCTGCCTCTGCTATGGAAAGTGTTACTGAGTTTTGTTTCCTACTGGACCATGAAACTAATGATTGTCCTATGAATTGGCAGGTACCAAAGGTGCTTTTTATATCTATCCTACATCCTGCAAAATCCGAATCTGAGTACCCTAAGATTTCAAAGGAAGTGCTGTGTTTGGGATACCAAATTCCTAAGCTTGGGGTACTAGTATATATCTAAGAATTCTTTTGACAGCATTTAAGTGAGACTCTTTAGGATCGGCTTGAAAACGAGCACAAAGGAACACACTAAACATTATGTCCGGTCTACTAGCAGTCAGGTAAAGAAGGGATCCAATCATTCCTTTATATTTTTTCTGATCTACTGATTTTCCACTAGGATCTTAATCTAATTGGATTGTCGAACTCATTGGGGTGTTCATGGGTTTTGCACTATCCATTTTATATTTCTTTAAAATATCCTTAATATACTTTGATTGGCTAAGAAAGGTTCCATTATCCATTTGTTTTATACTAAAGCCAAGAAAGTAATTAAGTTCTTCCATCATGCTCATTTCAAACTCATTACTCATTATTTTTGAAAATTCATCGCATAACATTTTATCTGAAGATCCAAATAAAATGTCATCCACTTATATCTGAATAATGAGAATTTCTTCTTTGACCTTTTGTAAAAAGAATGTAGTATCTACACTACCCTTTTTGAATCCTCTATCCAAAAGAAATGAGCTAAGTCTTTCGTAACATGCTCTAGGTGCTTGCTTAAATCCATACAGTGCCTTCTTTAATTTGAATACATGGTTTGGAAATTGTGAACTTTCAAATCCGGGGGGTTGCTTAACATAGACATCTTCCTTAATTACCCTGTTCAGAAATGCACTCTTCACATCCATTTGATATAACTTAAAGTTCTTGAAGCAAGCAAAAGCTAAGAGTACTCTTATGGATTCTAGTCTAGCAATCGGGGCAAAAGTTTCTTCAAAGTCTATCCCCTCAATTTGGTTGTACCCCATAGCTACTAGTCTTGCTTTATTCCTTATTATTGTTCCTGAATCATTCACCTTATTCTTGAAGACCCATTTTGTTCCAACAACACTTTGTTCTTTAGGTCTCTTGACTAATTCCCAAACATCATTCCTGGTGAATTGGTTCAGCTCTTCTTGCATTGCTAGAATCCAAAATTTATCTCCTAAGGCTTGATCTATACTTGTAGGTTCTATCATAGAGATGAATGCTGAATGACTACCTCTTTCCTAAGTCCATGCCTAGTTCTTACACCTTCTAAAAGGTCTCCTAAAATTAACTCTTTAGGATGACTAGAAGAATATCTCCATTCTCTAGGCAAATCTTCTTGAGGTTCGACCCTTTCTCCTAAGGTCATAGTCTCTACTCCTTGAATTACCTCTATTTCATCATCTTCAATTTTAGATTCTGAGGGCTTATCTGATTCATCAAATACCACATAGGTGGATTCTTCTACTACAAGGGTTCTCTTATTAAAACTTTTATAGGCCTTACCTATAGAAGAATAACCTAAGAAGACACCCTCATCAGACTTGGGATCAAATTTTCCTAAGGGATGTTTACCATTATTCAAGATGAAGCACTTGCACCCAAAGACATGTAAATGTGAAAGGTTTGGTGTCCTACCCTTAAGGAGTTCATATGGAGTTTTATTCAGCTTCGATCTAATGTTTACTCTGTTTAAAACATAACAGGCTGTGTTGACTGCTTCTGCCCAAAAGTATCTAGGAAGGGTATACTCCGCTAATATTGTCCTAGCAGCTTCTACCAAAGTTCTAATCTTCCTTTCTACTATACCATTTTGTTGGGGTGTCCTAGGGGCTGAGAAATTGTGTTATATTCCTATCTCTTGACAGAATGACTCAAACCTATCATTTTGGAACTCTCCACCATGATCACTATGGATTGTTGATATTTCACAACCTAATTTTCGTTGAATCCATGTGGAGAAAACTTTAAATTCCTCAAAAGACTCATTTTTGTGTGCTAAAAATCTTACCCAAGAAAATCTAGTGAAGTCATCTTCAATCACAAATCCAAAATTCTTTTCACCTAGACTGGTTGTACTAACGAGTCCAAATAAGTCCATGTGTAGAATTTCTAGTGGCCTAGAGGTGATCACATCTCTAATTGAGTGAAAGGATGATTTGACTTGTTTTCCTAGTTGGCAAGCATCACATAAGTGATCCTTGGTAAAGTCTAACTTAGGTACACCTCTAACTAGGTTTTTCTGAGTGATGTTTTTAAGAGTTTTCATACTAGCATGGCATAGTCTCCTATGCCATAGCCACGAGTCATCAACTATTATTTTCAAATAGAATGAATTTGAGCTATCAATGCAATCAAGGTCTAACATGTAAACATTGTTCATTTGTTTTCCTTCTAACACTAGTTTATCAAATAAACTAATCAGGCATCTATCAGATAAAAATTTAATATCAAAACCTTTGTCACACAGTTGACTAATGCTAAGTAGATTATGTTTCAAACCATTAACTAGTAAGATATTTTCAATTAAAAAAATTTTAGCATTGAAAGTTCGATGGGGATGTTAAGCCCTATGAACTTAGTCCCAAACTAACCAAGAGGGGGGGGGGTGAATTGGTATTTTAAAAACTTCTCAAAGAAATAAAGTCACATACACCAAATCACACCACGAAAATAATGCGGAATTTAAACGTGCGGAAGCAAAAAAGAAACACAGAGATTTATAGTGGTTCGGTCGACTCGACCTACATCCACTCCTTGGAGGCACCCTCCAAGTATTGCACTAAACAAAAAGTGACTCTCCTTTAGCCCCCACGGCTAGGTGGAGAAACCCTCACAAGAACCTCCTTTTTGCCACCCCGGCAAGGCAGAGAACCTATCTCCTTTTGCTTCCTCCTGAAGCTGGCAGAGAACCAGAACCAAAAGCACAACTCCTTACCTCTACCGACCCTTCCACGGACGAGAAACTCTAGACGAAGACGACGCAGAGAGATCCTTGAAGCAACCCTTGTGAAACCCCTCACAAGCTCCCCCTCACAAGATCCTCTCTCTCTCTTCTCTCTCTCTTTCTCTCCTCAAGGTCTTCTCAGGTCAAGGCAGCAGCCAAAGGGTCTTTTAAAAACGTTGAACAAGAGCTCTTTAAATAGAAGAGCTTCAAAAGAGTTCATTAATTGCAAGTTGCCGACTTTATCGTCCAGGCCGATCTGGACATCGGCCTGGCCGATCAGTACAAATCAATGAAGATCGGCCAGAGCATAGCCCTGGATGCAAGATTGGACGATTGAAAATTAGCTTGATCGTCCAGGCCGATCTCACGATCGTCCTGGCCGATCAGTTCAAATCAGACGAAAATCGTCCTGACAATAGCCCTGAATATGGGCTGGCCGATATTGATCGTCCTGAAGTAACTTAAGGTTTTTTAACTAGATCGTCCGGGCCGATCCTGCGATCGTCCAGGACGATATGATCGTATCAATCATCCTTAATTACTTCCTTAATTTCCTGAACAATTATGGCATAATTTGTGAATATCGTCCAGGCCGATCCGAGGATCGTCCTGGCCGATAATTTAAAGATACACTATACCATACTTGTCTATGGCGGCTACTTCTTTCTGTTTTGAGCTTATCGTCCTGGCCGATACACGTATCATCCAGGACGATCGGTTAACGTTGGCTGCCTTAATCAAGAATCCTTAATTAGACTTTCTGTTTTAAGCTGATCGTCCAGGCCGATCAAAGATATCGTCCTGGCCGATAGGAGTAAAAACAGAATTTCTAATTCTCTCAAGTGTGTGTGTGAAGGGTTACAAAGTATCAGTCTTTTTGACTATTACAAGTGGACTCAAAAGGTAAAAACAAAAGTATAGACTGACTCAACCCTAACCCTACGCATTCCTGAACTTGGCTCCTTTTTGATTGTCCGATCGTCGATTCCTGAAAAGTTAGAAGCAACAAGCTGTCCAAGAAAAGCAGTGTTTGTCAATCATCAAAACATAAGACATGAAAAATAGATTTGCAACAATCTCCCCCTTTTTGATGATGACAAAACACAAGTAGGAAAAAAAATTCATTAGAAAAACAAAGTTACAACATCAACTTTTTCTTACCACATCCTATCCTACTCCCCCTTTTTGTCATCGCAAAAAGAGAGTCCAGAAACAGTAAAAAAAAGAACAACAAACATCACGAAAGACTACTACAAAAAGACAAGAAACAATAACTCAAAGCACAAACTAAAAGAACGAGGGATCCTGATCATCAGATGGAGGAGGTGGAGGTGGCTGCTGAAAGTAGCTGGCAAGGGTAGTAAACTGAGCATTGAACCAGGCGATGTCCTGGTCATGCTGCTGCTGCTGGTGAGTGAGAAAACTGTCAAAATGAGCTAAGTCCTCAGCGCGGTGATGCTCGTAGCGGGCGATGTCCTCGGAGTGTTGCTGCTCTTGGGCAGCAACATATGCATCAAACCTGGTCTCCCAACGATCAAATCTCGCAATCAACTGATCTACCGGTGAATGTTGGTGGAGAGGGACAGGGTCAGGAAAGGGAGCTGGAGCGGGAGCCTCCTCCTCTCTAGCCTCCCGTGGTTCATCCGGGTGGAGACGAGTACTGTGCAGGGTGCTGAAGGAATTGTTTGAGTAGAAGAGAGTTGGGAAATCTGGTGGATTGGGATATTAAATTTAGTATTTGGTTTCAAGAACATAGGCTATGATATGTCCTAAGGCTAGATTTGGCTTTCTTCTGTGGCCTGGATCGCGAATTGTTGTTAGGTGATCAATGTAACGAAAAAATAGATCTGCAGTGTTAAATTCCCTATGTGCCATGATGTAGAAGGTAGTGAGGGAAAGTAGAGGGGTAATGTGGACACGGTCGCCGGCTTTTGGAATGACAGAGGTGCGAAGGACATGTTGGATTGTCCTAACATCTCTGACTAAAGAGCTAGTCTCTCCAACATGGTAACGGGCATTGGTCTGGCGAAGAAAGTGGTTTGCCGTGGACCAGTCAAAATCAGGGTCAGGGGCAATAAGGTGCAGCTTATCTCTGGTGGTGGATAGCTGTAAAAGTTCAACACAGTCCTGATATGTGATTTCGATAGGGCGTCGATTCACATAGGAGGACAGGGCTGTGAAGGTAGAGTTTATGCGGAGGTTTGCAAAGAATTCTAACAGGAACTCAGAATTGAAAGGAAAAACAAGGGACAGAATGAAACAAAAGGAAGTGTGTGCGAAGAGATCCATTACCGGGTAGGAAATGTGGGTCGGATTGATAATTCTGGAGACAGTAATTCCACATTCTTTATAGCGATGATAAGCAGCTTCATCTTCTGCTTCCCGGAAACGAGGGTCAACCCTTGCCCTCGAGGAACTTCCAGAGGTCTGACGGACGCGCTTCCCACCAGCCATATGAGAGAACTTTAAGCAGAAAATCAAAGGAGAAAGGATGAGGTGTGAGAAAACATGGCTGGATCGGCCTGAATTTAAAGAAACGTCCATATCGTCCAGGCCGATCGCGGAATCGTCCAGGCCGATATGTGTCAATAATTACGTACAGGCCGATTGGTCAAAAAGGCGGTCCAATCGTCCGGGCCGATCAGATATCGGCCAGGCCGATTAGACACAGGCTATCGGCCCGAGGAGTCAGTCCGGACGACCGTTGAAAAAGCAGATCGTCCGGGCCGATTAGGTGTATCGTCCAGGACGATGCACAATAATTGATCGTACCGGCCGAAGTTAAAACGTTTTAAATGCTTGCCACGTGTACCGTCCAGGACGAACAGTGGATCGGCCCGGCCGATGGTCCAATAATGGATCGTCCGGGGCCGAATTTAAAGATAAAAACGTACTGACACGTGGATCGTCCGGGACGGTCCAGTGTATCGGCCAGGACGATGCACATAGAATGCATCGGCCAGACAAATAAACTATCGGCCAGGACTATCATCATGAGTTTTGATCAAATCGTCCAGGACGATAATGTATCGTCCAGGACGATGATTTTCATTAAGCACAGAAAAAGGTCAGCAGATGGATTTTGGAAAGAATTTGTCCTATCGGCCAGGACGATAGAAATATCGGCCAGGCCGATGTGACTTGAAATTGAAATCAAGAAAGGAATGGTGATGATCAAGACCCTCAAAAATAAAACAAAAGAAAAGACAGTCAAAGATACAAAAAAAATAAAACAAACACCGAATATATTTTTTTTTTTGGATTTTAATTTTTCTATTTTTTTGTTTTATGAAGGCATCATATGAGAATTCTTTTCTTGAATTTAAATTTTTGAAGTTTTTAGGAGATCAAGAGGTTTAACAAAATCCAATTAGAAGAAGGTAGAAAAACTGATTCCATTAACCCTAGATCGGACATTCTTCAGGGTACAAAAATCTCTTAAAAACAACAGAGTCCTAACTTGGAATAACACAAGAGGTTTTAAGAAGATCCAATCAAGACTTGTTAACTACTAAAGTATCTTATAAATAGTAAACCAAAATAGTTTTTCTCAATCATGGAATTTGAAATCAAATCTTTTAACGTATCACATAATTAATGAGTTTTCTAAGTTTTAAGAGTTTTACCAAAGAGGTGATAGCTTGCAATTAGTGGGCTAATTTTATGCCTCTTTTCACTTTTATTAGCTCTTTGAGCATCTTTTGATTTTTCATACACTTTTGTGTATATAGTTTTCTTTTCAATTTGGCTTCATTGGCCTCTTTTCTTTTTAACTCTTGCAAGCTAATAACTCTTTAATGTACCCTTAAAGAAAAATACTTAGTTGTGAGTATATCCTCCAAATATTAGAGAATAGGAGCTCTCTCTCTAACATAGGGAAGAACAATCTACAACACAAAATCAAAATTACGTGATGACTGCAATGGTAAGATTTCAAAGGCTTGAATGATATCAAAGCATTTTGACTATTATGCATAAGATGACTTAATGTAGCAAGATTAGAAGGATATCTTAAAAAGCCATTGGTTAAACTGAGTTTAGACTTTTTGTTTTATAAAGGAAAAATCATGCCACTAAACAAAGTCAGAAGAGGGAAAAACATCACCAGTTTACTCTCTTTAACCAATATAGAAAAGCTAAAACCCTATCAAAAGAAAAACTCCAATTTTTAAAAGCTTGAGAAGTTTCATCATATGGAATGCCAAAAAAAATAAAGTCCAAAGTGAACAAAGCAAAAGCAAAAAATAAGCAAACTAAAGACAACAAAAAGTGAACACAAAAACTAAAAATAAAAGTCACACAAAAACTAAAGATATCAAGCAAGTGATAAAACAACGGATTTTAGCAATTGAGCTGCAAGCCTCCTTATGTTCAGTTATCCTATGCTCCCACGAGGTCTTTGGTGAGAGCACTCCTGCAAGACTCAACAACAGTCAGTTTTAGGAACCCAAACAGATTTGGGCTCCTTCTTAGGAAATGTAGAGTGCAATGCAGATGTGGTATGTATTGAATCATGCATCTTAGGTCTCCATACCCAATGTGTACTGCGGTGAACTGTGCAAGTGTGTGAGATGTGTCCTAACATGCCACAAAAAAAACATTGGATTCCAGGAAAAGGTTTTCTTAAATGATTTGAGAAAAGATGCCTCTTCCTAGGTTTTGGCCTTTGATTAAGAGTTGGTGTCATCCTAGCTTTCTTACATGTATCCAAATCATTTTGAATTCTCAAGTTAGTTCTTTTTAATGCATCATTCTCAATTCTCAAATTTTTCTCAATCTCTTTAGATTTCTTAAGATCATCATTAAGTGAGGTGTGTGAAGCTTCTAATGCATTACTTTTATCAATTAATTCTAAATGCTTCTTGTTTAATTCATCAAATTCATCAAGTAGAGCCATGTGATTTGAATCAATCGTTGCATGATCTTTGAGAAAAACTTCATGCTCTTTTTGTAGATTTGAATGTTCTAATTTTAGGCTAGCATGAGTTTTCTTAAGTTTTTTGTATGATGTATGGATTTTTTCACATATTTCAAACAATTCATCATAGGTTGGTTTACATACCTCTTCCTCATCACTTTGGTTTTCTCCCATGAAACACAAGTTTGTAGTCTCTTCCTCTGGTTCAGTCTCAGAGGAATCAGTACCAGATTCTGCCCAGAAGCCTCTTTGGATTTTCTTATTCTCCTTCCTAGACTTAGCTTTTTCCTCACCTTTTTCCTTTTCTTTGCTTGAATGATCTTGAAGTGTAGGACAATCGGCTCTTACATGTCCCGGTTTCCTGCATTCAAAACAAACAACATCAGAAGATCCTTTAGTATATTTATGATCCTTACCTTTTCTCCAGTTTTGATGATGCTTTTGTTTCTTCCTTAGAAAACTTTTGAATTGCCTTGTGATGAAGGCAACTCCATCGCTTTCAGACCCGGAAGATTCAGAATCCGATTTGTGTGCCTTCAATGCAATGGTTTTCTCCTTTTTCTTCTCACCTGCATCAAGATTTCTTTGATTCACCCCTTGCTCGTAAGCAATGAGTGAGCCAGGCAAGTTATCAATAGAATAGGTGTTTAAATCTTTAGATTCAGTGATTGCTGTAATTTTTGCATCATAAGAAGAAGGCAAGCATCTCAAAATCTTGTTAACTTTTTCATAGTTCGAAAGTTCTTTTCCTAGTGCATGCAATGAAGTAGCAATCTGAGTAAACCTAGTGTACATGTCAGAAATCGATTCATGAGGTTTCATACGAAAAAGTTCGTAGTCATGCAAGAGAATGTTTAAACGGGATTGTTTAACTTCATTAGTGCCTTCATAAGTAATGCACAGTTTATCCCAAATTTCTTTACCAGTCTTACAAGTTGAAACACGCATGTAATCCTCAGATTTTAAAGCACAGAAAAAACAATTCAAACATTTCGCATTCAATTGAGCTAAATCTCGTTCATCAAAAGTCCATTCGGTAAAAGCAACTTCAGTTTTAAAACCGTTAATTTCACGAGAAGGTGGAGAATAACCTTCTTGAATAAGCATCCACATGCGATAATCAGTAGATTGTAAAAAAGTTGACATGCGAGTTTTCCAGAAATCAAAAGGTAGGTTATCGAACAGAGGAGGTCGGGTAATAGAATACCCTTCCGTAGTGTTACGATTCCCAAAGTTAGACATGGATCAAATTCAAAAAGTTTTTAAACTTTAATTTTCGAAACAAGCTCTGATACCACTTGAAAGTTCGATGGGGATGTTAAGCCCTATGAACTTAGTCCCAAACTAACCAAGAGGGGGGGGGGGGTGAATTGGTATTTTAAAAACTTCTCAAAGAAATAAAGTCACATACACCAAATCACACCATGAAAATAATGCGGAATTTAAACGTGCGGAAGCAAAAAAGAAACACAGAGATTTATAGTGGTTCGGTCGACTCGACCTACGTCCACTCCTTGGAGGCACCCTCCAAGTATTGCACTAAACAAAAAGTGACTCTCCTTTAGCCCCCACGGCTAGGTGGAGAAACCCTCACAAGAACCTCCTTTTTGCCACCCCGGCAAGGCAGAGAACCTATCTCCTTTTGCTTCCTCCTGAAGCTGGCAGAGAACCAGAACCAAAAGCACAACTCCTTACCTCTACCGACCCTTCCACGGACGAGAAACTCTAGACGAAGACGACGCAGAGAGATCCTTGAAGCAACCCTTGTGAAACCCCTCACAAGCTCCCCCTCACAAGATCCTCTCTCTCTCTTCTCTCTCTCTTTCTCTCCTCAAGGTCTTCTCAGGTCAAGGCAGCAGCCAAAGGGTCTTTTAAAAATGTTGAACAAGAGCTCTTTAAATAGAAGAGCTTCAAAAGAGCTCATTAATTGCAAGTTGCCGACTTTATCGTCCAGGCCGATCTGGACATCGGCCTGGCCGATCAGTACAAATCAATGAAGATCGGCCAGAGCATAGCCCTGGATGCAAGATTGGACGATTGAAAATTAGCTTGATCGTCCAGGCCGATCTCACGATCGTCCTGGCCGATCAGTTCAAATCAGACGAAAATCGTCCTGACAATAGCCCTGAATATGGGCTGGCCGATATTGATCGTCCTGAAGTAACTTAAGGTTTTTTAACTAGATCGTCCGGGCCGATCCTGCGATCGTCCAGGACGATATGATCGTATCAATCATCCTTAATTACTTCCTTAATTTCCTGAACAATTATGGCATAATTTGTGAATATCGTCCAGGCCGATCCGAGGATCGTCCTGGCCGATAATTTAAAGATACACTATACCATACTTGTCTATGGCGGCTACTTCTTTCTGTTTTGAGCTTATCGTCCTGGCCGATACACGTATCGTCCAGGACGATCGGTTAACGTTGGCTGCCTTAATCAAGAATCCTTAATTAGACTTTCTGTTTTAAGCTGATCGTCCAGGCCGATCAAAGATATCGTCCTGGCCGATAGGAGTAAAAACAGAATTTCTAATTCTCTCAAGTGTGTGTGTGAAGGGTTACAAAGTATCAGTCTTTTTGACTATTACAAGTGGACTCAAAAGGTAAAAACAAAAGTACAGACTGACTCAACCCTAACCCTACGCATTCCTGAATTTGGCTCCTTTTTGATTGTCCGATCGTCGATTCCTGAAAAGTTAGAAGCAACAAGCTGTCCAAGAAAAGCAGTGTTTGTCAATCATCAAAACATAAGACATGAAAAATAGATTTGCAACAAGCATTACCAACGATACCTGAGCCTATCACCTTCCTGGTAGTGTTGTCTCCCAACGTTACTTTGCCTCCAGTTTTGGTCTCCAATAGGATGAACTTCTTCATATCTCCAGTCATGTGTCGCGAGCAGCCACTATCCATGTACCACATGCTCTCACTAGGTCTTTTGTGAGAGCAACCCTATAATTTCATTCAAAGATTAGATTTGGGAACCCAAGTGAGTTTGGGTTCCTCCCTATGCTTGCATGAATGAGATGTATGCATGCTATGCTGTGATGGATGCAGTTTAGGTCTCCATACTAAGTGTGTCATACGGTGAATTGTGCATGTGCGGGCTATGTGACCTAACATGCCACAAGAGAAACACCTAACACCAGGAAATGGGTTTACTAATCTATGTGGGTGGTGGTGTCTCTTCCTAAAGTTTTGTGATGCATGCTGTGTTGGTAGTTTTCTAGGTTGGCCTATGAGTGATACAATTTCTTCTTCTAGTTCTTTGATTCCTTGTTTAAATGTATTATTTTGATATGTCAATCCATCGACTTGCCAGAATAACAAATGCTCATTATGATCTACCTCCTTTGCTACTGCCGTTAGTTTTTCAAACTCTACATCTAGTTCAATATGCGATGTTTTCAAGGATTCATGCGCTTCAATTAGTGCAATATGCTTCTTATTTAATGCATCAAACTCATCAAGAAGTAGCATATGATCTCTATCTAAATCAGAACTTTCCTTAACTAAGTTAGCATGCTCAGTTTGTAAAGAATTAAATTCAACATTAAGCTTAGCATGCATATTTTTCAACTTCCTATACGAGTCATGGATATTCTCAGAAATAAGCAACAATTCTTCATATGAAAGTTGACATACCTCGTCTTGATCCGAATGATCAAGGTTATCGTTAGCCATAAGACAAAAGTTAGTTACCTCCTCCTCTGCTTCTTCTTCTGAAGATTCTGAGGCAGAGTCGGCCCAAAAAGCTTTCTGTGTCTTTGTCTTTCCTTTATTGTATTTTGCTTTGTCATCTCCTTTCTCCTTAGCTGGTTGACTCTTCAGATTGGGGCAATCGGCTCGAAGGTGACCTGGCTTCCTGCATTCAAAACAGATTGTATCAGATGAAACCTTATTGGACCTTGAGCTCTTACCTTTGTTCCAGCTGTTCTGATGATGCTTCTGTTTTCTTTTCAAGAAATTTTTGAACTGTCGGGTCATCAGTGCTATCTCATCCTCTTCCTCCCCTGCAGAGCTTTCACTTTCTGAGTTGCTAGCTTTTAATACCACCGTCCGCTCCTTTTTCTTTTCACCTGCATCACTTTGCCTTTGGCTCACTCCTTGCTCGTATGCAATGAGTGACCCAAGGAGGTTATCAATAGAATAAACATTAAGATCTTTGGACTTAGTGATAGCAGTTATCTTATCATCATAGGAACTAGGTAGACATCTAAGAATTTTATTCACTTTCTCAAAATTTGAAATTTCTCTACCTAATGCATGCAAGGATGTCACGATTTGGGTGAACCTAGTGTACATGTCAGAAATTGTTTCACTAGGTTTCATACGGAATAGTTCATAATCATGCAGTAGAATGTTTAGCCTAGACTGTTTTACTTCGTTTGTTCCTTCGTATGTAATGCACAGTCTATCCCAAATCTCCTTTCCAGAAACACAGGTAGATACTCTCATATAGTCCTCAGATTTCAATGCACAAAAAAAGCAGTTTAAGCACTTAGCATTCAGTTGGGCTAACTCCCTATCCTCATTACTCCATTCATTAAAAGGTACAGGAGTTTTCAAACCATTAACAATTTTAAATGGTGCAACATATCCATCATTTACTAACATCCACATGCGGTAATCTATAGATTGTAAAAATATAGACATTCTAATTTTTCAGAAATCAAATGGAATGTTATCAAAAAGTGGTGGACGAGTTATTGAATAACCCTCCGCAGTGTTACGATTACCAAAATTCGACATGATCGTTTTTTTTCAAGGTTTTCAAAAATACTATTTTTGAAAAACAAGCTCTGATACCAATTGAAATTGTTCTGATACCAATTGAAATTACTAAATGACAAGAGGGGTGAATTGTGAAAAACTTTTTCTCAATAAAAAGTAACCCTAAACAAGAGTTCTAATCTTTTTGTTATTTTTGAAATTTGACAACAAAAACATAAACAAATTTTCTTCCACAAAATTCACCACGCAATAATTATGAAAATATAAGTGCAAGTAAAAATAAATGACGATAAGGAAAAAATACACCAAGGATTTTTATAGTGGTTCGGTCAAAATATGACCTACGTCCACTCCCCGGAGTCCTCCACTCCGGGATTTTCACTACCAAAAATAGTTCTCCTTTTGCCCCTCTCGGTAAGGCGGAGAAGCCTTTACAAACATCCCTTTCACCAACCCGGCGTGGCGGAGTGCCAAACTCTATTTTCGCCCTTCTGGCGACGGCAGAGAACCTCGAGGTCACGGATGTAGACGAGCCTTTCCCTTGGAGATCCTCCCTCAAATTCTTCTAGGGCCATAGGAGGAGCAAGATGCAACAAGTTCGGAGCAACCGTGTAATCTTCCTCACACCTCTTTTCCCTCACAATGCTCATCTTCTCCTTCCTCTCTCAACCCTAAAGAACTTCTCTAGAGCTCTCTTCCTTGGAATTCCTCTCTAACCACGTTCTCCCTCTCTGTAAAATCTTACTGAAAAAGGATGAGATTAACACTTAAAATGGGCTCCAAAAACCCTCTGATTTCAAAAGTAGTCGTTACTATTCGTACAGTACGATTCAACATCGTACAGTATGATCTTCATAAACAGACTTCGTCCTAGTACGAAGATGTTCAAACAGTTTAAAAACAATTCATACTGTACGATATAATATCGTACGGTATGATATACAAAATACTATTCGTACAGGACGATGGTCTAGACAACCAGATGTCGTCTCTTTTCATCGTATGGTACGATCACTATCGTATAGTACGATGAGACAAAAACCAAGAGATCATCCAGGATGATATCCGGGACGATCAAACTTTGTCTATGTTCATTGTATGGTACGATCTGGTTCGTACAGTACGATGTGCAAAATATAATTAGGCCTGGATTACATGCACTAATCACGGATTAATTTAAGTAAGTATTTAAAATAGATCGTACAGTACGAATATATTCGTACAGTACGAACGGCGCAAAATCACTTACTTAAACTAAACTACGGCTAGGGTTTTGGATCTGAACATATAGTACAGTACGAATATATTTGTACAGTACGATCTATTCACAGAATCGTCCACATAGCTTGGATCGTACTATACGAATTAAAATCGTACAGTACGATCTCCAGAGAGAAAATTCTATTACATTTTGCATTTAAAAACAAACTCTCCCCCTGTGTGTGTACATGGTTGCTCTTACTCTTATGCATTTTGTGGCCAGACTCAATAAAATAAAAATAAAATAAATAGAGAAATACAATGTCTGACTCATACTCATAATCTATCCGTTCTTGAGTCTTCCTTTCGTCCTGAGTCACTTGTGATCTTTCTGAAATGTTAGTACTCAAGGACAATAGCAAATAAAATAATATTCAATGAAAAGTTGTTCCAAAACACTCATTATTTGGCATCATCAAAATCTCAAACTCGGGGTCATGGGTTGTAACAAGAGGTTCCCCATGAGCCAAGTTTCAACCCTAGCCAAATAGGATCAAACTAATGGTAGAATTGGGTTCCTCTTGACCCAATACACCTTTTCTGGAGCAATTTAAACCCAATTGAGACTTGCATTGGGTGCCCCTTAACCCAATGCACCTTCCACCCCAATCCCATGACCTAGCTTGAATAGGGCCTTATCCAAATGGACCTAAACCTATCCTTGAATGAGTCAACCTGAGCCATATTGGGGAATTAGGCCACACCATATCCAATTCAACCCATGATTAAGTTCACCATAACCGGGTCTATCTTCCCTATCAAGCTCACTATGTAACTTGACCTGAGCTACACCCAAATTGACCCAAACCATATATGTTTGGGTATATTAAACCCACTTCACTGAATTAGGATGCCTCTTGCCCAATTAACTCTTTGATTGAGTTCACCAGGCTCCCAACAATCTTTCCACATCACTTTGATACAGCCAGTGGTCGATAGTGGCTAAAACGAACGGAGAAAGATCTATGGTGGTCACCTCCATATCGAGCTTCATCCAAGACTGTCTAGTGGCTCAATCCATTAGTTTTATGTCCCTTTCCATTTGGCGGACATTAAATGGCTTGCCTAAGCCGTCCCGACCATCCATGGCCGTTGGGGTCGTTTGAATAGCGCATCTCGATCGAGATAGTGGCATTCACTGCCAATCTTTTGAAAATCCTCACAAGAACTATCTTAGCATTCCTCTTTATTCACCAATCCTCCCAATCCTTTCAAGCTACGGTCCTGAGCGAACATCGGCAAAAGCTCTCCGCTCTTTGCTCGAAGTCACACTTATGGTGGTCCTCCGACTGAGATGTCTGAAGGAGAAGTGCTTGCCATCCCTCCCTCAAGCTTCTTAATAGAAAAACCCATATGTTGAAGCTTTCTGCATGGTGAGATTTCAATCGTGAGCTCCCTAGTTAGGTAGTCCGGTTAAGTGTGATGGAAACATTCACCCCAATAGATTTCTACTGTTGGATTAAAGGTTTCCATTGCCCTGACGCTCCTTACAAATTTTGGTGAGGTTTCACCTGTATGATCTCTTTGATCATGCTGGAGAAGCCCTACGACTATGGGGATGAGCGGGAGGTGGAAGATATAATCATAGCCATTGATTTTGATTAACATCTCTAATTAAATCCCACGATCTCTGAGCATATTTAATTCCAACCGCTCTATCTCACATCAGATAGCCATAGTTAATCCTGTGTTACCCAGTCAGCAGCCAATGATTGGATGACTAATCAGAGCATGTCGATTTTGTTTAAAGAATGGCTGAGTTAGTAATTACGCATTTAAAAAATCTAAGAATTGCATGGGACTTTGAAAAATCATATCTCCCTCCACACTTAATCAATTTAAGCGTTCTTAAGCTCATTGGAAAGATCTCAAGGAGATCTTCAAAAGCCCTATGATCTCAACTAATGATTATTTCTATATGAATGTCAATTTTAACCTTAATGATTATGGTATTATTGCATTTATGTGTTCAATTAGTGTCACCATGGCTTGGGACTTTGAGAGGATGAATTTGAACATGTTTTTGACATGTCTAAATTGTTTCTCTGCTATTTGAGGTGTTTAAAGGCATGTCCATGCCAATTTAGGCTTGGGGTCATGGTTTGACCCCTAAGTTCAAAATGGATCTATAATATTTCCAATTGGATTTAGGATATAATATTTGGTGTGTTTATTACTCTTAGTTCAAAGAGTTTAGAGCCACTGATTGCATCCCCATCTAAGCCTAGGGTAGTGACTTAGAAAATTTTTAAGGTTACATTAGGTGGTTTTGTTAACCACCTTAGAGAGTTACATTCAGGCCTATTGGACATTGAGATTAGGTGATCTCATGGTCCAATTTGCATTGGAAATGAAATCCATGTGGTCTACCTACTAGGAAACCCAAAATCTCTTCCTAGAATTGGCTTAGATCGTTAATTAATTTATTATTAATTCATATAAAATCCAAAAAAAACACAAAAGGGGTCTAATTGCTTATAATTGAACCCTTAACCCATGAAAAATAAAATCCCATGATCAGACCCTTAATTTAACTTTAATTTAATTTTTAAGGAAATTTGATAATTAATTAAATTAATTAATTACAAATATTTAAAAAAATCCAAAAAAATCCCTAATTTCCTAGAAACATCCTCTTAGGTCATTCCTAACCTTTGGGGATGATTTCAAGAGGTTTGTAAATGATTTGGATCAAAATCTAAAAATTTCCTTAATTATGTAATTTTAGAAAATCCAAAAAATACCCAAACTTTAGAAATCACAAATAATTTCAGAAAAATCCAATTTAATCAAACTCAAAGACATTCAACTTTAGCTAAAATCTAATCTTTACTAAAGATGTTGAACCTCCAAAATTTGGTCAAAGTAAAAAAGTCAACTTTCTCTTCAACCATAGTTCAATTTTTAATTATAACATGTAATGAAAACTCAAAAAAAGGAGTTGACTTTTTTTTTTTATCAATTTTATTTCATTAAAATGAACTTAATCATTTTTCTTTGAGTTTTCATAACATTTAATCATTTATTTTAATCATTTAGTAGAGCTTACCAATAAATAATGGAAAGAAACATGATCGAATTTTTTTCTTGTTTGAAGCCTTATGTCATAAGTTCCTTAGCCTTTTCTAAAAATATGTAAAATCATGTAATGAGCTATAGCCTAACAAGTAACTAAAATCTTACAACTGAAATCAATGCAAGATAAAAGAAAATAATATGCTATAAATCATATAAAAAAGTATTGGCATCAATGTCTATACTGATTATCTATATCAATTTATCCTTCTATAATTCATCATATCTAAATTCATTACATCATCAGTCACAATAGCAGTAATAGTCAATAATACTAACCAATAACATTAAATAGTAAAATTGACAAAAATAATATTAGTGTCAGTCACAATATTAGTATATTATTCGTAGTAGTGTCAATGTCAGTATTCATATATTGAATGAGAGTATCTTAAGGGTATCTTGCTCCTACAATTATAACTCCCAATCATTTGCCTTTTATAACTCCCAATCAATATACTCCTTATAAATCCCCTTGAATCATATGAATCAGTTGCCCTGACTCCTTATAAATCTCAATCAATCTCTATCTCCTTATGACTCTCAATCAATAAATTATGTGGATTAGTAGGATATCACGTGGAGTTATATCATACATATGATATCATTCAATACTTCATTTTAAATGCAATAAAATCATATCAAATCATTTTGAATGATCAAATCTATAACATCCAAACATGCACTGTGAAAGCATATGAAATCAGAAGATAATATATTTTGACAGATTTAAGAGTGATAAAATTCATAGAAATTAAAATAATTAAAAATAGAAGTAAGAGATTAATCACTTATAATGAATAGAATAAAATCCATAACTGGAATGGCTGATAAATAAGATAGAAAGGCCTTTCTCTCTCTTTTCTTTTCTTCCCTCTTTTAATTTCTTCCTGGCCAAGCAATCAAGTGAGGGAGTTAGAGGGGTAAGATAGGGATATTTATAAATATATATATTATTCATGGTCTAGTACCGCAACAATCACCAAATCAATTCTAAAGCACTCTACTTCAGAGTTTCTATATTTTCAAGGAAATTTATTTCACATATTTGAGTTTTTACAATCTTCCCACCTTCAAAAAATGTCATCTTCAATATTTCTATATCAGTCACAGAGAGAGAGAGAGAGAGAGAGAGAGAGAGAGAGAGAGAGAGAGAGAGAGAGAGAGAGAGAGAGAGAGAGAGAGAGATCATGCTAAAAAAATTTTAAACTCAAATCAACTGATTATAAATCAAAAATCACATTTATATTCTACTCATAAGCTCTAGATATATTTCAATTCTTCCAATAATCATTGCTCTGGTACCATTTTGTCACGCTCCTAGATCTATATTGGAAGAATTCCATCTGTCCTTCATTTTAATCATTTAATAGAGCTTACCAATAAATAGTGAAAAGAAACATAATTGCATTTTTGTCTTATCTAAAGCCTTATATCATAGGGTCTATAACATATTCAAATTTACATGGTGAAAATTTTCATATTTTTTAGGAAATTTTATTTGACATATTTGTGTTATTACAAATATTGACACAAAAATGCTAAGTAGCATATTTAATATGAAATACTCATAGAATTTTTTAAGTAGGAATGATGCTATAAGGAATATACCTATATTCTATGAAGAGCTTGGGCACAGGGACCATTTTTAGTATATTTACAATCAATATGGATATCACTTTATAAATGGTATTAGAAAGAGAAAGTAATATATAATAAGCAAGGCAATTAACTATATATATATATATATATATATATATATATATATATATATATATATATATATATATATATATATATATATATATATATATATATTGGAATAAGAAATTTTTTGAATGTTTCACTATATTAGGAACCCTCCTAGCAAAATTACATCTACTTATAAGGGTTAATTGAGATTCAATAGAATCCCATAAGAAGATAACATTTTTTTTTTTAAATTTTATTTTATGTAAAGCCATTCTTATTAGGGGTTTTAAACTCCCCAATATTGAACAAAACATCTTTAATTCCCTTATTAGATAAAGACATCATGACCAAACCTTGATCAAAAGTAGAAAAATCATTGCAAATTAGAAGAAGATTAGAGTTTAGATGGCAATAAATAGAGGCTTGCTTATACAAAGATGAAAAAGGTATTATGATTTCAATTACTGTTTCTTATAAGATGTAATTATACTTAAAGATGCTTGAATCTCGTTGACATAGCTATGGTTATGTCTATTATTGGTTTTTTTATACAAGAAAATAAAGATCATCCTAACTTCTAGAAAATTGTATAATTTTAAATCATTTAGATAACCTTTTCCTTCACATTTATAATTAAGAGTTAAATTCTCTCAATCTGTTTTATCTTCTTGCAAGAAAGAGGGATATAGGGGTTGAATTTCAAATAAAATAAGTGTTTAATTATTTTCTAAAGAATGAAGTAGATTAAGAAACATGATTGTCATTATTTCATAGGGTCAGTTTTAAAGTGGCATTATTAGACTTCAATTTTAGAAAAAACATAAATATAGGATTATTAAATACAAAAGCCCTCAATACTAATCTTTAAAATATTATTATAAATGATTCCACCTTTATTAAATAAGAAGAACATCATCATCATCAAGCCTACATACATGAATCTTTTTTGTCCATTGTGCCCTGTTAAAAGTTAAATTCTAATTTAAATCTATTAAAGAAAGGTCATTTCTAGTATTTTATAACCAACTATTTTTAGGTCTACCTCTACACTTATTAACATAAGTCAAATATAATACATATACTTTCCTAATCGGGCCATTAGAAGGCCGTCATTTTATATGACCAAGCCATCTAAGGAAACTCTCTCTAATCTTATCTTCCACAGGAGCTACTCTAACCTTTCACGTATATGCTCATCTTGTATGTTGTCTCCAAGAGTAAAGCCACTCATCCACCTGAGTATCCTCATCTTTACATCACTTAACTTAATATTATGCTTCTCTTTTAATGGCCAACATTATGCACCATAAAGCATTACAGGTCTAACCACCATCTTATAGAGTTTTCCCTTAAGTTTGAGGGAGACTTTTCTATAACAAAACAAGCTCGATGCATTCCTCCACTTCAACTATCCAACTTGAATTCTGCTAATAATATCCCCATCTATTTCACCATCACTCTAAATAATATACCCAAGATATCTAAAATGTGTACTCTTATTAATAACTTGATACCCAAAGTCACAATCCCCCCACTAGAACAATTATTACTAAAATTTCATTATATATATTCAAATTTAGATCTACTACAATGGAATTCTTTAGACTCTATGGTTGACCTCCATAATTCAAGTTTACCTTCAAGTCCCTCTCTAATCTTATCAACAAGAAGAATATCATCAACTAAAATCATACACCAGTGTACAACCTCTTGCAAGTGTCTAGAGAGAACATCCATGAATAAAGCAAAAAAGATATGGACTTAAGGCTGATCCTTAATGTAATCCAACTGAAATAGAAAAATACTTGGTTAAACCACCTTGTATCTTGACACAATTAACAGCTCCTGTATACTTGATCCTCCCTATCCTCTCTATACTTCACAATTAATCCTCTCAATAAATATATAGCTTTTATAGTAGACCTACCTGACATGAATCCAAATTGATTTTGAGAAATGTTAGTATCATGTCGCAACCTATGCTTCATAATTCTCTACCATAATTTTAAAGTATGAAACATTAACTTAATTCCTCTATAATTTGCATAATCTTGTGTATCACCTTTATTCTTAAAATAGGAATCAACACACTCATTCTCTACTCATCTGGCATCTTTTTAGTCTTCAAAATAATATTAAAAATTTTAGTAAGCCAAGAAATTCCTTCTTCTACTAAGCATTCCCACACCTCTATTGGGATATCATCAGGTCGAACAGCTTTTCCACACTTCATTTTCTTTTAAGCCTCTCTAACTTTGATTTTACTAATATGTCGATAAAAATAAAATCTTTATTTTCATTTACGGTGTTAAGATCACAAAAGTCAATCGTATTCTTATAATCTTCATTGAAGAGTTTATTAAAATATATCATCTACCTTTGCTGAATATCTTTTTCTAATAAAAGCACTTTTTAATTTTCATCTATAATGCACTTCACTTGAACTAAATCCTTACCACTCCTATCACTTTATTTGGTTAACTTATATCATTCACCCTCCTTAGTATCTAATGTATTATTATTGGTTTCAAAAAGATTTTAATTTGCATTTGAAAGAATGCAAAAAAAAAAAAATCATAATTAAATTCCTTTGGGAAAAACTTGAATTTATGGTATTTTTGTTTTAAATTTGAACACATCATTATGAATAATATATCACTGTTGACCTCATTTTTGTATGAGGTCACTTAGACTACTCTTGATCCTTAATTTAATTTCAAAATCAATTTAAAACTCTAGAATCTTTCTAGAATCTCAACCTTAGGATCTATTCTAGGTCCTAGGATCCTTCTAGACTTCAGACCATAGGATCTGCCTAGATCTTAGGTCAATAAAACCAAATCCAAGGTCCAAAGGTTTTGTCCTAAAGGCCTTTTTCATTGAATTTTCAAACACTTTGAAACCCAGTTAAATGACCTTCGATTCAGAGTCTGTCAGTTGCATACTGATGGGACATGTCTCTGGAGGCAACCCTCCAAATTTGAGCCCATTCCGAGGTCTCTAACCACAGAAACTTAGTTAAACTCCATAGGCTGTAAAACCTTCAAATATTTACAGCCTATGCCACTGGACCTTTCACTTTGAAGATTCTGACCCTAGAGCCTTCACCAAAGCCTCTAGTCACTTCCAGACCTTTAATCTTGATATGTTGAACTTTAAACTGCTTTTTGATAGACCCACTTTGACCCCCAGTTGACCAGGGGTCAAAATGACCAAAATACCCCTATGGGGCTTAAATGTTGATTTTCAACCAAATGAACTCCGAATTGAATGCAACCACCTCCAACAAGTTTCAAATGTCATTTCAAATGTTTTGAACCTATTCCCAACCCCTGGGTCAACCTGGTTGACCAAGTCAACAGGTTTGACCCAAGAAGCCCTTTAAGGGTCCAAACATGTGTTTTGACCCAAATGACCTCTCTAGGTCATCCAACCATTTCCATTAGTCTTGAAATGCCATTTGAAACCTGTTTGACCCAAACCCAGACCCTGGGCCAACCTAGTTGACCAAGTCAACCTAGGTTGACCAAACAAGCCCTTAAGGGTCAAAACAGGCATTTTGACCAAATTGACCCCTCCAGACCTTGGGACCACCTCCAATGGTCTCCAAATGTCATTTCAAATCTGTTGATCCCATTTCCAAGCCTTGGGTCAACCTGGTTGACCAAGTCAACCTAGTTGTCCCAAATGGCCCTTTAAGGGTCCAAATAGGTGTTTTTGACCTAAATGACCTATTTAAGCTATGGAACCACTTCCATTGATTTTAAAAAGTCATTTCAAACTTGTTGAGCCTGATCTCGGACCCTGAGCCTAGCCGGTTGACCAAGTCAACCAATTTTGGCTTAAGGGCCCATTAAGGGCCCATTAAGCCCTTTTGACTCAATTGACCCATTTAAACCATGGAATTACTTCTACCAGACTCCAAATATTGCATCAAACCTATCCAGACCAGACTCACACCTTGGTTCAATCTGGTTGACCCAGTCAACCTAAGTTGACCAAAATCAACCCTTAATCCCTTTCATTTTAAATTAAATTCCAAACACATTTAAATCTTGGGCAAATTCTATCCAAGGTATTTTAATTAATCCCTCAAGTGGCCCTAGCTGCCACATCACCTATTGTTGACCAGTTGACTAGTTAACATTGGTCAACAAATCTTTTTAATGCTTTAAGAGACTTAAATACACAAGCAAGTGTAAGTCACCTTAACCCCTTTGAACCCAACACTCAAGACATCCCTCCATGCCACCTTAGCTGTCCACTTGGCTGTTGACTGGTCAAACCAGTCAACAAATGGTCAAATGAGTCCTTTAGAGCCTTAATTAATCCATTAAAATTAATCTCTCCTAATTTAAATCACTCCAGCAGTTTGAGCATGCTCTAGAAGCTTCCTAGGACTCACTCCTGCCCTTTGATCTTGATCTAACAGCTCCCATTACTCCATGTGTCCAAATAATGAGACAAAATGAGCTTTACACATAGGATGTACCCTTGTCCTTGATTCCTCCTGCTCCTAACCACTTTAGGGACACTTGGCATTAATCTGGGAGTTCATCCAGTCGATCTCAGCCATTGATTCAACCTGGGGACATTTGAATAGGGAAAACCCTAGGAAATGGCTATCATTCGAATACCTACCCTCTCTCACCCATCCAGAGCTCCTCAAGCCAAACTCTCTGTTCGTTTGAGCTCTACTGAACCTCCTCAGCATTTCCCCACCTGAATCCCGCCGGTCAAAGTCTTTCTCCGGTGAGTTCCCGGCGAACTTAGCCCAAATCAGTCCAAGGAGTTTTTCCGGTCAATCCAGGCGATTTCGGAGCTCGGAGTCAACTAGGGATCTACACTTGGACAATCTACAAGCTCAACCATCCTTTAAACGGTCCAAACCGTCCATTAAATCAAGGTGAAACACTAAACCTAGCTTAAGACACTTAGGTTTAATTAGCGTTTTGTTAAGCTCGTGTTTAATATCAAGAATAGATCCCCAAGATTTATGTTCATTATATTAATTTAGATTTAAAATTTCAAAACATTTCGTCGTCTGGATCGTCTGAACGAGCCAAAAAATGCCTTCTAAGGTGTTCTCGCGGCTCAGTCCAGGTCTGCCATTTCTGGACCATTGATCGAGCGATCAACGGTCCCGATCAAGCCATTCCGCTGTCCGTTCGACCGTGTATTCATGGCTTATCGGGCGATCGCTCGTTCGGCTGAATCACAGCCGTTGATTCATTACAGCGGGCGATCGGGCGGTGTGCGGCAGCGGCTGACGTGGTTAAGTAAACCGCGTCCCGCCGCCGCCAATGATTGGCATTAAATGCCGTGCCGCGGTTTTGATCCAACACTCCTGAGAGCGCCACGTCGCCCCGCCGTCACAGCGCCTTGATCCGACGAACCCGAGCGTGCCATCTGTCCCGCCGGCGCCGCCTTTTTCTTTTATAAATAAAATAAATTATTTTAATTACTTTTTAATTAGCAGAACTTCAAAAAATCATAATAAATAAAATATAAAACCAAAAAATACGTATAATATATCAATCTGTCCGTATTTATGTCTACTTTATTTTAAAAATAAAATAAAATTATATTTATTCTTATTTAATAAAATATTTCAAAAATACAACAGCACTTATTTTATTTTTAATTAAATGTACAAAAATTATTTTACCCTAAAATTTGGCATGAATATTATTGAGTACATACCTGACCTCCAGTAATTTTTATATAGCTGTTGGAGTTATTTTTGAACAGTTATTAAATTTCTAACCTATATGTAGTTAGTAGTTTAAATAACTTTTGATTAATTAATAATTTAAATAATTATTTTATAAAATTATTCTAATAATTGAAAATTTCAGAAATGATTAAGTCTAGATTAAATTAAATTTAAGAACCTTTTTTTTAAATTTAATTAATTTGAAATTATGTGTTCAATTAACTTCAAAATTTAAAAATATATATAATATAAAATTTAATTTAAATTAGAAAATATTGTTAACATATAAAAGATTCCTGAAATTTTAATTCAAAATTGATTTTAAGCTATAAAATTTTAGTTTACTTTGTATAATTTTAATTATTTGAATATATTAATATTTAATTACAACTTGATAAAATAGTATATTATCTATTTTCAAAATAACATTTATTTTCAAATAGCTTGAAATCAATAGACCGCTTAACCCCTCAAATTGAACTTTAATGATATTTTCAATTACTTTATTTTAAAATTTCTATTTGGATATATATATATATATTTGAAATCTTTTTTTTAAAATATACATTTATCTAAGTTTTAAACTTTTAAGGAGATCCTTTGAAATTTTAAATGTAGATTAAGCATGTTTGAATAGAAATTATGGGGATTAATTAGTGCATAGTTGTACTTTAGCTCTTCACTAATTAAGATTTGAGTTAAGTTAATTTTGTTAGTTCTTGTTGTTTAGGTTATACACACACCACCTAGTCTAGGTTCTCCTAGATTTAAGGACTTGAGTGTGATGCTTATGTGTTTCATTCATGCTTGTTCAAGGTTTAGAGAAGATTTGATTTGAACCTAATTAACTTAGTGACATCATTAAGGACAACAATTAAGGACATGTGTTTAGAGGACTTAGAATATTTCCAATAATTAGGATTCACTTCCTCTTGAGTTGAAATTTTAAACACTTAAACTTAGTGACATGTACAGCCACTAGGAAAAATTTCACTGATTTTTGAAACCATTAAGACGCTTAATTAATTTTCTTAAGCTCAAACCTTAATTAAGCCATTAAACCTTCTGGAAAATGTAATAAATCCATTTTTAAATCCAAAAATTATGTTTAACCCCTCTAACTGACCATGATTAAACCCTTAACCAATGAAAATTAAAACCAAAATTCTTTAACAGCAATTTAAACCTTAATCTAATTTTAAGTGAAAATCAATATTTAATTAATATAATTAATTAAAAAAATATTTAAAATTCTAAAATTTGCCCAAACACTTGGGAATCTCTCCTTGGGTCATTCCTGACCTTTGGTGCTGATTTCAAGGAGTTGGGATCTCATTTGGACCAAAATCACAAGAAGGGGCCTTTAAATAAGGATTTTCAATAATTCATTAAATACCTTAAACTTCAAAGCTTCATAACTAATTCCAGAAAAATCAAAATTGAACAAACTCACTTGCATTCAACTCCTAATAAGGTCTAATATTTACTAAAAATGTTAAAATTCCAGAAAGACATCAAATTCAAAAAGTCAACAAATCGGTCAACTCTAGGTCAAAACTAGTTCAAAACTTCAAACCTTTGTAATAAAATGCAAAAAAATCCGATTTCAACGTACTTACCTTCTAATTGATCGTAGTAAGATCTAGTATTTTAATAAAATACAAACATTCCAGAATTTGAACTTAATCAAAAAGTCAATTTTCAACCCCTTAATTAAATGATTAAAATATTCAAAATTCATAAAAAAAACTCTAAATTATTCTAAAACTCCAGGAAATGTTAACTTAATGCTTAAAGCATTCAACAAACCTTTTAAAACACAACAACCATCCTAAAGATGAAGTTTATTGGCTGGACTACTCCGGGCTGCGGGGCTAAGTGTCCTAAGGAGGCTGGTTCCTCGAGCCTGGTGGCACAACGCCACGAATGGATTCCAAGGGGTGTTAAACCTTAAGGATAGATTAATTATTAATTATATAACCTTTTAAAACCTCTAATTTAATTACATTAATTTGGTTTATCGGCTGGACTACTCCGGGCTGCGGGGCTAAGTGTCCTAAGGAGGCTGGTTCCTCGAGCCTGGTGGCACAACGCCACGAATCGATTAATGGCAAACTTAAATTAATCAATTTTGAAAATCAGCAACCAAACATTTCTAATAAAATTCGTCAACCCTTAACCCTTAATTAATCTAACTCACTTAATTATATCGGGTACCACTGGGTAACCCAGGCCTACGAGGCTATTAACTTAGCCCCAAAGAAGGTGAAATAAACTTCACGGCCTCGGTGTGAAACAAAGGTGATATCCAACAAATAATTAAATGAATCTTAAAATTAATCTTAAGCCCTTAATATTTGAATTCAAACTTAAATCCCTTAAACCTTCCAACCAATCGAACTTTAGACAACTTTAACTAATAATCCTAATTAGGACACATCAAAACTACACGACCTACCTCACACACTTTAGATGATTTGCTAGGATCATCGACTCTAGTTTTAGGATAGGCCGGTGTTTTACTTTCTGCAGTTGTGTGCCGAGTTTTCGAGTTTTTACTGCATGCTGTTTGCTAGTGTAGAATTGATGTGTTTATTTATTTCCTGCATTATGTGATTGATTGTACGATAGATTTACCCCTAGGTTAGGAGCGAATTATACTTGTGCAATCTTATGCAGGTGGCCATGCTCATACAAGGAGCTAAAAAATTAAAGGGGGCAGTTAATAAAAAAATATATATATACTCTTTGCACAGGTACCTGCCGCGCTTAAGACCCCCTTTAAATAAAAAGAGCATGGCCAAGTGTGGCTAAAAATTGCATTTCAAATTTTCATAATTATAACTGCTTGGGATTAAATATATAACGTTTGATTATTAGGATAACCTTGCAGGATCGAGTCTAAATTTTTCTTATTTCTCTCAATGTAAATTTAATTCAGTTAAGGTTGTAATTCTTTAAAATGTTTTGAGATTGGGATATGAATATCCTATTTGAATTCCAAAGAGGTGAAGACATCCCTAAAGGGGAGAGTCTTCTTTCATTTGGAATTCAAATTAGGATACTTTGCAAGTATCCAAAGAGGAAAGATAACACCCCGATCAAGGGGGAGTTTCTTTCCATTTGGATATCCTGAACCGACGAATCGAGATGTTCGTGAGAAGATGAAGGATTGGACAACGAGAAGAATCCCAAGTCTCAAAATCATTTGATTTAGGATTAGAAATCCGGGTTGTAGTCAGTGGTGCCCGGCCACTTTAATTTCTTGTAATTTTTGAGATGTAATAATGAGTGGCACTTGTCATATGGACATTCAATTTGATATATTTAATTGATTTATTTAATTGATTGCGCATTAGAACTCCTGTTTTTCTAGTTTTTTTTATTTGCATGCCGTGTTTGATTTGACCTGGAATTCGAATTTAGGCACTTAGGGGTCTGTCAAAAATTCTTCTACTTTAATTAAATAAAATTTTTAAGATAAGATAGAAACTCTAAACGGTCCTAAGAAGTAAGCTCGGACTCGCCGAGGGTTTTTCATGCATTCATATTGTACTTTCTCAACCTTGTTAGGCATCTCCCCGCCTGCGGGTTCTGGCAGACCACCTGGCCTATGAGGGTGCCGATCTGTCAAGGGGATGTTATGCAATCTCTAGGGAAAAACCTATTTTCTAAGCCAAAATTTTTAAACTGCTACATACAAATTTTGCATTCAATCGAGTCAATTAGCATGCATCGCATTAGCAACAAATTTAAAAGAGTCTAAAATTTAATTGCATTACTTAGACATCAAATACCTAACATAAGTCTAAGGGGTCAATTAAGGATTTGCTCTAGATGTCGACCCCGTTCCTTTATACTTTTCTAAATAACGTCCCTACCACTCAACATTAAAAGACCGGATTCATAATTTTAAATCGTTTAGGTGGTTTAGCTGGCTCCCAAATCCAGGCCGGGGTAAGACCAGATTCGCATTGCACTAGCTAGGTTCAGGGTGCTAACTTTAGTGCCCAATTTAGACTTAGGTTCTGAGGCTGGCTCGGGCCATAAGACCTCAATTTTCGGGAATCGAATCCCAAATTTCTAATAAAATTGATCACTTAAACATTAAATCACTTTCAATCAAATTTAAGCCCAACATTTAGGATAGGCTGGAGTGTTTCTGAAGTGATTCAAAATCTCAAAACACTCCCTACTCCTCTTCTTTTGACTCCAGAAATAAATGCTCAACATTGAACCAATCCCACTTGAACTTCCAACCCCTTTCTTCCTTTAATGTTAAACTTTGAAAATCCAAAATAAAATTTACACCGCTATTTTAATCGAGAGTTTTCGTAGGAAAATTTAAATTTTCCTACGATGTAATTAACTACGAGGGCTTGCGCTCGTAGGAGATTTAGTAACCCAGATTTAATTTTTCAAAAATAAAAAAAAAAATCTTTCAAAATCTCTAATTAATTATTTTTGGGAAATTTAAAATGCAACGATCATTATCGTCATTTTCAAACGATCGATAATGATTGATATCTCCTTTCTTTGGAAAGGTATATTAATTATTATCGTGGATTTGATTATGAAATTAATAATTTCAAATTTTGATTTTAAAATTTGAACCAATTAGTGAATGATATTCTCCCGTTTGGGATGATATATCGTTCCTAATGTTGCGTTAGATTTCAAAACTAAAATTCAAAATTTAATCTTCCCAAAGATAATTAAATATTTTTCAAAACTATATATACTTATACTTAAATAAAAATATATTTTCAATCAAAACAAAAAATGGCGACTCCACTGGGGAACTATCTCTCTCTCCATCTTTAATAACAGTTTGAATTTTATTGAATCGGTAGTCTTAACTACCTTTTTCTCCGTTGGTCCCTCTCCCATTTCTCCCTTGAGAGAGTGTGGCCAACTCAATTAAGACATGTTAAAAGAGGGGTGAGTGTAGGAAGCCTCCCTCTAAGTTTAGGCTTGAACATTTTGCCTCCAACTTGGTTGGTAGAGCGAAAGAGTTAAGCCTATCCCTCTCTAAACCTTTCTATAAATTTTAGAAACTAGCATGCTCGGATTACTAGTGGCATGCTGAGTTCTATAACTTATAGAAAATTTCCTCAATTTTCAAAATCTAATTTCTCAATCTTTTAGTAGAGTTTCAATCCTTCCAACGTCTAGATAATTACGTTGTATCGTTATATATCGAATTTTAACAATCTCAATTCGATATATATACGATCAAGTGTAGCATTCATTTTAAAGATTCGTTTTAAAATTCAATTATTCCGGTAGAATTAAGCTATGACATTTCATTCTTAGTCCGCTAACTAGAATGAAAGAGTCAAGTAAATTCCAAATAAATTTCCTCTAATTAATGTGGACCTCTTGTTGAATGAAAATTCAACACCTTGAGTCCCAAAAATAAGGGGAGATGCTGCCGGATTTTTGAATTTTCAAATCTCTCTCTAATATCATTTCAAATCAATTATCGTTGTTATATGTTCTTCTACGACGATCATCGTAGTCAACATATACAACAAACCTTAAAACTCGATCCGACACGAATTCGCCATTAACATTTCATCCTTTAAAGATTGAAAGAGTTAGGCCTTCTTAGTGTTTTTCCCGACGTTTACTTGTGAACCTTTTGTTGAATGAAAATTCAACACATTGAGTTCCAAAAATAAGGGGAAATGCTGCCAGATTTTTGAATTTCCAAAATTCAATTGTTTCCAAATTCAAACATCTTATTCAAATTCATCCAAATCAAATTCAGATTATCGTTGTTATATATTTTCTTACAAAATTCCTTTTGTAGTTGAATATATACGACGACAATTCAAACTCTATTTCAATCAAAATCAAACTCTATATTCTATCGTTTTACACCGAGTTATAGCTCTTATAACCCGATATATACGATAAAATATAAATTTATTTTCAAAATTCAAATTCAGGTTTCTAATTCAAATCTTCTCCTTTCCAATTCTTAGACAAACAACTTAACTACAATGGCTGGCAAACTACTGTTTTCAATGGATCGTGATTTGCTGATTGAAGAATTAGTTTACGAAAACTCGATTCAGTTTGGGATAGGGTTTGAGTCCCTTAGACTGGTGATGAATGGAAATACCTTAGTGGACCTTGCTGTCAAGGGCGAGAAAGATGCCCTTGTAGTTCAACTAGCCATAGGAGCCGGGAATGATGCCCCTCCTAGTCTGTGGTCAGCGTTAGACATCGCTAATGCGCCCAAAGAATTTCTTGAAGATGCAAAGAAACTGGAAGCTGCCGCTGTAGGCAAGATAGTGTTTGAGAAAGGGTCTTCAAGTTCTGAAACTTTATATGGAAGTAAGAATTCCAAGAAAAACTATCTGAGAAGGTTAAGAAAGAAAATCACCAAGACCAAGAAAGTGGCCGAGCTGAAGGCCTTGAGTAAAGTCAATCTTGAGGCTGTCGAGGAGCTGCCAATCCCTGCCTCTTCTCCACTCCTTAAAGGGAGTCATTTTCACCCCCTCGCAGCTTCTGCAGGGGAGGAGAGAGTTACTCGGATAGCTAGCACTCCGCCTAGCCCAGTAGACTATTCTGTTAAAAGAACCCCAAAGGAGAAGCAAGTTCTGAAAGCTAGAATGCTTAGAAATATCATTCATACTTGTGCTGCTCAAGTAGGGCAAACGAAAGAGCAATATGTGAAACACTTGAAGGGAGTGATTTCACACAAACTTGAGAAAGAAGTTCTGAAGGAAGAAAAATCTGAAGCCAAGAACTTGACTCCTCAACCAGTGAGGAAGAACAAGAAATTTGTTAAACAACCTGTATCTTCAGTCTTGGTAGATGGATACCACTGGGTGCCTCGCCTCCCGTCTGCAAAGACGGAGGAGATAGTATTAACCGGGTCTGGCCAGAGTCGCTCTTTTAGTGGTAGACCACCGACCCCACCTTCAAAACTGTTAAAGCTGGCCCCAGTGATAGTGAAATCTAAAGAAGTCTTTAAAGAGCTTAAATCAGTTGATGTTAAGGGCAAGAGGCCCATGTCGCCAGAAGAATCATGTGCCAGAAGGAAGTTCAGTAGATCCATTGGGATTCAGTTCAGGGAACCTCAAATTCAGATACCAGTTAAACTCCCTAGACTCCCAGTTCAGGGAAGTGAGGACTCTATTCGTGTTGATGTTGGAGTCCCAGCTGTTCAAGCCCCTCCATCACCAATTAAGATAGACGTCCCTCACCCTACTGAGGATGTCACCCTTGCGACTACCGACCTCGGGACAGTCGGAGGGGAGGAGACGACCCAAGATCCTGATCAAGAGATGTTAGATCAGCTGGTTAGTGAAGAAGTCACTGAAGATGATGTCAATATTAGCAACATTTTTGATAAGTTGGATGTTAAAGAATATGATCAAGTGATGAGTTATGATGGATATTTACCCATTTATACTGAAGCAATAGATGGGAGACCAGTTGAAGAAGTGGTACAAGAAATTAGAGATATCCTCAAGAAGAAGGCTATTGATGAATTCAATCCGGATGAAGATGACTTGTTAGTTGAGGAAGAGCCAATAGCGGACGTCCATATGGTTGAAACTCGCGCGTCAGCTAAAGATGCTGAGCCTTCTAAGCATCACTCCGGAAAGGAAGAAGAGTCAGCAGCAGTCGACTCAGATTCAGAAAGTTCTGTCAGATTGAAAGAGAAGGATGAATATATTAAAAATCTTGAAAAAAAAGTGGAGGAGATGATAACTAGAGTTGAACAGATGCAGAGTCAGCTTTTACAATCACAAGAGTTCAAACCCGAGCAGTTGCAGCCCACAGTGCATACAATGGGCGAGCACAGCAGGAAAGCTGATTCAAATCCCAAACTCCTAGAAGTTACTTCTTCGGTGCCTCCACCAGAAAAAGATATACGTCAGATGATTGAAACCCAGGTAAGGGAGGCCTTAGCCCATTCACCTGGAACTGTATCTATTCCAAAGGGTAGACCCTACCCCGAGGAATATGATTTGGTTCCTTATCCTAAGGGTTTTGTGCCACCTTCTTTCAAAATTTTTAGCGGCTTAGAAAACCCAAGACAACATCTGGCCCATTTCCGAGTAAGCTGTTGCAATGCAGGAGGGTCGGATGCTATACTCTTTCGTCAGTTTGTGAGTAGTTTGTCCGGTATTGCTTTTGAGTGGTACGCAGATCTACCAAATGGTTCTGTAAAAACTTTCACAGAGCTCGAGGGTCTCTTTTTAAAGAGATTCTCAGGAGCTCAACAACGTGTAACCGTTGGTGATCTCGTCATCGAAAAGCAAAAACCGGGCGAGTCTTTAGTCGACTACATCTTGAGGTGGCGAAACCACTCGATGAAATGTGAACCCCAACTACAAGAGCAACATGCCGTGGAAATTCTTTTAAAGAATATCCACGGGCCTATTGCTTTTATGTTAAAGGGGTTTACAATTAAAACCTTCGAAAAGCTTCTTAACAAAGCTAGTAATCTACAAGAAGAGGCTCCCAAAATGTCATTCTTGAAGGATTCTACTGAAGATAAGAAGGTTAGTAAACCATTGAAGTCCTTTGAAAAGAGAACAGCAATGGTTTCAGCAGTCGACAAGGGGAAGAAACCGATTAACATTCAATCAAGTAATCCTACTGTTCAGCAGACTCAGAAACCTCAACCGTTTCAGGTAACTTCTCAACCTACTAGAGCATATCACCGGCCCACTTTTGAAGAGAGATTGGCTCGTCCGTATCCATTCAAAAGAGAGTCGGTGAAGAAAATTTTCAAGAGCCTTTTAAAGAAGCCAGATTTTCGATTGCCAGAGGCCAAGAAGCCGGAAGAGGTAAATAAAAAGGATGATCCGACCTTTTGCCCCTACCATCGCATGTTGGGCCACACAATCGAAGACTGCATACCTTTTAAGGATTGGCTCGACTGGAATTTCCGTCAAGGTAATATTATAATTCCAAAGGAGTACTTAGTCAATCCAGATCAAGGATCTGTCAAATTTATCTCAGGTATTAATTCTAATCTTTCTTCGTCCATTGAAGATGGTTGGGATATAGCACTATCCTGGGCATTTAAAAAGTCAATTAACCAATCTTTTCATCTTTCTCAACAGTTACCGACGAGAGCCCGTGGCCCGATCTGGGAGGTTGAGCTGGAGGCATCGCAGGAGGATGTTGGGATGATTTCCTCTCCAGTAGTTGTAGGAACTACTGTTTCAAATAAAAATGAAAAGAGTGAATCTTTTGTAGAGAGGAAATTTGTTGATGAGAGATTTGTACAAGTGGTGGATGGTGGCTCAAAACCACTAGCCCCATTAAAGTTATCTGACTTTTACTTTGCCCCATCAAAGGCAAAGGGTCAAAAATTGAATAAAAAGAAATATCCTTCTGCAAATATTTTGATGATTAGTGTTGAGAATGAAGTTTTAAATGACTCTTCCATTGAAAATAATCCGGAGCCAGCTGAGGATAATCAAGAAGTTCAAAAAACCAGCTCTCCAGATTTGACCCTTCAAGGGGAAGATGAATTTGATATCGTATCAGAGGGTGATACCCCTGAAATTAATTTTCAAGGGAGTCCCGTCGTGATAGATTTTTCAGATTCAGATTCCCATTCAGAAAATGACAATCAACCGCCTAAGGAGAGCGTAGACCTCCCCGTAGACTATCCTTCCGATGAAATCGTGCAAGTACAATTACGGGATGGCAAGGTTTTACCCCCTAGGCTTCCCCCACAGGAAAAGGGAAAACAAGTTGTTTCCACTGATCCAATTCAAGTCTCTACTCAACAATTAAACTCCCCTTCAAATCCACCGGGTCCTGATGTTAATGTTCCAAGTGTTGATTATAACGTCTTAGCTCACCTTAGAAAGTTGCCTGCTAAGTTGAGCATCTACGATGCCCTCATCCTTTCAAAAGAGATGAGGGAGACTTTAATTAAAGCACTTCTCGACCCCGAGATTTGCTTAGCTCAACTCGCTTCAACTTCTGAGGAAGAAGCTTTGTACTTCAAAGAAATCCCAGGAGTTACCTTCTCCGATGAAGATCTACTCCTTGGAACTGCCGATCATAATCGCCCACTTTACATCACTGTAAATGTGGATAAGTTCAAGTTATCAAGAGTTCTTGTTGACCCGGGTGCATCGGTCAACGTGATGAACATAAAGACTCTCGCATACCTCAGAATTGATACTAGCAAGCTCTCAACCGATAAGTTAGTGCTTCGCGGGTTCAATGAAAAAGGTGAGAAGGCTTTAGGTTCGATCACACTTCTTCTAGAGATAGGAGAGTTGAAAACTGAAGCAAAATTTCATATAATTGATTCGGCTACGTCCTTTAATGCGCTCCTAGGTAGGCCTTGGATTCATGAGTATAGGATGGTTCCTTCCACCCTACATCAATGCATCAAGTACCAACGAGATGGCATTGAGTTTGAAATCAAGGGTGATTTGCAACCATTCTCTATTCATGAGATTGGGATCTACGAGGATGCTGCATATTATGTTCCCAAAGGTTTTACTACCAAATCTAAGGTAGAGATCAATGTTAAGGAAGAAAAGAAAGAAAATCATAGTTCAAAAGCAATTCAAGAGCTGAGAAAAGAAAAAATCAAGAGTACAAAAGAACAAAATTCAAGTAGTGAAGACGACGTCGAGCGCGTAGTCTTTAGGCCTCCAAACAATTTACCTCAAAGAGGTGGGAGGATGGCCCAAAGATCACGTGGTCGAGGCCGTGTTTCAATTGAAAGAAGGAATACCCCGATGTATATCGAACTTGAATCAAGTTCCGATGAAGAATCAAAAAAGAGGGGTGATAGAATTGCTTTTGACTACAAAAAATCTAATCTTCCTCCTAAGTTTGATCTCACTTTAGATTCGGATAGTGATCAAGAGGGTAACAATCCTAAACTTCAAAGTGATGAGCCTGAATTGAGTATGTATGAAAAGCTTAATAGGGTAGTTAAATCCTTAGCCTTAACCCCACTGTCTGTTGACAGAGTCTCAGGGTTAGTAACTAAGGATTCCCCTAACTTAGATGGAGAAGTAAGGAAAGTCCAGAGGTTCTTCCCTGGCACCTCCTCTTCAAGGAATGAAGGTGATGTAATCCTTGAAGAGACAGATTTCAACGAATTAATAGAATTACCTTTCGGCTACTTTCCTCTTGGTGTTAAAGCTCTTATCTCTAAAGGTTTTGCTCCGAGTCAATGGACTAAGGGTCAAGCTAGATACCACCAAAATATTTGGAATTCCAAATTCAATAAAAACTGGATGAGTTGTATCGGTTTTGGTTCCGTTAGTTCATTTGACGATGATGAATATTGCTTGATGATAACCATCCATCTCGAATCTGAAAGTGTCCCTACTGAAGTCGTCGATTCGCTTGACGGACTTTGTTTGGAGACCTTAGATGATTCAGATGAAGTTCAAATTCGGGATGCACCCCCTGAATTTGAAGAAGAAATTAAATCGACAGTTGATGAACTTAAAGAAATTAACCTTGGAATGGAGGATGACCCTCGCCCCACATTCATAAGTTCTTTGTTGAGTGAGGACGAGTCTAAGGATCTAATTCAACTTCTATTCGAGTTTAAAGACTGTTTCGCTTGGACATACGACGAAATGCCAGGCTTGTCCGCCGATATAGCAGTTCATAAACTTGGAATCCGGTATGATGCCATTCCCGTTAAACAAGCTCCACGACGCATGCGTCTGGAGATTGAACAACAAGTCATTTCTGAAGTTAAGAAATTGGCCGAAGCCGGATTTATCCGGGAGGAGCAATATCCTTCTTGGGTAGCCAGCGTTGTGCCCGTTCGAAAGAAAAATGGTCAAATCCGGGTCTGTGTTGACTATAGAGACCTGAATAAGGCATGTCCTAAGGATGAATTTCCTTTGCCAATTCCAGAATTAATGGTGGACATCGCCTCCTCGCATGTTGTTTTCTCCTTTATGGATGGCTCGTCTGGTTATAATCAAATCAAGATGGCCCCAGAAGATGAGAGAAACACTGCATTCAGAAGTCCTATAGGGATCTTTTGTTATAAAGTGATGCCATTTGGCCTTAAAAATGCCGGTGCAACCTACCAGCGGGCTATGACTCGAATCTTTGACGACTTAATCCATAATCAAGTCGAATGTTACATCGACGATTTAGTTGTCAAGAGTAAAGTTAAAGAGGCTCATCTTTATGACTTAAGAATCGTCTTCGAGCGGTTGCGTCGCTACGATCTTAAGATGAATCCTTTGAAATGCGCATTTGGTGTGGCATCAGGAAAATTTCTGGGTTTCGTAGTAAGGCACCGTGGAATTGAAATTGATCCTGCTAAAATCGAAGCTATCTTAAATATGCCGCCTCCTAGGAGTCTTACTCAACTAAGATCTCTTCAAGGTAGACTGGCGTATATAAGAAGATTCATCTCTAATCTTTCCGGAAGATGTCAACCATTCTCGGTCCTCGCTAAAAAGGACGCCAAATTCATTTGGGACGAGAAATGTCAATCTGCTTTTGAGAATATCAAACAATACCTGACAAATCCTCCAGTCTTGGCAGCCCCTATTCCGGGGAGACCTTTAATATTCTACACTGCGGCCCTTGACGAGTCTCTCGGGGCCCTCCTTGCTCAAGTCAATGATGAAGGGAAAGAGAATGCTCTCTATTACCTAAGTCGAAGACTTTTACTAACGGAAATTCGATATCCAACGATTGAGAAACATTGTCTTGCCTTAGTCTTTGCAGCTCAAAAACTAAGACATTATATGCTTTCCCATCAAATTAATTTAATTTTCAGTTTTAATCCCTTGCAATATCTTATGACCAGGCCTACGTTGTCAGGACGTTTGGCTCGTTGGTCTATGATATTGCTCCAATTTGAAATCATTTTCATTCCCCTGCGTGCTGTGAAAGGGCAGGCCGTCGCCGACTTCCTTGCGGCACATTCGTTGCCGGCGGAATCCCCGCTAAACGATGATTTACCTGATGAGCAAATCATGAATTTTGGGGAAGCCATTACTCAAACCTGGGAAATGTATTTTGATGGTGCTGCGTCCTCTCAACGGGGCAAAACACCTGAATCTACTATTCCCGGGAAAGCCGGAGTTGGCCTGGTATTCATAACACCAGATAAGGGAATGATGTACTTTTCCTACCATTTATCAGAACCTTGTACGAATAACGAAGCTGAGTACGAAGCTCTGATAACCGGCCTGGAACTTACAATTTTGATGGAGATTAAAGAGATTAAAATTTTTGGTGATTCCCAACTGGTGATCAACCAGATTGCAGGAACCTATAAAGTTTTGAATCCTAAACTCCTGAAGTATCATCAGTACACCTGTCACTTGCTCGAGCAAATTCCGATTGTAACTATGTATAGGATTCCTCGTGGAAGCAATTCTTCGGCGGATGCCCTCGCAAAGCTTGCAAAGGAATTTTCCTGTCCCGAAGAAGACTCCATCCCTATAGAGGTGCAGGGTCGTCAAGTCCTGTCTCCTATAGATTTGGAACACATCAACGAACAAATTTTCCAAGTCCTTTCTACCTCTTCAGCAATAAAAGAAGAAACAGATTGGAGACAACCGATAATTGAATACCTTCAAGAAGGCAAGCTCCCTCACGAGAGATCACTTGCCCATCAAATTAAAAAATAAGCCCTATCCTACGCACTAGTCAACAATACGTTGTACCGATGATCGTTCGGTCAGATGTGGCTCCGTTGTTTAGACAAATATGAGGTCCTGAAGATCGTTAACGAAGTCCATGCTTGACTGTGCGGTGCTCATCAATCGGGTCCAAAGATGAAAATGAAGATCAAAAGACTTGGATACTACTGGCCTATGATGATTGACGATTGCATGAAAATTGCAAAGTGTTGTCATCAGTGCCAAGTACATGGTGTGATTTTACATCAGCCGCCTAACGTGGTTCATCCCACAATAGCCTCGTGGCCCTTCGAAAGTTGGGGCACGGATATCATCGGGCCAATTGATCCTCCTTCCTCGAAGGGTCACCGCTTCATTTTAGCAGCGACTGACTACTTTTCAAAGTGGGCTGAAGCAGTCCCATTGAGAAATGTAACATCATATCATGTAATGAAATTCTTTCGTGACCATATCGTTTATAGATTCGGCGTTCCGCGCAGAATCATATCCGATAATGGGTCCGCTTTCAAGTCTACAAAGATCAACAATTTTGCAAATCGCCATGGTATTGATTGGAGATACTCAACAATCTATTATCCACGGGCTAATGGATTGGCTGAGGCCTTCAATAAAACTTTGGTTCAAATCATCAAAAAGACCCTCGATGAAAATAAACGTCAGTGGGATGAGAGGTTGGTGGAAGCTTTGTGGGCCTACAGACCACTTATCGAACCCCGACCCAATCCACACCATTTGCACTAGTGTATGGATCCGAGGCCGTACTCCCTCTGGAAGTTCAGATCCCTTCACTCAGAATTGCAATTCAGAACCAGATTACAACTCAACAAAATGCACAACTCTGTTTGGAAGAACTTGAAAGTCTTGAAGGATGTCGTCTTCAAGCTCAGCAAAATTTAGAGTTGTATAAAGCCCGAATGATTCAAGCTCACGATAAGTTAGTGCGACCTAGAACCTTCCAAGTAGGCGACTTGGTCTTGGTTCTTCGGAGGCCTATCTTAGCACACCGAAAACTCGGTGGAAAGTTTGAACCAACTTGGGAAGGACCTTTCGTAGTGGAAACAACCTACGAAGGAGGCTCGTATCAGCTAGTGGATTGTAAGGGAAATCACCCGATGCTTCCTGTAAATGGGCGTTTCCTTAAGAGATACTATGCTTGATGTAGCTCGAATTTTCAATTAATAAAAAAATTTTCAAGTTTTAAGTCAAATTGATTCAATTGTTGCAAATCGTTTTAATTTCAATATCTCATATCTCTTTTCTTAAGTCTAGATGTGAGTTTTCACGTCTTCCTACCTCGAATTTAATCTCCGTTAGTGGTGGAGCATGCCCTCTGTGGCACCACCCTAACATTTGAGTTAAAAACGATTAGTGATGGAGCGTGCCCTTCGTGGCGCCATCCTAATTCGTATCCGTTAGTGGTGGAGCATGCCCTCTGTGTCACCACCCTAACATTTGAGTTAAAAACGATTAGTGATGGAGCGTGCCCTTCATGGCGCCATCCTAATTCGTATCTATTAGTGGTGGAGCATGCCCTCTGTGGCACCACCCTAATATTTGAGTTAAAAACGATTAGTGATGGAGCGTGACCTTCGTGGCGCCATCCTAATTCGTATCCGTTAGTGGTGGAGCATGCCCTCTGTGGCACAACCCTAACATTTGAGTTAAAAATGATTAGTGATGGAGCGTGTCCTTTGTGGCGCCATCCTAATTCGTATCCGTTAGTGGTGGAGCATGCCCTCTGTGGCACCACCCTAACATTTGAGCTAAAAACGATTAGTGATGGAGCGTGCCCTTCGTGGCGCCATCCTAATTCGTATCCGTTAGTGGTGGAGCATGCCCTCTGTGGCACCACCCTAACATTTGAGTTAAAAATGATTAGTGATGGAGCGTGTCCTTCGTGGTGCCATCCTAATTCGTATCCGTTAGTGGTGGAGCATGCCCTATGTGGCACCACCCTAACATTTGAGTTAAAAACGATTAGTGATGGAGCGTGCCCTTCGTGGCGCCATCCTAATTCGTATCCGTTAGTGGTGGAATATGCCCTCTGTGGCACCACCCTAACATTTGAGTTAAAAAACGATTAGTGGTGGAGCGTGCCCTTCGTGGCGCCATCCTAATTCGTATCCGTTAGTGGTGGAATATGCCCTCTGTGGCACCACCCTAACATTTGAGTTAAAAAACGATTAGTGGTGGAGCGTGCCCTTCGTGGCGCCATCCTAATTCGTATCCGTTAGTGGTGGAGCATGCCCTCCGTGGCACCACCCTAGCATTTGAGTTAAGCGATTAGTGGTAGAGCATGCCCTCAGTGGCACTACCCTAATAAATTTAAATCTTGATTTCCTATGGATGAATTTTTTCATTCCCTTAGGATTAAAAATTTCACACTTGATCTTTAATCTCGGTCAACGCCAATATGTGCAATAGAACTTCGCTCTCATACACATATTGGGGGTCCATTTGTTGACCTCATTTTTGTATGAGGTCACTTAGACTACTCTTGATCCTTAATTTAATTTCAAAATCAATTTAAAACTCTAGAATCTTTCTAGAATCTCGACCTTAGGATCTATTCTAGGTCCTAGGATCCTTCTAGACTTCAGACCATAGGATCTACCTAGATCTTAGGTCAATAAAACCAAATCCAAGGTCCAAAGGTTTTGTCCTAAAGGCCTTTTTCATTGAATTTTCAAACACTTTGAAACCCAGTTAAATGACCTCCGATTCAGAGTCTGTCAGTTGCATACTGATGGGACATGTCTCTGGAGGCAACCCTCCAAATTTGAGCCCATTCTGAGGTCTCTAACCATAGAAACTTAGTTAAACTCCATAGGCTGTAAAACCTTCAAATATTTACAGCCTATGCCACTGGACCTTTCACTTTGAAGATTCTGACCCTAGAGCCTTCACCAAAGCCTCTAGTCACTTCCAGACCTTTAATCTTGATATGTTGAACTTTAAACTGCTTTTTGATAGACCCACTTTGACCCCCAGTTGACCAGGGGTCAAAATGACCAAAATACCCCTATGGGGCTTAAATGTTGATTTTCAACCAAATGAACTCCGAATTGAATGCAACCACCTCCAACAAGTTTCAAATGTCATTTCAAATGTTTTGAACCTATTCCCAACCCCTGGGTCAACCTGGTTGACCAAGTCAACAGGTTTGACCCAAGAAGCCCTTTAAGGGTCCAAACATGTGTTTTGACCCAAATGACCTCTCTAGGTCATCCAACCATTTCCATTAGTCTTGAAATGCCATTTGAAACCTGTTCGACCCAAACCCAGACCCTGGGCCAACCTAGTTGACCAAGTCAACCTAGGTTGACCAAACAAGCCCTTAAGGGTCAAAACAGGCATTTTGACCAAATTGACCCTTCCAGACCTTGGGACCACCTCCAATGGTCTCCAAATGTCATTTCAAATCTGTTGATCCCATTTCCAGGCCTTGGGTCAACCTGGTTGACCAAGTCAACCTAGTTGTCCCAAATGGCCCTTTAAGGGTCCAAATAGGTGTTTTTGACCTAAATGACCTATTTAAGCTATGGAACCACTTCCATTGATTTTAAAAAGTCATTTCAAACTTGTTGAGCCTAATCTCGGACCCTGAGCCTAGCCGGTTGACCAAGTCAACCAATTTTGGCTTAAGGGCCCATTAAGGGCCCATTAAGCCCTTTTGACTCAATTGACCCATTTAAACCATGGAATTACTTCTACTAGACTCCAAATATTGCATCAAACCTATCCAGACCAGACTCACACCTTGGTTCAATCTGGTTGACCCAGTCAACCTAAGTTGACCAAAATCAACCCTTAATCCCTTTCATTTTAAATTAAATTCCAAACGCATTTAAATCTTGGGCAAATTCTATCCAAGGTATTTTAATTAATCCCTCAAGTGGCCTTAGCTGCCACATCACCTATTGTTGACCAGTTGACTAGTCAACATTGGTCAACAAATCTTTTTAATGCTTTAAGAGACTTAAATACACAAGCAAGTGTAAGTCACCTTAACCCCTTTGAACCCAACACTCAAGACATCCCTCCATGCCACCTCAGCTGTCCACTTGGCTGTTGACTGGTCAAACCAGTCAACAAATGGTCAAATGAGTCCTTTAGAGCCTTAATTAATCCATTAAAATTAATCTCTCCTAATTTAAATCACTCCAGCAGTTTGAGCATGCTCTAGAAGCTTCCTAGGACTCACTCCTGCCCTTTGATCTTGATCTAACAGCTCCTATTACTCCATGTGTCCAAATAATGAGACAAAATGAGCTTTACACATAGGATGTACCCTTGTCCTTGATTCCTCCTGCTCCTAGGACACTTGGCATTAATCTGGGAATTCATCCAGTCGATCTCAGCCATTGATTCAACCTGGGGACTTTTGAATAGGGAAAATCCTATGAAATGGCTATCATTCGAATCCCTACCCTCTCTCACCCATCCAGAGCTCCTCAAGCCAAACTCTCTGTTCGTTTGAGCTCTACTGAACCTCCTCAGCATTTCCCCACCTGAATCCCGCCGGTCAAAGTCTTTCTCCGGTGAGTTCCCGGCGAACTTTACCCAAATCAGTCCAAGGAGTTTTTCCGGTCAATCCAGGCGATTTCGGAGCTCGGAGTCAACTAGGGATTTACATTTGGACAATCTACAAGCTCAACCATCCTTTAAATGGTCCAAACCGTCCATTAATTCAAGGTGAAACACTAAACCTAGCTTAAGACACTTAGGTTTAATTAGCGTTTTGTTAAGCTCGTGTTTAATATCAAGAATAGATCCCCAAGATTTTTGTTCATTATATTAATTTAGATTTAAAATTTCAAAACATTTCATCGTCTGGATCGCCTGAACGAGCCAAAAAATGCCTTCTAAGGTGTTCTCGTGGCTCAGTCCAGGTCTGCATTTCTGGACCGTTGATTGAGCGATCAACGGTCCCGATCAAGCCATTCCGTTGTCCGTTCGACCGTGTATTCATGGCTTATCGGGCGATCGCTCGTTCGGTTGAATCACAGCCGTTGATTCATTACAGCGGGCGATCGGGCGGTGTGCGGCATCGACTGACGTGGTTAAGTAAACCGCGTCCCGTCGCCGCCAATGATTGGCATTAAATGCCGTGCCGCGGTTTTGATCCAACGCTCCTGAGAGCGCCACGTCGCCCCGCCGTCACAGCGCCTTGATCCGACGAACCCGAGCGTGCCATCTGTCCCGCCGGCGCCGCCTTTTTCTTTTATAAATAAAATAAATTATTTTAATTACTTTTTAATTAGCAGAACTTCAAAAAATCATAATAAATAAAATATAAAACTAAAAAATACGTATAATATATCAATCTGTCCGTATTTATGTCTACTTTATTTTAAAAATAAAATAAAATTATATTTATTCTTATTTAATAAAATATTTCAAAAATACAACAGCACTTATTTTATTTTTAATTAAATGTACAAAAATTATTTTACCCTAAAATTTGGCATGAATATTATTGAGTACATACCTGACCTCCAGTAATTTTTATATAGCTGTTGGAGTTATTTTTGAACAGTTATTAAATTTCTAACCTATATGTAGTTAGTAGTTTAAATAACTTTTGATTAATTAATAATTTAAATAATTATTTTATAAAATTATTCTAATAATTGAAAATTTCAGAAATGATTAAGTCTAGATTAAATTAAATTTAAGAACCTTTTTTTTAAATTTAATTAATTTGAAATTATGTGTTCAATTAACTTCAAAATTTAAAAATATATATAATATAAAATTTAATTTAAATTAGAAAATATTGTTAACATATAAAAGATTCCTGAAATTTTAATTCAAAATTGATTTTAAGCTATAAAATTTTAGTTTACTTTGAATAATTTTAATTATTTGAATATATTAATATTTAATTACTACTTGATAAAATAGTATATTATCTATTTTCAAAATAACATTTATTTTCAAATAGCTTGAAATCAATAGACCGCTTAACCCCTCAAATTGAACTTTAATGATATTTTCAATTACTTTATTTTAAAATTTCTATTTGGATATATATATATATATTTGAAATCTTTTTTTTAAAATATACATTTATCTAAGTTTTAAACTTTTAAGGAGATCCTTTGAAATTTTAAATGTAGATTAAGCATGTTTGAATAGAAATTATGGGGATTAATTAGTGCATAGTTGTACTTTAGCTCTTCACTAATTAAGATTTGAGTTAAGTTAATTTTGTTAGTTCTTGCATGTTTAGGTTATACACACACCACCTAGTCTAGGTTCTCCTAGATTTAAGGACTTGAGTGTGATGCTTATGTGTTTCATTCATGCTTGTTCAAGGTTTAGAGAAGATTTGATTTGAACCTAATTAACTTAGTGACATCATTAAGGACAACAATTAAGGACATGTGTTTAGAGGACTTAGAATATTTTCAATAATTAGGATTCACTTCCTCTTGAGTTGAAATTTTAAACACTTAAACTTAGTGACATGTACAACCACTAGGAAAAATTTCACTGATTTTTGAAACCATTAAGACGCTTAATTAATTTTCTTAAGCTCAAACCTTAATTAAGCCATTAAACTTTCTGGAAAATGTAATAAATCCATTTTTAAATCCAAAATTTATGTTTAACCCCTCTAACTGACCATGATTAAACCCTTAACCAATGAAAATTAAAACCAAAATTCTTTAACAGCAATTTAAACCTTAATCTAATTTTAAGTGAAAATCAATATTTAATTAATATAATTAATTAAAAAAATATTAAAAATTCCAAAATTTGCCCAAACACTTGGGAATCTCTCCTTGGGTCATTCCTAACCTTTGGTGCTGATTTCAAGGAGTTGAGATCTCATTTGGACCAAAATCACAAGAAGGGGCCTTTAAATAAGGATTTTCAATAATTCATTAAATACCTTAAACTTCAAAGCTTCATAACTAATTCCAGAAAAATCAAAATTGAACAAACTCACTTGCATTCAACTCCTAATAAGGTCTAATATTTACTAAAAATGTTAAAATTCCAGAAAGACATCAAATTCAAAAAGTCAACAAATCGGTCAACTCTAGGTCAAAACTAGTTCAAAACTTCAAACCTTTGTAATAAAATGCAGAAAAATCCAATTTCAACGTACTTACCTTCTAATTTATCGTAGTAAGGTCTAGTATTTTAATAAAATACAAACATTCCAGAATTTAAACTTAATCAAAAAGTCAATTTTCAACCCCTTAATTAAATGATTAAAATATTCAAAATTCATAAAACAAAACTCTAAATCATTCTAAAACTCCAGGAAATGTTAACTTAATGTTTAAAGCATTCAACAAACTTTTTAAAACACAACAACCATCCTAAAGATGAAGTTTATTGGCTGGACTACTCCGGGCTGCGGGGCTAAGTGTCCTAAGGAGGCTGGTTCCTCGAGCCTGGTGGCACAACGCCACGAATGGATTCCAAGGGGTGTTAAACCTTAAGGATAGATTAATTATTAATTATATAACCTTTTAAAACCTCTAATTTAATTACATTAATTTGGTTTATCGGCTGGACTACTCCGGGCTGCGGGGCTAAGAGTCCTAAGGAGGCTGGTTCCTCGAGCCTGGTGGCACAACGCCACGAATCGATTAATGGCAAACTTAAATTAATCAATTTTGAAAATCAGCAACCAAACATTTCTAATAAAATCTGTCAACCCTTAACCCTTAATCAATCTAACTCACTTAATTATATCGGGTACCACTGGGTAACCCAGGCCTACGAGGCTATTAACTTAGCCCCAAGGAAGGTGAAATAAACTTCACGGCCTCGGTGTGAAACAAAGGTGATATCCAACAAATAATTAAATGAATCTTAAAATTAATCTTAAGCCCTTAATATTTGAATTTAAACTTAAATCCCTTAAATCATCCAACCAATCAAACTTTAGACAACTTTAACTAATAATCCTAATTAGGACACATCAAAACTACACGACTGTTGACCTCATTTTTGTATGAGGTCACTAGGGACCCATCTAGACTCCAGATCAATCCTGACCCTACATCAATCTAGATTCTAGATCCTAGGATCTATCTTGACCTTATGATTCTTTCATATCAATCTAAAACCTAGGATTCTCCTAGATCCAGACCTTAGGATCCATTCTAGATCCTAGGACCCTAAAATCTCTCCAGACCCTAGATAAACCCTAAACTTGGGACCTAATCCAGACCCTATGATCAAATCCACAATTTCAAACTCAAAATCCAGATCAAATCCAAAATCCAGACCAAAATCCAATGCTAAAAGGCCAAGTTCTAAAAGCCTTTTTCAGCAAATTTTCAAACACTTCAAAATCAATCAATTGACCTCCGATTCAGAGTCTGTCAGTTGCATACTGATGGGACATGTCTCTGGAGGCAACCCTCCAAATTTGAGCCCATTCCGAGGTCTTTAACCCCAGAAACTTAATCAAAATACATAGGCTGCAAAACCTTCAAATATTTACGGCCTATGCCACTGGATTCTGCCATCCAGTGGATTTTGACCTTAGAGCCCTCTCCAAAGTCTCTAATTACTTCCAGACCCTTAATTAAGACTCACTGAACAGTAAACTGCATTTTGGTTGACCCACTTTGACCCCTAGTCGACCAGGGGTCAAAATGACCAAAATACCCCTATGGGGCTCAAATGGTGATTTCAAACCAAATGAACTCCGAATTGAACGCAACCACCTCCAGCAAGTTTCAAATATCAAACCACACTTGTTGGACCCATTTCCAAGTCCTGGGTCAACCTGGTTGACCAAGTCAACTCAGTTGACCCAAATGACCCTTTAAGGATCCAAATAGGCCTTTTGACCCAAATGACCTCTCCAGGCCATGGAACTACTTCCATTGGTCTTGAAACGTCATTTGAAACCTGTTGGACCCATTTCCAAGCCCTGGGTCAACCTGGTTGACCAAGTCAACTTAGTTGACCCAAATGACCCCTTAAGGGTCCAAATGGGTGTTTTGACCCAAATGACCTCCCCAGGCCATGGAACCACCTCCATTAGTCTTGAAGCGTCATTTGAAACCTGTCGAACCCGTTTCCAGACCCTGAACCCAGTCGGTCGACCAGGTCAACCAATTTTGGCTTAAGGGCCCATTAAGGGCCCATTAAGCCCTTTTGACTCAAATAACCAATTCAATCCTTGAAACACCTCTACCAGACTTCAAATATCATTTTAAATTTGCCCAGCTTGGACCCACCCCTTGAGTCAACCTAGTTTTGACCCAGTCAACCTAGGTTGACTCAAAATTCCCTTAAGGCTTTAATGGGCTATTTAGCCCATTCAACCCATTGAATCCATTTCTTAGCTCCAAAACTCACACTCCTAATGTAGCCTAACCATGCTTTGGGATGTGGGCCTATCAAGCCCATATAGAGTTGACCAAGTCAACTCCAAAGTTGGTCAAATCTTTTTCAAACCCCATATCAAATTCAAACCTTCAAACCCTTCCCTTGGCTTTGTTTATGATCCAACCTACTCAACCCATATGACCTCTAGGCTGCCACATCAGCAGTCTCCATGGTCAATTGACCAAGTCAACACATGGTCCAACAAGCCTTTAAGTAGCCAAATACTCTAGCCTAAGCCACTTCAACTCATTTGGACTCCCATTGACTCACCACTTCAGCTCTTGAACTCCTCCCCATGCCAACTCAGCTGCCACCTCAGCACCCTTGACCTGTTGACTGGTCAACAAAGTCAAATCAAGCCTTCAAACCCTCCCAAATGGCCATAATCAGCCTTTAACCCCTTTTCCTCCATTAGGGCTGCCTTAGGCCGACCTATTTGTGGCTTAAAGCTCACTCAAAGCTCTCCCAACAAGGATCAGGCCTTGGTTTAGCCTTAAGAGGCAATGGTCCCCCCCCACTCACCCAAAGTTGCCCAATAGAATCAAGGCTTGTCCAGCCTTTGGGTCAGCTTTCTAGTTGTCCCAGAGACACTTGGCATCATCTGAAGGCAGGGTGAGTCAATCCCAGCCATCCATTTGGCTGGGGGATGTTTGAATAGGGAGATACGCCCTAATGAAGCATCATTCTAACCCTAACCCTCTCTCTCCACT